>JALPQD010000013.1:9717936-9847936 GCA_023101885.1 Typhlomys cinereus | reverse complement strand
ATGAATCCTTGCTGAAGTCGCTGAGCAGGAAGGACTATTTTCATTCCCACCTAGAATGAATCTGATCTCACACAGAATGAATCTGATCTCACACATAATAGGCTCCTAAAGATGAAAAATAAGTCGTGGGTTTTTTTATATGAAATGCTCTTTGTTTAGAATAATTATACATATGGAATTGAATTGAAGAGGTTGCAAAAAGAAGGATCAGAGCTTTTATACCAACACACTTTAATGAGAGGAAAACAGAAAGAAGGAAACTGAGGGACAGACAACCAGAAAAGCAAAGGCACTTAATGTTAACCAGTGTTATCTACGCATGGGTTTGTTTCTCTGTTTGCTTGTTTGTTACTTTCTGAAACTTTTTTTTCTATTAATACATTTTTTATTATTATTTCAGCTCATACAAACTTAATAGGTACACCAGTTCCCTCCCTCCCTCCTCCCCCCCATACCGCCTGCTCCCCCTCCTCACCTCCCTCCCTCCCCATCCCCCAGTGCCTCCCACCCCAATTCCCAGAGAGTCCTTTCTTGTGCATGCCTGATTTTCCTCTGGGCTCTCCTCTCCGATGATGTACAAGGACCCAGTGGCCTTTCCCTGAACCCTTTCCCGTGTTCCCCTTAGGTATAGGAACACTGCTGTGGCTGCCAATCCCTTGCCTTCAAGGATCTTGGTGCCTTTAGCAGATGCTAGACTTTGTGAGATCAACAGTGTGTTGGACAATGCGCAGGGCATGTAAAGTCCAATTATGATTGCTTCAGCCCTAACTTGTATGGAGTATCTTACATATCATTGCTCCTCCCATTCTTTTGCTCTTACAATCTTACCGCCCCGTCTTCCACAAATTTCCCTGAGCTTCAGGATGGGGAGAGATTAAGCTGGCCTAGTTCTAGGTGGTTGATATAGAGTCTCTGAAGTTCTGGATTGTGGTTTGTTGATTTTCTTTTACAGTTTTGCTGCTCCTGCAATGCCCTTCACTCCATCCTGGTGGGCATTGTATGTTACCCCCTGGCCAGAGACAAAAAGCTGTTAAACTAGAGTCTTGTGATAAAAGGACATTCAAAGGTAGATGTAATAAAAGTGGGAAACCACAGTGAGGGAGAGGTCTATCACCCATTTGCAACATGGTTACTTTTTATCTGCCAGACTATATGCCCTCCTCTTCTGGTGAGATCATACCCCATCAGTAGTAAATGATCAGGAACAAAAGTTTGTGAACTTAATCAGATGTCTCATTACTTATTTGAGTCCTTGATGGAGGCCTATTTTCTCTGCTGTAACATGGTCCCTTCTCTCCTTGTTTCTGGTGTGGCCCTCCTACCCCATCCCTCCTGTTCGTAATCCTTGCAATTACTGTCTCTAGGTGGGCTGGGTGGGTTTGGTACTAGGAGCCACCTATTAGGGAGTACATACGGCGCTTAATTTTCTGGGTCTGGGATACTTCACTTAATATAATTGTTTCTAATGACATTCATTTCCCAGCAAATTCCAGTAATTCATCATTTTTGATGGCTGAGTAGTACTCCATTGTATAGATGTACCACAGCTGAAACTTTTTTTTTAACTACTATGAATATAGTGGAAAGTTTACTTTTTCTCAAACGCTGGTGTCCTTGGTACTCTCAGAACCATCTTCGTTTATATATTTACTTTCTTTCCAGCTGCAGAAAGAGTAACTTGCCTCTTGTTTCTTGTTCACTGTGCATGAGAGAGAAGCTCATTTGAGCATATAGTTCAATAGAGACATATTGTGTAATCATGTGTTTACAAGAATCCGTTTTACACCACAGCTTCCAGATAATGTCCCTACCACTATCTATAGTGTGGTGAAATGCTTTTGGTCTTACAGCTATACTCACAGCTGAGATCCAAATGATAATTGATTTAGAAAGGCACATTTCTTAAATCTAAGATAAAAACAATTAAGAAGAAGTCTAAATATCAGTATGTGCTTTTCATATTAATGTTCAATTTTGTTCTAGATCAATAAAAAATTGAGAGTATTAATTTCCTTACCTCATTAGTCTTGTTACTTGAGGTGAGTTCTAGGGTTCAGGAATGGTAGAAATAAGATTAGACAGAGAAATGGAGGCAAACGGTTAAAAGTAAACCAAAGATGTAGCTCTGACCAAGAGAAAGACAGGCTAGAAGTCCCTCCCCCCAAAAAAATGGTTGATGCAGGAAGAATCATCAACGGAAGTTCCCATCCTGTTCTTTTATGCAAGTATGGGACGGAGACCATCCTTGAGGCCAAAGTAACACAAAATCAGATTCAACCTTTGAATATGTTGGCTCCCCAATGGGTTAATATCTGAATACAGTTGTGGGCAATTCATCAGTCAGCTCTGGCATAAGGCAGGCTTTCAGTAGGCTGCCCATCTGTACCTGTGATAGTAGCATTTATGTGGGGTGTGGCCATTGTACTTGTAACTCAGGGGCTGCATACATAGTCTGCTCCATGATCTCTGATTAAGTCCTTCACAGCATCCAATCTTTCTCTTCCATTTGTGTGATCGCCAACTGTCTGGAATTGAAATATTATATTTTCCTCATATAGAGTGGCATGTGAAACAAATATTTTCATTATCATTTAGCATTTATCTAATATATGAATTTTTTGTAATATCATATATTAAAATCTCAGAGTGGACTTGAAATCAAAAGGCTTATAAGATGACAGGTATATATCTTTTAGTGTGACTGTATGAAAGAATATGCCACTAGAATTATTTTGCTCAGATGCATGAAAGACAAAATAAGCTTAACATTTCAGGGTTGACAAAAGAATCAGAAGAAAAGATCAATGTGATTTTTTTGTTGTTGCTGTTTACAGGGTATAAGCAGAGTGACAACTATAATATGATTGTCAGAGTGTTTGACACAAAGTAGATAGTAAATAAAATCATTGTAGATGAGATATAGGTAAGTCTTGAAATTTACTTTAGGGCTTATTTCTTAAGTTGACCTGGTTTTTAATGTAGAAGTTGTTTTTGTTACATTAGTCATTGCTGCAACAAAATACCTAAACCAAGCAACATAAGGGAGAGGGGAGATTAACTACAATTTCAGGTCACAGTTCACTATGGCAAAGAAATCATAGCAATAGGAGCTTGAAAGAAGTGCTTACATAACATCCACAGTCAACAGTAGAAAGCAACACTCCTTGTACAGTGTGATATGAGTGTGTATTATGTGGGTCTGAGACCAAAAGGTGGATGAAACATTCAGAGACTTCTTATTTGAAAGAGATACTCTGTATTTTCTATTTTATTACAGTTACTGACATTTATAAACTCAATAAACCAAAAAAAGAGTAGAAAGCAAGAAACAATTCAAGCATGCTCGCTTGCCTATACTCATCTTTTTTGAAAAAATATCTTATTACAGAAAGAGAAGGGGGGGCCTGTCTCAAAACTGGTAGATGACACCTAAGGAGTGATAGTCAAGGTATCCCTAGCCTCCACCCTCTACACACACACACATATATATAATGCACACACATGCAAATGGGCCCTCTACACACAGAATCATTACACCACATGAACACTTATAACCTTCCAGGTTGTTTTGATTTAATATCACAAACTGTGGAGACTCCATCTTGACAGTCTTTCTATTTCAGAAAAAGCCAGAGGTGGGATTTGGAATCTGGCCTCAAATGGCATATCAAAGTCTTCCACACAAGTGAAGGTTTTTAAAACAGGTGGATTTCAATCATCTTTTTTTTCCTTACCCACTTCAGAGTGGAACTAAAATTAAATTTCAAGAAAGAATGGTGCAAAACAAAATCCAAAGAACAACAGGTTCAAACTGAAAAACAGGATGGATCTTTCTACTGTCACTGTACTTACACATTGAAGAACATCTGGTAAACAATCTCGTATCTAGCAGCATTCAGGAACTGATACAGATGACCAAAGTCCCTGTAGTTCCCTCTGGCTCCATGAACACTGAACACCTTTTCTTCAAAAATGGAAAATCTCCTTTGTCTTTCCATTTTATCAGTCATACCATCAAAAGGAATGTCTTCTCCATTCGAAACTAAAATTCTTTTCCAGTTTAATTTTCTAAGTCTTGACCAGAATTCTTCTCAGGCACTTTGTGGACCGTGATAGTTAATCAACTTGACACACCAGGCATTAACTAAGATCAGCTGAGACCACACTTGGGCAAGATCAGCTCAGACTATCTGAAGGGATTATCTGGATAATTAAAAAATCAGCCATATATTCCATTGGCATGTCCCAGTAGTAGACCAGATAAAAGGAACCAAGAATAAAAGACTGGGAAGAAGAAAAGAGACTCTCCAGTCTTGCAGCTCTCAGTCTCTCCTATGCGTCTGATGTAGCCTGTCTTCAGCTTCAGCCAACCAGCCATGCCGTCTCCACCATGAAAGACTGTATCTCCCCCTTGAAACCCTAAGGTCAATAAATTTCCTTTTCTACCTTAAGTTATTTGACTTTGGATGTTTTCTCACAGCAATAGTTAAGAGTAACCATTACAAAGAGCTTCCACACAGAAAACACCAGATTTCCCAGGCATATTGAAACCAGAAAGGGAGAGCTCTTTTGCCCACTCCAGAATTTTTTTTGTCTTGTGTTTGCTGTAGATGTGATGGCTGTAGATCCAGAGTCTCCTAAGAATGAAATCGACTGGCTGCATGGAGCTTTCTCTGGTAGGGGAAGGCAAGACCTCTCTGCTGACATAGCCTGAGGTATGTTCTCCAACCCACTTTGTGGCATTCACTATGCACATGTGTCCAAGAAAGTTCTTCTGTAGTGCACAGTCAGATCTGCATTCAGCCAAGTCTGCTGGGATCTATATGTTGATTCTTATATGCTTCCCATATGTAGTATTTCTATATGCTTCCTCATATGACTTTCATTTATTGTGAAATATATTGCAATTTATTTAAATAAAATTATTTAAGTCTACTTATCCCACTTGAAAATAAATTCTGTAAAAATGGGAAGTAATTTATTTTTGAATATTATATTATTAAAACACTTAGCTAATCTCTCTCTCTCTTTCTCTCATACTCTCTCTTTCCCTCTCTCTCTCTCTCTCTCTCTCTCTCTCTCTCTCTCACACACACACACACATTCTATAGAAAAAATTTACTACAAAATTAATGACTCTCTTCTTCATGTTTAAACCATAGGGTACTTTGTTTGTTTTCCATTGCTTGGTTCCCTGGCAACCCACTCAGCTTAATTGCCTTCAAATTAAAAAAAAAAAAAAAAAAAAAAACACCTTTTCACACTTAAGTTGCCAGGCACCTTCCTTGTTAAGTCAGGCAGTTGTGAAAAAAGGTGTTGCTCACAATGTTATTAACTAAGTTTCCTCCTTCCCTTGCACATATAATGAAGGGAACCGAAAAGCATTACAAATGAGACAGATTTAAAGAGAAATGTGCTTCTCTTTTTCAGTGGCATCTTCATAACCACTAGAATCTCTAAACATCAGATACTCATTTTATCGATAGTGGAAAGGTAGAGTATAGGAAATAAGAATGGAAACTCCCTTTTTCACTCATTTATTTTGAACTATACAAATTTGTTGACTACAGTTGGGTCATTCAAAACAGAACAGCTAGTTCTCTTATTCTGTGCTAAAGGAATTGGCATAATATGGAAAAAAATGGTTACAATTACATGTTAATAACCATGATCCAAATTACATATTTCTTTGCATTCATCAGCTATAATTTTATTCTAAATTTTGAGTTTTAACGGTGACATATTTATTTAGGTCTTTTAGGTCAAGTCTGTCTCCTTTTTCCCTGCTGTCTGCCTGTTTTTGATATGATAGTCTAAATCATTTATGTAGATAGAACACTCAAAATCCAATTCTGTAAACAGTAGCCTATTTCTCTGGACCAGATTAGCAGCAGCTCTGCTATACAAAGTCTTCACTCAGGATGACAGTAGTTCTGAAATACTCAATGTGCTACTTATAAGATTACCCTTGAAATTACCACCCAGTAATTCAGAAACCATGAAGAATAGCAAGATCGTGCATGGAAAGTTTCCATGGACCAGGTCTAGAAGTGTAATATTACTTCTGCTCCCACACCTTTGCCAAAAATATTATCTCAAGTCAGGAAAACCTGCTATATATATTCTAGCTATGTATCTAACTCCAAACCTATTTCTGTCACAGGATGGAACACATCTTGGTGACTAGGGTTAGCAACATGTGTTATATGATTAGGGAAATGGAATTTTTTACTCTTTCTAGGTTTTGAAGGAATGAAGGTGTGATTCTATAACCAACTTTAGGAACCCCCAAAGCTCAAGAATAAGAAAGAAACATCAGACATCTTGATGATGTAGGAAATAAATAAGCAATATCTTGAATGATAAATTATGTGCACATCTCAATATACAAATGGGACAAAGTTGCCATAATTGTTACAACTAGAGCCAAGACCACACTCCAGTGTCATAGTCACACTTCATCCTTTGCACACACTCAAGTTCCACAGTCTTTGCTTGTGTCTTTGGTGGCATAACTGGGGAGCTACTGGAGCTGTTCAGTTTCAAGGAATGAGGACTTCCCACACACACTGTGAGAGCTTACATTTTTCTTATTCACTCACCATGTCTGGTGATTAATGGCTGGCCCATGCCTCCATGAAACAAAACTGGGGAAAAAACTGCATATTCTGAGCTTTCTTGTGATTGGGCCAATGCTGGCTCTTTGTGTGAAGATACAGAACACACCGCAGACTTGCTTCCTTTTTGTGCACTTTGCCCTACTGCTTTGCTAACAAAATCTTTCTCTGAACAAATTTTACTTGGTTTCCTCTCAGTCTTGATCTCTACTCTTGACTTTTAGATGCCTATCCATCTCTGCACCCACAATTTTAGCTGGAATCCAGCCCTATAGAATCATGCAGATACCCCCAGGTCAACAAGAATCTTCTTTTTATTGGGGGGTGGGTGAAGAAAAGGAAATTTATGCAGCCTATGGTTATAGAGGGGAGATACAGTCTTTAATGGCAGAAAAGACATGGTTGATGGCAGAAGCTGGAAGCCAGCTAAGTCACACCCATTCAGGAGACTGAGAGCAGTTAGACTGCCAACTGTAAGAACAGGCCTCTCTCAGAAGTAGAGTGGGACTAATCTACCTCAAGGCCCACCCCCTGTGACTTCCTTCCTCTTATAAGACTCCACATCCTAAAGGCGCCATGACCTTCCCAAACACATGAGCTTGCGGGGAACACATTTCAAATCATGGCATTCCACCCTGGTCCTCATAGGCTCATTGTCATCTCATTATGAAAACCATACTCCATCTGACTTTAGAAGTTCTCAGCACTACATTATTAATCCCAACACAGTGCAAAAGTCCAAAGTTGAAAGCCTAAAATCAAAAGACAAGTTACATACTTCCAACATATAATGACACAGAATAAACATTCCCATTTCAAAAGGGAGATTGGGAAAATAAGTCCATACCTGGACAAAATCCATGCAAAACAAACTCCAAATCCTGCAACTCCATGTCCAACATGTGAACCTCTTTTGAGTCATCTCAGTTCCAAAGGGCTTTGGTTCCCTCTCTCCAATGCAACTGTCCAAAGAACAATCACTTTTTTGGACAGGGTCCTCCCAGGATATATAGCTCTCTTTGGAGGATGTCCCATGTTGGCTCTGGCATCTCTAATATCTCACTTCTTGATGGAAAGCCAGGCTTTAACTCCACAGCACAAACTTCACTTCTTGGGCCTCTAAACTATAGGCTTTCTGCTACATGCTGTCTGCTACATTTCTGCCATTCTCTGAAATCTTAGGGGAAGGATCATGGCCTCCTCCCTCTTGCATCTTTGATGCCTCTAAAACCAGAACCACATGGATGACTTTGCCAAGACTGGGCCCCTCACATCACAATTGATTCAGCTTCTCTGTGCTGATTGTAAGAAAAATCTCTTTCACTCCTGGGCAGTTGCTTTAAGGGAGAAATAGACACTTGCTTTGGACCTCCACCATTTAGCTCATTCCTTCCAAAAGGATTGCATTCTGATAACCTTGCCCTCAGGGTAGGGCCTTTCCTCTGATCCAAATGAAGAGCCTTTGATTTGCTAATGGGGCTTCTTTGTTTAACAGTGGACACTTTTCTCTTTGCTTCTTCCTGGTTTAATTTTTTCAGTTTGCCATTGCATTTTTCATAATCAGATCTCACAGTTTTTGTTTCTTTCTGACCTATTCTTAACTCTTTTTCATGACTCTAAAGAAAGGCCATATCAGAATATCAAGACTACAATGCCATGAAATTTCCTCCACCAAGCATTTATGTTTAACTTCAGGCAAGGACAGGATGAGGACAACACTTCACTAAACTCTCTGCCAACACATGGCTTGTCACTTTTTCAGTTCCAAACACAGTCTTCATTACTCTCTGGAGCATCACAAGCTGAGCCTTACTCTCTTGCAAACTTTCAAGAAAGACCCATTTGGTTCTTTGTCCAAGACTCAAAGGCTTTCCTAACATAAAATCCCAAAGTTCTCCATATTTTTCCAAACAGTTCCAAAGGCACACTAGCCACATTACAGCATTGGCTATACTGCTGGGTACCAACTTCTTTCAGCTTTACAAACAGCTTCACTTTTTGGTACCCGGTTCTCTTAATTTCACATAGCAACACCCACCTTCTCTGGTACCAATTTCTTTCAACTTCAACACACTTCACATTGTGGTACTGTTGTGGAGTTGATCTCCTGACTCACAAAATGTTGGATAGTCACTCTCTAGAAGTCTGTATGTATCCAGGTTCTTGTGTTTGGAATCAAAAATTGAAACCAGAACACACATAGAAGATTAAGGTAGAGTTTATTAGAGGAGAGAAAGAGCAGAACTCATGGACTCCAGACATGGAGTACCGAGAGGGGCTAGGGTGCCCTGGAGAACTCATGGATTCCAGGCATGGAATCTATGAGAGGCATGGAGTTGAAAAAGAACTCATGGACTCCAGGTCTATATATTTAGGCAAGCCAGTGAAAATGATTAGCTCAAATTGGGGCCTAACCCAGTTGATCTTGTGTCCACCTCATGGTAAAGTTATCTACAATGAAGAACTAATCTCCATATCCTTTCACAAGTAAAGGATTGGAGAAGTTAGCAAAGGGTGTGTTCCTTCAGGGTTATCCTAGCAGTGGGAAATGGTTTTCCAAAACCTTCAGAGACTATTCTAGCATGGCTGCTCTAAACCTGCCTAAATAGCAGATGCTTCTAATCTCACAGCAATACCCCACTTCTTGGTACCAATTTCTGTACTAGTTACTCTTATCTGTTGCTGTGAGACAACATTGAGGCTCAAATAACTTAATGGAAGAAAGGGAGATTATTCAGCTTATGGTTTCAGAGGGATATACAGTCTTTCATGGCAGATGTGACATGGTTGGCTGGCAGAAGCTGGAGACAGGCTATGTCACTGCAGACATCTTGGAGGCTGAGAGCTATAGGCAAACATCTTCTTAAGTAAATTTAACCAGCATGCCTTATCAGTTCTGTTTCCTCTCAGTAACTTTCACCTACATGCCTCATTTCCTGGAATAAATCTCTGCTTTTTTGCTTATTGGGAGTGAAGTACAATGTATCTTCCCAGCTGGAAACTCCACTGAAGTTATCTATATATCTATTGTGATAAAGTCTGTCTTATTGTGCTTGAGTAAGTTTTACTTTAACATTACCCTTACCTTTGTGAACCTTGCCTGGGACTCATGAAAACTCAAAGAGCTTTGAGGTTCAAGTCTCATGTCCAGAACACCAGTCTAGCAGTGAACATCAAAACACATTTAGTTCTTCTTGAATATGAAAACACTGAAGAATAATCAGACTTCAAGAGAAATAAGTTATATAAAAGAAATAAATAAATTCAATCAGCAAATTAGCTCAAAATTGGCAAGTCAAAATGAAACTTCCTAAGATGGAAATTCAAGACAGCATGGTTCTCCAAAATGTCCATCTTGCGGTATGGCCTCCAATTTAGGAAATTATATGATAGCTCAGAAAAAGAACTTGAACAAATTATTGTTAAGTATGAATGAAGAAATTAAGGATGAAAATAAGCTCCTGAATGAAATCCAAGAGAACACAAAGGGCTGAATGATATGAGGAAGTCCATATAATACACAAAAGAGTAATTAATAAAGAGATAGAAATTTCAAGGAAAAACTAAACTGAAATAATGGAAATGAATAATAAAGTCAAATTAAAAAAAAACTTATATGGAAGGCCAATAGAATGGATCAAGGACAGGAGAGATTAACTGAGCTTCAACACAAGGAATTGAAAGATTTCAACAAGGACAAAGAACTCTATAAGGTATAAATAAGATGTTCAAAATATACCTGACATTATTAAAGGACAATCTAAGAATCAAGGGCAGGTAAAGAATTCCACTCTAAAAGGAAAGAAAATATTTTTCATGAAATCATAGCAGAAAATTTCACTAAACTAAAGAAAGAGAAAGTTGTAAGAGCCACTTAGAACAACAAACAGAAAAGGCCCCCCACTTTCCCCTGGTCATTTAATAATTATACCACTGAATATACAGATAATATATACTGAAAATGGAAAGAGACTAGCAGAAGTCATGGAAAAGACAAGTTCATCAGATAACAGCAGGTTTTAAAGCTCAGAGAGCTAAGGATTTTTTTCAAATTTTGAAAGAAAACAATTGGGCAATCCAGACTATTACTCCTGGAAAGTTGTCTGTCATAACTGAGGAGGATGGGAAACTTTTATGACTGAAAAACAGGGTTAATTAGTGACAACTAATCTAGCTCTTTAGAATATACTTGAAGAAACTCTTTGGAGAGATGAGAAAGTAGCACATTTATGAGAGACTAGGAAGAATAAAAATTTTGAATAATAATTAAGCAAATGATGAATAGGAAAACAAAATACCATAAAATTTTAAAAACTGACAATAATTTTTTAAAAATTCTTCTTTTCTATTTGATAATAATAGAATAAAACTACAAATCACAAATAAGGGTTGACAACACACAAACTCATGGAGATTAAGCAACATTATATTGAACCATGACTAGTTCAGTGAAGAAATCAAGGAGGAAATCAGAAATTCCTAGAAATGAAGGAAGAAGAAAACACAACATATCAATACAATGAAAACTTTTCTAAGAAAGAACTGTAGCTTTAAGTATCTACATTTGAAATGGGAGACTCCCAGTTGAAAACACTTAATGGTACAACCTGTGGCCTCAGAAAACATTAAAAAAATGAACTTTAAATCAGCCTATAGAAATAAATTAAATGAAATCAGGTGAGATATGAATGAACTGGAAACAAAAACATATAATAATCAATGAATTAAAGAATTGATTTTTTGAAAATATGAACAAAATCAACAAACCATTAGTCAAACTAATCAACAGAAAAAAGAGAAGACATGGAAAGAGAGCTATTGCAAGACACCAATGAAATACAGAAAATCCATGGGACACACAGAGTCCACTAAACTTAAAAATTTAAAAGAAATGAATTAAATTTTAGATGTCTGTGATCTGCCACAATTAAACCAGTTGAGGTCAAAAATTTATTTCAGACAATTTCAAATAATTTAAACAGTTAAATATGAAACCCTGAGGCTGAAGCAATAATCAAAAGTTCAGGTTCAGATGGATTCATTGCTGAGTTTTACCAAACCCTCAAAGAACTCACACCAATGCTTCTCAAACAAGTCCATAAAATAAGAAAAGAACTTTTCCAAACTCTTTTTAGGAAGCCAGCATTATCCTGATATCAATATTCTGATGAATCCTGGTGAACACAGACACAAAAAAATCTCAACAAAATATTTGCAAATTAAATCTAAAAGAATCTTTGAAAAGATTATTTTAGTTTCACAACTTCATTGCTATAATGAATACTTCAGACAATTTAGAAGAATGAGGGGATTTTTGTTTCAGCTTGTGGCTTCAGGTGGAAGCTGTGCCAGCAGGAGCTGAAGAAAACAGCCTTACCATATCCACAGCAACAGAAGACAGCGGCCAAGACCAATGCTGCATGCTTTCTAATATGTCAACTTAGCGAAACTGCTCACTTGTCCACCTGTTTGAGGAATAATTCCACCTGTTATGCATGGATCTTCCCACAACATGTGAGCAATTAAGACAATCTCTTACAGGCTTGCCCAGAATCCTGGTCTGACTAAAGAATTCCTTATAGGTATTCCCAGGAGCCCAACTATGAAGTTTCAATTTCACAGTTGAAACTGGTATCCACCATATCCAGTATTATTTTAATATATTGCTAAACATCTTAGCTACAGCATTAAGAGAGAAATAAAAAGAATGCAAATAAGAAAGGAAGAAATCAAGATATCCATAATTACAGAGGATATGATTCTTTATATAAAAGACCATAAATACTCCATGAGAAAACTCTCAGAACTGATAAAAATAAGTCTGTAGCCTTCCTATAGACCACTAACAAACAGGCTGAGGAAGAAATCAGTCAAATGATTCCATTCACAACCATCATGACAAGCATTCAAATAAACAAATACAAGCCCCTTGGAATAAACCTAAGTAAAGAAGTGAATGACATTTACAATCAAAAATTTAAATCACCCAAGAAAATGAAGGAGATCCTAGACAACCAGAAAGAAAGCCTTCCTAAACTTATGGATTAGAAGAAGTGATATTGTGAAAAATGGCTGTCTTACAAAAAGTAATGTATGGATTAGCTCTAAGTCCCCATCTCCACAGAAATAGAGAAAAGCATGCTGAAATTTGCTTCAAAATATAAAAGATACTGGATACCCAAAGCAACCCTAATGGAGAGAGCATCATCCATAACCAACTTCAAGTTGTACCACAGAGTCATAGTAACAAAAACAGCAGTACTGATACAAAAATGCACATGTAGGCAATGGGAAGAAATAGAAGTTATAAAGAAAAGTCCATGCAACCCCGGCTGCTTGATTTTAACACCGATGCCAAAAATACTGGTAAAAATTAAGCCTCTTTTAGCAAATAGTCCTGGTAAAACTGGAAATCATTGTGTAGAGGAATGAAACCAGATCCGTATCACCTACCCTCCACAAAAAAACATTGACCATGAATAGATACAAGACTTTAATGAGATCTGATACTACTAGAGGAAAAAGTAGGGAATATGCTTCACTATTTAGATAGGTATAGGTAAGGACTTTCTGATTAGGACTTGTCACAGTTAGGCACAGGTGTCAACTTGACAATTGAGGGTTTGGGCTCTGGGCATACTTGTAGAGAATTGGTTGTTGAGTTAAGCCCAGAGCAAACCGTCAGAAGATTGTTTAGCGGATGGGGAAGGCCCAGTCCATTGTGGGTGGGACTAGGCCTTGGCATAAAATACAGAGAGCTGATTGAGAAAGTTGGCATCCTTGTGTACACTTGTCCAGAAATGCTGGTCTGGTAAAGATTGTCTCTCTCTTAGCCATTATGTAGCAATGGTGTGGCCAGTTCCCTCAACTCTGGCACTGGTATGAGCTCTCCTGATAAGATGGACAGACAACTGTAACCAAGAATGATAAGAAAAAATAAATCCTTTGTTCCCTTAAGCCATTTGGTGGTGATTTATCAGCAACCATGTAGGTGAACTGGAACAGGATTCCAGATGTTCAGGAAATATGGTCAGCTGTTAACAAATGAGACCTCAAGTAACAATCAACTGAGTGCTATGCTTCACTATTGAGATAGATATAGGAGAAGATACTCACCAACTATACAGTTTTTAGAGGACTATCCAAAGAACTAAAGAAAAAAAAAAAGGAAAAAAAAATGAAACAAAGAACCAATACAAAAATAAGCTAATGATTGAACAGAGGGTCTTTAAAAGAAGAAATACAAGTATATGGATATATATATATAATAATTTAAAAATAGTTTAACCTCCATGAGGAAAACTGAATTGGAACTAAGCTGAGATTCTCATGCTCATCAGAATGATGCTCATCAAGAAAGCAAATAACAAATGCTGGCTAGTTGTAAGGGAAGAGGAATCTTTATTTTATTGGTGGTGATTGGTTCAGCCAGTGTGGAAATGAGTATGATTGTCAAAAAACTAAGAATAGAGTTACCATTTGATCCAGTTTCACCACTCCTGGGCATATATCCTAATTGGAGATACCTGCACATACATATTTGTTGCTGATCTATTCATACAATAGCAAGGAAATGGAGTCAGTCTAGAAGTTCGTTGACAAATGAATGGACGAAAATGTGGTACATGCATCCAGTGGAATTTTATTCAACCTAAAGAAAAATGCAATTATGAAACTTGCAGATAAATGGATAGAACTGGAAAATAGTAAATGAACTAGACTCAAAAAGACAAGCAGTGCATGTTCTCTGTCACACACAAATCTTAGCTTTTAATTATTACATATATGTACTTTGTGGGAATGAGTATAGGAGAGGTTAGGAAACTAGAAAGAAGTCTATTAGAAAGAAGAATTAATGGAGAGAGGTATTCATGTGTGGATGGTGGCAGGGGTAACAGAACACATGGTATAAAAGTGAAAGGGGACCCTTTTCTTCCTACGGCCCGCGCCTCCGCCAGACAGGAGTTGCTCACATTCCTCCATCCCTGGAGCTTGGGTGGGCCTTAAGCCAAGTCCCAGGTCCCAGGTGAAGAATTCTGCCATCAACATCAGACCCTCTGCCTCTCCGGCTCACCGGGGACCTGCGCACGTGGTCCAGGGAAGACACTGCTACCCAGAATTCAATAGAGTCCAAAGGAAACTCAAGCAAAACTCTAAGGGACAAAGGCCATTCACCTGGAGCCCTCTACAATCATCCTATCACGTGGGAGAAATTCTTCACATGCAGCCCAAAGACAAGTAAACCTCCTTTTTTTCACCTTACTGATCCTTTCTAGTATCAATTGCTGTAGATCAACTTGTCCATACAGCCACCCCAAAAACATACACAACTCCAGGGAGTACACCACTCACCCTCACATATCACCAAGATACTATATCATAAAAGTGCACTACCATACTAATATTCACCCCTTGCTACTTAACCTGACTTAACAGATGTACTAACAGCCTAATAGCCTCATCTAGGAAATTACAATAACAATAGACAAACATACCGAATCCAAGGCAAGCACTAGTAATAACTGGCTAATGTAATAATACCAACTAAATCAGTTCAGTGAAAAACACACAGAAACTGAAAGGTCCTAAGAAACAAAACAACAATGTCCAAGTCAAAGTGCTGATCCAGGAGAAACAAAACCCAAGAAGACCAATGTCCCACTGAAAGAATTAACCCCATAATGATGGATTCCGACCAGAACAAATTCACAGAAAATAGCCAAGAAAGCCAGACCCAACATAACGACTTTCAGAGTATGATCATTACCATGATTAATACTATGAAAGAGGAAATTCGTGCAGAGTTAAACAACGGAATCAACCATTTTGAACAGGAACACAACAGGCACTTTGGAGGAGCTCAGAAAAACAGTTCAAGAAACAAAAATAGGCATAGAACAATTAAAATAGTCTCAGGCAGAGTTTAAAATTGAACTAAAAGACAAGTTATCTTCAACTCAAAACTCAACTGAGAGTCTTATCAGCAGAACAAATGAAGCAGAAAATAGAATTTCAGATCTTGAAGACAAAGTGGGCTGCCATCAACATCAGACCCTCTGTTTCTCCGGCCCACCGGGGACCTACGCACATGGTACAGGGAAGACATACTGCTACCCAGAATTCAATAGAGTCCAAAGGAAACTCAGCTCAATGGAAGAGATTGTTAAAGCCAAAAAGATACTTGAGAGGAACATTCAAGAGATATGGGACACCCTGAAGAAACCTAATATGCACATTCATGGAATACCAGAACAAGAATCCCAAAATACCACACCTGAGGAAATTTTTCAAATCATCATAAATAAAAACTTCCCACCACTAAATAATGAGAGGCCCATCCAAATACAAGAGGCATTTCGCACTCCAAACAAATATGACCAAAATAGAAAATCGCCACGGCAAATAATAGTCAAAACACTCCACATTCAAGACAAAGAAAAGGTGCTGAGAGCTTCAAGAGAAAAAAGGAAAGTCACTTTTAAAGGTAAATCTATTAGAATAACAAATGACTACTCAATGGAAACAGTAAAAGCAAGAAGAGCATGGAGAGATGTACTTCAAGTATTAAATGAGCAAAAATACCAACCAAGACAGATATACCTGGCAAAACTATCTGTCATGATCGAGGGAGAAAGAAAAGTTTTCCAGCACAAAGACAACTTGAAGGGATACATGTCTACAAACCAGGCCTTCAAAAAATGCTAGAAATGATACTCAAGCTTGAAGAAAAGAACAAGCATATCCAGGAGGACAGAAGGGAAGTATAATACCACCAAAACATAAATATCAAACAACACGCTTACAAAATCCTCTAAACATCAGGGAAATGCCACTGGGTCCTTGTACGTCATCGGAGAGGAGGACCCAGAGGAGAGTTAGGCATACACAATAAAGTACTCTCTGGGAATTGGGGGGGAGGCAGTGGGGGATGGGGAGGGAGGGAGGGGGAACAGGGGGTTCGGGGGGAGGAGGAGGGAGGGAGGGAACTGGTCTACCTATTAAGTTTGTATGAGCGGAAATAATAAAAAATGTATTAAAAAAATCCACTAAACAAAAAAAGTCCAGAATTAAAAATAATTTCTCCATTATAACATTAAATGTCAATGGTATTAACTCACTGATTAAGAGATACAGATTACAAACTTGGATTAAAAACCACAATCCAACAATCTGCTGCCTTCAAGAAACTCATCTCACCACAAAAGATAGGCACATCTTAAAAATGAAATGGTCCAAAATCTTGCAAACTAATGGAACCAGGAAACAGGCAGAGGTAGCAATTAAGCTTTCAGACAAAGTGGACTTCAAACCAAAGAAAATCATAAGAGACACAGATGAATACTACATTTTAGTCACAGGTACAATTCACCAGGAAGACTTCACAATACTGAACATTTATGCACCCAATACGGGCCCCTCCACATTCATTAAGAAAACCCTACAGCGCTTAAAGAAAGAAATCAACCCTCAAACGATAATTCTTGGGGACTTCAACACCGCCCTCTCAACATGGGATAGATCAACAGGTCAAAAGCTTAACAGAGACACTTTGGAACTTAATCAAACCCTTAAAGAAATGGACCTTACAGATCTCTATCGAACTTTTCATCCACGCATCAAAGAATACACATTTTTCTCAGCATCACATGGAACTTTCTCCAAAATAGATCACATATTGGCCCACAAAATGAATCTACACATATACAAAAAAGTTGAAATTCTAACCTGTGCCCTATCAGACCACCAAGGCCTAAAGCTGGACATCCACAACACAATAAACAACAGAAAATACACTAACACCTGGAAACTTAACGATATGATGCTGAATGAGAACTGGATTCAGGAAGAAATTAAAAAGGAAATTCAAGATTTCATGAAAGAGAACAATAATGAAAATACAACTTACCAAAATCACTGAGACACAATGAAAGCTGTCCTAAGAGGTAAGTTCATAGCTCTTAATGCCTACATCAAAAAAATTGAAACATCAGAAATAAACAACTTAACAATACAGCTTAAAGCTTTAGAGAAACTAGAGCAATCTGATCCCAAAAGTAGTAGAAGAGAGGAGATTAGCAAAATAAGGGGAGAAATATCTGAAATTGAGATTAGGAAAATGATAGAGAAAATCAACCAGTCAAAAAGCTGGTTCTTTGAAAAAAATCAATAAGATTGATACATTCCTAGCTAAATTAACCAAAAGCAAGAGAGAGAAAACCCAAATTAACAAAATTAGAAATGAAAATGGAGTTATCGCTACTGATACCCAAGAAATCCAGAGAATTATAACATCATATTTCAAAAACTTATACTCTGTGAAGTTTGACAATATAAAAGAGATGGATGAATTTCTAAGTAAAAATAACTTACCTAAATTGAATCAGGAAGTTGTGAATTATTTAAATAGTCCTATAACATATAAGGAAATTGAGGAAGTAAATCTCGAAGCTTCCCACCAAAAAATGTCCTGGACCAGATGGATTCATCACAGAGTTCTACCAGACATTTAAGGAGTCAATAACACCAATACTCCTTAAACTGTTCCATCAAATAGCAAAGGAAGGAACACTACCAAATTCCTTCTATGAAGCTAATATCATTTTAATCCCAAAACCTAATAAAGAGTCACTTAAAAAAGAAAATATAGGCAACACAGACGCAAAGATTCTCAACAAAGTCTTAGCAAATCAAATTCAAAAACATATCAAAAAGATCATTCACGGGGACCAATTAGGCTTTATCCCCGGCACACAAGGTTGGTTCAACATACACAAGTCAATAAATGTAATTCATCATATAAACCAGCTCAAAGTCCAAAACCACACGATACTCTCGATAGATGCAGAAAAAGCTTTTGACAAGATCCAACAGCCTTTTATGATCAAAACGCTAGAGACAGTAGGAATGGAAGGAACCTTTATTAATATAATAAAAGCTATATACAACAAGCCCACAGCAAGGATTATGCTCAATGGGGAAAAACTTGAAGCATTCCCACTTTGATCAGGAACTAGATAAGGCTGTCCACTCTCACCACTTCTATTCAATATTGTACTTGAAGTCTTAGCTGAAGCCATAAGACAAGAAAGGGACATAAGAAGGATTCAAATCGGCAAGGAAGAAGTCAAGCTATCCCTATTTGCAGATAACATGATCTTATACCTGAGTGATCCCAAAAACTCCACCAGGAAGCTCCTGGAACTAATTGAGAAGTTCAGCAGGGTGGCAGGATATAAAATAAATGTGCAAAAATCAGAGGCCTTCCTATATGCCCAGAATGAAAGAAGTGAAAAAACCCTGAGAGAAACAATTCCATTTACTATAGCCCCTAAAAAAATGAAATACCTTGGTATAAACTTAACCAGGGAGGTAAAAGACCTTTACAATGAAACTTTAAAACCCTGAAGAAAGAAATTGCAGAAGACACCAGAAGGTGGAAAGACCTCCCATGTTCCTGGATTGGCAGAATCAACATCGTAAAAATGACCATCTTACCAAAGGCAATATACACATTCAATGCTGTACCAATTAAAATCCCAAAGCAATTCTTTAAAGAAGTTGACCAAACAATCTCAAAATTCATATGGAGGCACAAAAGACCCAGGATAGCAAAGACAATCCTAACTAATAAAAGCACTGCTGGAGGTATCACCATACCAAACCTTAGTCTATACTACAAATCCATAGTTGTAAAAACAGCCTGGTACTGGCTCCAAAATAGACACATAGATCAATGGATAAGGGTTGAAGACCCAGATATAAGCCCACACAACTACAGCCATTTGATCTTTGACAAAGGGGCCCAAAAAATTTAATGGAAAAAGAATAGTATCTTCAACAAATGGTGCTGGCAAAACTGGATCTCCACATGCAGAAGACTAAAACTGGACCCGTACTTGTCACCATGTACAAGACTTAATTCCAAATGGATCAAGGACCTTGATATAAGGCCAGAGACTATAAAAACCACGGTTGAAAGGGTAGGGAACTCCCTCGAGCTGATTGGATTAGGCCAACAGTTCCTAAACAGACACCCAATGGCACAGTCACTCCTACCAACTCTCAACAGTTGGGATCTTGTGAAATTAAAGAGCTTCTGTTCAGATAAAGAGATTGTAACATAGCTCAAAGGCAACCCACAGAATGGGAGAAAATCTTCACTAACCACATATCTGATAGAGCTCTATTATCCAGAGTGCACAAAGAACTTGGAAAACTAAACACCAAGGAAACTAATGGCCCAATAAAAAATGGGCCCTGGAACTTAAAAGAAACTTTACCAGGGATGAAATTAAAATGTCTAACAAATATCTTAAAAAATGCTCCACTTCCTTAGCCATCAGGGAAATGCAAATCAAAACTTCCCTGAGATACCATCTCACCCCAGTCAGGATGGCAAAAATCCACAATACAAATAACACCAAGTGCTGGAGAGGATGTGGAGAGAGGGGAACTCTCCTATTTTGCTGGTGGGAGTGCAGACTCATACAACCACTCTGGCGAGCCATCTGGAGATTCTTAAAGAAGTTGAAGATTGAAATGCCATATGACCCTGCTATTTCACTTTTGGGAACAATCCCCCATACAGCAAAAATTCACCTCAAAGCACGACCATGTTCATAGCAGCACTGTTTGCAATAGCAAAGTCATGGAATCAACCCAAATGTCCAACAGTTGACGAGTGGATAAGGAAAATGGGGTATATCTATACAATGGAGTACTACTCAGCCATCAAAAATGATGAATTACTGGAATTTGCCGGGAAATGGTTGTTATTAGAAACAATTATATTAAGTGAAGTATCCCAGACCCAGAAAATTAAGCACCGTATGTACTCCCTAATAGGTGGCTCCTAGTACCAAACCCACCCAGCCCACCTAGAGACACTCAGAGATAAATCTGTAATACCCACAGTATTTGCAAGGATTATGAACAGGAGGGATGGGGTAGGAGGGCCACACCAGAAATAAGGAGAGAGGGGACCATGTTGCAGCAGAGAAAATAGGCCTTCATCAAGGACTGCAAGTAAGTAATAAGACATCTGGTTAAGTTCACAGACTTCGTTCCTGATCATTTACAACTGATGGGGTATGATCTCACCAGAAGGGGAGGGTATATAGTCTGGCAGATAAAAAGTATCCATTTTGCATATGGGTGACTGACCCCTCCCTCATTGTGGTTTCCTACTTTTATTACATCTACCTTTGAATATACTCTTATAACAAGACTCTAGTTTAACAGCTTTTTATCTCTTGCAAGGCGGTGACATACAATACCCATCAGGATGGAGTGAAGGGCATTGCAGGAGCAGCAAAACTGAAAAAGAAAATCAACAAACCACAATCCAGAACTTCAGAGACTCTATATCAACCACCTAGAACTAGGCCAGCCTAATCTCTCCCCATCCTGGAGCTCAGGGACATTTGTGGAAGAGGGGGCGGTAAGATTGTAAGAGCACAAGGATGGGAGCAGCAATGATATGCAAGATACTCCACATAAGTTAGGGCCGAAGCAATCATAATAGGACTTTGCACGCCCTGCGCAATGTCCAACACACTATTGACCCCACAAAGTCTAGCATTTGCTAAAGGCACCAAGATCCTTGGAGGTAAGGGATTGACAGACACAGTAGTGTTCCTTTGCTTAAGGGGAACACAGGAAAGGTTTCAGGGAAAAGCCAGTGGGTCCTTCTTTGTCATCGGAGAGGAGAGTCAGGCATGCACATTAAAGGATTCTCTGGGGATTGGGGGGGAGGCACTGGGGGATGGAGAGGGAGGGGTGAGGGGAGGGGGAGCAGAGGGGTGGGGGGAGGAGGAGGGAGGGAGGGAACTGGTGTACCTATTAAGTTTGTATGAGTGGAAATAATAATAAAAAATGTTTAAAAATTAAAAAAAAAGTGAAAGGGGAGATGCCCAGAGTAGAAATGTTTAAGTGGGAGTGAGGGTGGGCACATGGGGGAGAGGAAAGGGTCAAACAAACCAAGTATGCTTGAAAAGGCTAAATGGAAACCTACTTTGCATGTTAAAAATTAAAATTTAACAAATTCACTGATCCTTTTCCTTGTCTTATTTGGTTGTGTATACCTGGAGACTTAAACCCAATAGAGATAATAGTTAAGAGCCTAGGAATGGTGAGTAAAATAAGAAATAAGGGTTCTTTCCTATGGAATTCTGTAGTTTTACAGAGAGAGGAGGGAAGGGAGGGAGGGAGAAAGAGAAGGGAGGAAGAAAGAGAGAGAGAGAGAGAGAGAGAGAGAGAGAGAGAGAGAACATGAATGTATGTAGGCACACACCCAGGAATGATTTTGCAATACTGTGGAGTTGTTTAAGAGAGCTGTGAATGCAGAATATGACCAAAAAACATGGAAGTTGCAAGGAATTTCAATATAAAAATATGAAATACTTCAGAGAAGTCAAGGTACCTAAGAGTCAAAAAAGACTTAGTAAATGCAACAAAAAGGCCTCAACATAGTATATAAATATTGGACACGTTAAAATTTTCAAAGACTGATAATAACATATCTTTGTTTTATGTAAAAGTGTTTTAGAGCAGTTTTTATGGCACAAGCTCTATGCAGTGGGGAAACAAATGGCAATCCCTGCCATAAATGGCTATTGGTGTTTATAAAGTTGAGGGCATAAATGTAGAAACAGTAGAATTCATTGCAGAGGCCCAGAAGAGATTCAAAATTTGCTATTCCTTTTCTTCAATTTATTAGTGATGCTGCAACATTATATAGCTATTTTGGCTCTTATGTTTTATTTATTTAATAAAACTTCCTACAGTAATTCTCTGAATACAGTGTAAGGCATTTATGAGCATCCATGCGGGTGGAGTACACTAACCAATGGTATGTATGAAAGTGATGCAGAAGAACCATTCTTTCATTGTGAAGTTGTCACATATTTTCTTCCTCATCTGCATACTTACTATTATTTCTAAGAAAAAATATTTAAGTACCTAGAAACAAAATCTTTTCTGATATTAGAGTCTGTTTTATGAACAGGTTGCTCTTTTCATCTGCAAATTCAGTTTGCACTATACAGTACCTGGTGAATATTTTCTGCTCATGAGTAAATGGTATTTGTACTTGGTACCAGATTTTTTTCCTCTATTCCTGTGATATATTTGAGGAAAATACATATGCATGTATGCATGTTGCATGTATATGGGTGTATGCAGGTGGCGTACATGAGTTCATGTACATGTGGAGTGATCAGACTCCACTCCTCTTCACATTACTCTTTTTAGGCTGGGTCTCTAATCAAACCCAGAGCTCATCTACAGGGCTAATCAAATTTCTGGGGACTGCTGCACATCCCTTCTGGGATTGGAAATACAGGTGAGCAGCCATAACTACACACCGACAGAGCTCCATATCTGTAGGATCTGGGGATCTGAACTCTAGTCCTCTTGCCTGTGTAGCAAGCACTTGAATCAATGAGTAATCTACCTAGTTCTAGGCTATAGCTTTGTTTTTTCTTAATATTCATTTGAGGGAGAGAAACAGAGAAGCATATATGGCATATATGGGTGGAATTCAGAGGCCAACTTTTCTTCCACAGTGTGGGTTTCCAGGAATTGAATTCAGGTCACTAATTTTGCAAGGAGGGTCTTACTTTCTGGCTATCTCACTGGCTCCCTGGACAAGGATTTTAAGTGGCTAAATTGTCACCTAAAAAGGTAAGTAGGAAAAAAGCTAAAGAAAATATTTTTATTTTATTTTGTTTTTGCATTTGACTCTAAATCTCTAGCTAAGAATGCCTATAATACAGTCTTCTTGGTTATTGTAAGTTGGAAACTATGGAAACATTTTCTCTCAAGCACCATGCAACTTTTTACCAAGGAAAATCAGTGAGTGTTAAATCTGACTTTATTTTTTTAGTATTAGAAACTTGTTTCTTTTGAGTGAGACTATTAAAGTATCGCAAATTTTAATTTTAAGTAGTCTGATGTGAAGCAGTGGATACAAACAGTAATTATATATACAATGACTAAATTGCCTGGTTGCAAATCTCTGGTTGTCTTTTTGGAGTGAGGCAAGTGCAAGTTGCCTTCTCAGCTTCAAGACTTGATTGCATTGGTCCCTATCAGTATGACCCAGTTGCTAGGAAATCTGTCTCAGCATCTTAAACAAGTTTTGCAAATAAGTTTTTTTCTTCAGCACTTCCCCTCTCTACTCCTCTCCACATCTTTTGTTCATGGGAATGGTCCGTTAAGCATGTTTGATAAACTTTAAATATATCTGACATGAAATGGAAGAGTAATATTTAGCATCATTCTGCTTGTAATTCCAAGGTTTTTTGAAAAATGTAACTCTTTTGTAACTACCCCTGAAGTGCTAAAGTAGAATAAAAAAAAATAGAGTATTTGATCTAATTAACTCTCTGAAGGAGGTTCAATTTTAATTATTCAAAAATGCAGATTAAAAAGCAGAGTAAATGTGCTTTATTCAGTATATGCATAAAATATGCATTTATTGCCTACTCATACATCATTATCAAATAGTTATGCTTCCTTTATTATACTGTACTATTGTAAACACTTATAATTATTGCTATTTTAAATGAGATAAAAACTGTCATTGTGTTGATTTTATTGCTTCAGTATTTAAGAAACAATTTTCTTTCCAGAATTGTAAAACTTTACATTATCCTTGTTTATGGTTTTAATTTTACTTTCTAACTTTCATTTTTAGATTCAGGGAAGAAATTTAAATTAAATAATTTAAATTATTTAATTATAGCTTGGAGTCATACTGCTATATATAAAAGATATATATTAAAACTATCTAGCTAATACCTAATTAGTTTTTCTCTTCAAATTTACAGCCCAGTGGTTAACATTTAAACACAATGCTCCCTCCTCCTTTACTTTTGGTGTCAAGTTTTTCTTGTGTCACTGCATTTTATATTATGGGATTCTTGCTTTTTATGATTAGAAATCTAGATACACAAATGAAATTTTGTGATGAAAATTAATGACTGTAGAGACAGGGAACATAAAAGCTAAGGATCAACATAATATAGAAAGCAGAGAGAATTTCAAAGATGAAGGTAAGAATGTTCTTTGATGACAATCAAAGAGTCAAGGTTTATCAGGTAGAACATACCTCACTTCCCCCCCTAATTTAAAAATCAGACAGATGGATGACCTAATTGTTAGTCACAGCCGTCCCTTTGCAAAACCTCTGCACTGGCTGGAAATGATGATTCCTTAGACCACTCTCCATCCACATTGTTCTACTTCCTTAGCAACTCTCCGGTAGTTTGCCTCTTGGTAAAGTCTCAAGGCTCTCTCCATCCTGCCCCTTCTCTTCTTCCTCCTTCCATGCTGTTCATGGCAGCTCTCTCCCTATCCTCTCCCACTTTGATCTATCTCTTCTGTTCTAATGCTCGCCCATCTTAAGGCTAAACTATGGTCTCCTTGGCTACCAGGCCCTCAGCTCCAAATAAATTCCTATTTCTCAAATCTTTGGCATAAGTGTCTGTTTCTCTTTGTTCATGGACCTACCCGTGACCCTCACACATGGTCAGAGTACATACATTCCTCTTCTAGTCTACCTAACACTGATGTTTGGTATTGTTGAAAAGTGTGCTAGGACTTTATTGGAAAGCATGGGGGAGAATTAGAACAGATGCAAAAAAAAAAAAAAAAGAAGAAGAAGAAGAAGAAAAGAATAACACAGTAAAGTAAGGTTTTCATGACCAGAACAAGGTTTTGAAAAAAGATTTAATGCAAAGATTTGTTGGTGGGGAGGGGACTTTTGAGATGTGAGCAAGATTTACAAGACCCACAAAAGAAAAATGAACATCAAGTAATATATAAACTACCTCGAGTGCTTCAGGAAAACAAGGACAGTCAGAGAAAGCAATCTTCTTCAGGAAATAAAAGAATTGTGATTATATGTGTTAGTGGGCAAAGTACTTTCTTAACAGTAGCTTTTCATCTTTTATGTTCCAGCTGTGAAATGTTCAGTATATGATGTGATATTAAGGTTGACTCAATTAGCAACAGGAATGCAAGGTTTTCATGGTCTAGTACAGTAGTACTGTAAATTTTAAGAAAATTAAAATTCAGATGTTTTTGTTTTGAGTCTGCCTCTAAATTTGCAATTTAGTTGTTCAAAGACCTAGAGTTGGAAGGCTGTCCCAGAAATCATCTTAGCCATAGAACTTTTATTTTAAATGTTAATCTTCTGTTTAAACAACTGTGGTGCAGCTCAGCGGTGGGTACATTCTTGAACTGTTTAGAGGTTTTCCAAGATAACTGCGGGCAGAGTAGACTAACGTGCCTTTACCTGGCCAGATCCAGATCCGTGTGCATGCAAAAAACAAAGTACTCACGACCTCTCCTTTTCCTTTCTCCCTTTGCAAAAGGAAACAGGCTAGATGCGCTCACGTGATGCGAATGACGTCAGCCCCCACTGGGTCGCGTGACCGATAGCCAACCTTCCTACAGCCCGCCCCCGCTCCCAGAGTGGGACTTCTCGCGAGAACACGCCTTACTATCAGAACTTGCTGAGGTTACCGGGGAGTTCCTCCCAAGAGAAGGAAAGGTGTGGCGTGGTGGCAGACTTTTGGCTTTCATATGTCAGGATTTATAGTCAAGCAGAGGCCAATGGGGACTGTCAAAGTCTGGAAAACAATTGGCCAGGAGGACAGAGAAGTGGCAGTTCAACCTGAAGTGAAACGTGGCGCCCGGGCGGTTCTCGCCCCGTCTCTCCAGGGCGGCGGGGCGGAGAGACCCGTGTTCCGCGGGTGGTAGTCAGGCTGGGGAGGTTGGGACCCCAGGCTGGGAGCGGTCTGCTGCCCACATCCGGCCTGCCGAGTCAACACCGATTGGCGCCCAGACGTCCTGGCTGCGCCCCTCGATCGCCCTCCCTTACTCACAGTGGATAGGTGGCCTGCCTTGTCAAAGGGGGATGTCCTTGGTACCAGGTGTCGCGATCAGCCCCGGTCATCCACGAGTTGCCCCTCATCTCCCCATTCCTTCATTCCGCCCCCAGGGCAGGCTGCCCCAGGTTTTAATCGGTCACTCTGAAGTCCCAGTTCCCCAGGGCGCGAACCCCGCTACTTCGCCTCCACCTGCCTTCTTAGACGGCTGTGCGCGAGCGATCGGCGCAAGGAGGGACGCGGCACGAGTCGCTAGAGGGAGGTGTGGGGCTGGCGAGGAGGGGGCTTCGGAGGGCGGGGTGCTGCGGGCGGAGGAGCGGCAGGAGGAGGTGCCAAAGCCGAGACGCAGGCCCGGGGCCGGCCGCCCAGCTTAGCCTGAGCCAAGCGCGCTCTTTCGCCGCGCGGGTTCCCAGCCTGGTAGCTCCGAGGGGAGCGCGGAGCCCCGCCAGCGCCGCCTCTGCCCGCCGGAGGAGGTCATCCCCAGGCGCCGATCTCCGGCGCGCCCCGAGCCTACTGACAGCTGCACTGGGCGCTCGTTGTGCCCTCGCGGCGCCGCGGCCTGGGTCCCCTGGTCCCCTGACACTGCCGCGACTCGCGCCCCGCCGCCCTCTCCTCTTCTGTCCAGTGCGGATCGTTTTGCGACCGATCGCCGGGGCTCTCCTGGCCTCTCCCGGACCCCTCTTCTTGAGTACTTTGACCCTGCATTTGGGGCTAGGGGCTGACTAGGAGACGGCCAAAGTGTCCAGAATAGGAGGACAGGCCCCGCACTGCTGAGTTGGCTCGGCAGAGCTTTGGGGACAAGACCCCACGCCATCCTCGCTGGCCATCTCCCTTCGCGCCCCGCCCCTGCGCACACTCCTTCGCGGGCGAGCTACTTTCGGAGCAGCAAAGTGAGGCCGCCCTGGGTGACAGCGCCGCGGCGCCAGTCCCGGGGAAGCCGCGCGTCTGCTCGCCTCTCGTCCGTCGCGCTCTCGGCCAGCGCGCTGCCCAGACCCCAGGATGGCTTCGACCACCACCTGCACCAGGTTCACCGACGAGTATCAGCTCTTCGAGGAGCTCGGAAAGTAAGCGCCCTTGCCCGGCATCTCGCGGCCCCTTTCCAGCAGAGGGCGGGTCTCCTAGCCACCCACCCCACCTGCCACTGGCGTTGGGCGAGGGACTTTGGGAGACCGGAGCAGAGGGAGGAGGACCTCCAGTTTGATTCTGGAGGTGGGAGTGGGGGGAGGCATAGGATTTGTAGGGGAGGGGACAAGAAAGGGAAGAAAGCCCCCTACCTCGTGTGTGGCCGGTGCCCAGAATGCCGAGCCCACCTTTTCTCAAGCCTCCACCCTCAGGCACCCAAGACTTGGTGAATTTATGATCTCTGCAGTTGTAGCTGTCATCCTGAGAAGTGTGTGTGCGCGCGCGTGTGTATGTGTGTCAGGAGAGGGAAGGAGAGCCCGTGTGAAATGCAACATTTATCACGTTTTCTGTAAATAGAGATGCCTCTGACTTAGCTGGCTGCGTGTCGCGTCCTGACCCACGTTCCGAGGCGCACCCGCGCACAGGGACGGTGCCATATTTATTGATGCCGAAAGTTCAACTTGGCTGGGTGGAAAGTCAGCTTTGCATCCAAGTAGTTGTTCTGTCCAGGAAAGGGCCACCCAACAGAACCCGGTCCCCTGCCCCGTATCCACTGTGATTCTTCAATTTAAATTCCTTGCTAACCACCGTTCTTCTTAGCATTTCCGTGTACAGGGTTTCTGAGAGGTTTTTATTTATACAGGCAGAAGAAAAGCCCGCTAGAGACCTGGAGAGCACTTCCCAAGGGGAGCCTAGCATTGAGTAAAACGATCTCCTGCACTTCAATGACAGAACTACTTGGAGATCTTAAGAAAGGGGTCAAGATAGCTATTGAAGATCTGTCCGATGGGGACCTAGGATCCGATCCACGGGTGTTGATTTATGTAGTATCAAGCCCAAACGCACTTTCCTACGTCCTATCGCTTATTTCAACTCTTAGGAAAAAGATGCATTAATGTTGTTGCTGTAGATCCATACAGTTGCATAAAGGAAAAGGCAAATATGTTAGATGAATTGAAAATTGTACCCTTAGATATATATTGTATTGAAACATGGAGACTTATGTCGGGAGAGCAACTTAATTCAGATCCCTCCCTTCCCCCCAACCCCCCAAAAAACGGGCAGAGAGAAATCACCATACCAGGATTCGTTTAAGCACATCAGTGTGCTGGAGATTTTATATTTTAATGAAAACACTCTCCATATTTACTTACTTGAGCCACATTAATTAATTTTTCTCAGCCCGAATAAATAGACAGCAGGTTCCCTCCCTCTAGGGCTTCTCTTCAGCCTTGCTTTTTGCTCGGTTTTCTCAGAGCATTTGGTGTTGTGTGAGGATGGATTAGAAAATGTTTTTGAATTTTATATACAAACATGCACAGCCATAATTGGCATATCTTTTTTATTTAGTTGATCAATAGTGCTTGCTTCCAGTTAATTAAAATTTACTTTTATTCTTCAACATTAAAGAAGAGCCGGGGTTTCCAAGGAAGTATTATTCATTTTCTTGATATTGTAAAAGTACACTGATAATTGACAGATATCTAAAAATAATCAACAAAAATGCTGAGACTTGTAATTTCTAAGTAAATACTAGGTCTGCTTGTACTGATGATCTGCTGATTATTGGTTTTCAGGGGGGCATTCTCAGTGGTCAGAAGATGTATGAAAATCCCTACTGGACAAGAGTATGCTGCCAAAATTATCAACACCAAAAAGCTTTCTGCTAGGGGTGGGTATTTTAAACCATGTGTATGTTAATTCGTATCTGTCATGTTGATTGCTAGTCTCTTATATTCTGAAGATATAAATGAATCTTATTCTTAGATATCATATTATGTGTTGATATTATTTCCTTTCCCAATGTTTCTTGCTCTGTATATTTTAAAAGTAAATAAGCCAATATAATTGCTATTAATGAATTATTGAAATTCAACTCATCTACGAGCAGTCACGTAACCATTCTGTAAAGCAAATAGATGTCAGAAAGTGAATTTTGCCTTTAGCTCTGATGTAAAGCAACTTTTCGAAGAACTTAGAATGGAAAAATGTCAGGCTTAAAACTGTCATAATTCCCTTTTGCTTGTGAGACAAAAAAATAGGTCAGAATGTATATTTCAGTTGTAGTTACAGTTGAACTTAATTTATCAAGGTATATTTAACAGTAATGGCTGTGGAGGAAAATATTATTGCTGTAATCTAGGAAGTTTGGCTAGATGTTGATGTTTTGTGTACAGGTTAGGTCATTACTTGGTCTTTTAAATTAAGCTTTCCACCAGATCACATAATGAGTTTTTGCACATGAGCTTATAGCCAAAGATAATTTGAACTTGCAATATAGCTATTGATATGAGTAAAAAAAAAAAAGTGGGAGGAATCTCTTTATTTTTTATTTTGCCGAAATCATTTAAGAGTATCAGTGCCGAAATGTTAGGCAATGCAGTTAGTGTGAGGATGTATCTCATGTATTTCCATAGGAACTTCGTGGTTTAATGCAATTAAGCTGAAATCTCCATGAACGAAACACCCTAATGCAGCCCATCTCAGTGACCTGGTTTATTTTAAGTAACGAGAGAAGAAATTCCATGAGGGTTAGTTTTCCTTGCTGAATATGTCTCTCTAGAAGTGCTTATTGGTGACTTGGTGTCTTCATTTTTGTCTTTCTGTTATGGTTAATTTTTTATATTTCTTGAGAATTCTACTTTTAAAATGTGTTTATATTTAGGTTGTCATTTCACCTTACTCGCTTGAATGGAATTTTGTTGTAATTTCCTTTATCCAATTTAGTATCACTCTGAGGAAGATCTGTATTGTAAAGTAGCCACAAGCCCCGTGGATCATGGCATGAAGACTTAGAAGCATGTCGTGTTAGTTATTTTCCCTTTTAGTCTTCACTCCATTGAGGACCTCAAGTTGCCAGGTTTGAAAGCAGGTACTTTACCTACTGCAGTATCTCACTGGCTCCTGATTCTCACTTTGGGAGTTTAAGATGTCTATTTCCAATCTTTTAGTGACTTTATATTTTAGTTTTATAACTTCCTTAATCAGTCACCTGCTCTCTTCTGTCACCCTAACTCACAATCCCTGCATCAGAAAAGGAAATATCCTTGTCTCTGCCTGCTTAAACTTTATTCTCTTGGGGCTGGAGAGGTGGCTCAGGGGTTAAGCCTCCGCCTTGCAGGCGGAAGGTCCTGAGTTCGGATCCCAGATCCCACGTATAGACGCCAGGCGGAAGCGGGGGCGGCCTGCACTTCTGGTCCTGGTAGGGCGGAGCCTGTGAATCCCGGGGCAGAAGGAGGTGGAGGCGTCCACGGTGGTTCCCGAATTCGTCCGTGGTTCTACACACACACACACACACACACACGCACACACGCGCGCGCACATACATACGCACACACCCACAATTGAATAAATAAAAAAAAAAAATTAAAAACAAAACAAAACAAAAAAAAACCTTTATTCTCTTACACTGCATTGTGGGATGTCTTTGGGCTGAGCAGTCTCAGGATCTCTTTTCTTCCTTCTGCCATTCCAGGGTGTCTGTCTGGTCATGCATTGTGCTTCTGAAAGTCACCTACACACAAAGTCCTTGTTACTTCTAGATTGAACAAGTCTAATTATTCACTACATTTAGAAAAGGTGCCTAAAGTACTCACACATTCTTCTCTCTCTCTCTCTCTCTCTGTCTCTCTCTCTCTTTCTTTTGACTTTGGGCAAGTTTCTTAATGTGATTCATATTATCTTCTCAAGAGAGACTTAGTGAAGAACATCATTGTTGGAAGCAGATGCTCTAGTTGGAGTTCTGACTCACATGTCTATTAGCCATGTGATTTCAGGCAGTTAAACTATTTTTCTCTGAACCATCCTTGTTTTCATCTATTAAGTAGATTGATAATAAGACCCTTCCTTATAGAGTTTTGTGATGTGATTCGATTAACAGAGTGTAGAAATGGATCTGCCACGTAATATGTCTTTAGTGGATATCAGCTGCTGCGATTATCTGATGGGTTGCTGTAATGACCGATTTAGATGACTTTAAATGAAAGAACTTGAAAATTGTTAATCTAGTGGCAGTATAATACCACTGTGAAAGCCTGATGTGAACCTTGGCTCAGTTGCCCAGCATGTGAATTTGGTTTGGTCACGTACTTTTCCTGAATCTCAGATTCTTACAATGCAAGGTAAAACTTCTCCATTGAGTCCCGTTGGGGGTATTTGGAGGATTCAGTGAATTTTGCGAGATGCATTTCTTTTTTTTTTTTTTTATTTCAGCTCATACAAACTTATTAGGTACACCAGTTCCCTCCCTTCCTCCTCCTCCCCCCGTACCCCCTGCTCCTCCTCCCCACCCCTGAGATGCATTTCTTAAACTACAAGCTGCCCCATCTATTTTACTGATTATTGGTAAAATTGGCATCGTTTCCTATCACATGCTCAACAATTTTATATCCTCACACAATTAGAACTGGTCACTGCATAGTTATATTTTGTAATCTGTACACGGATTTCACCGACACCCATATCGAATTACAATTATGAAAGGAAAAATGAGATTTTTTTTCATTTTTTAACCTAGTAAGGATATAAAAAAACATCAAAGGAAGTTTTCAGGACCCTCAGTGCCTTGAACATACCGAGAGTCTCATGACAAAGGGAGTAGAATCTCTTTGTAAAGAAATTAAGCACTTAGTTTATTCCAGAGAACAAACTAAAACTGAAAGCAAAGAAATCTTTAAAGCAGTGATATGAGTAACTGTTTTAAAATATGCATTTTTCTTTTAATAACACTTCATGCAGCCTATATCTTGAACTAGTAAACACAATTTTTACAGAATATTTGTTACAATGACAACCATCAAAGATGGGTATAGAGTGAAGTACAAGATAGCATACTTCCTATTTCTAAAGATACTGTTTTGGGGTGCTGCACTGGCTGTTTTGTGGAACACAATTTTTGTCCAACTGTTTGTTTGTGTGTTTGAAAATCTCATGCTTTTGGAAGTCTAAGCTACAAGCCTGTATCTTCCAAAGGGTAGGCAGTCTTAAGTCAGCCATATGCTCAACTGATGTTCTTTATACTTTTAAAGTATTTTTTATACTTACTGGAAAGGGTTTTTTTTTTGTGTGTGTGTGTGTGTGTGTGTGAGAGAGAGAGAGAGAAAGAGAGAGAGAGAGAGAGAGAGAGTTTACTTACATGCAATGACATATGGATGGAGGTCCTAGAGGACAACTTTTAGAAATCAATTATTTCCTACCACCATGTGGGTTGCAGGATGTAACTCAGGTCAGCACACACCTCACTAATTTAGCTAACCATCTTGCCAGCCTACAATTGATGTTCCTTAGATGTTAACTTTACAGCCAAACAGGAAAGGGCTGTTTGTGGATAAATCCAGGTCTGTGAGGGGAACTGCCAAAATTTTAGTTACGTTCCTTCACAGATTTGCACGTTCAACTCTTCTGTCACTCAGGAATTTTTCTGTGCCTAGATTTGAATGGATTTCCAGGGACGGCTTCAGTCGTGTTTCTTCTAAGCTATTAGTCACAGACACCATATTTGGGAGACTCAGCCTATTCAGGAATTCCTTTCCTTTTTCCCTCAGCCTGTGTGCACACAAACATTCATTTTTAGCATTACTGAACAATCACGTATTGTATTTGGTGTCTTGTTAATATAAAAAAATGACCTTATAAGCATCTCAGACAGGCAGTGGATGTTTTAGATGTAATTTTTGCTTCCAAAATGTTATTTGGTTAGGAACAGAAGGCATGCTTATTAAGCGGCCCATAGTGACAAGAGAATTTTTTTTCTTGTATTTTCACCATATCATTTGCATCCTAAACAATTAGGTTAGCCTCTAGCAAATGATAATTTGTTCTGCTGCATTGGTATTCTGTCTGGACACACTTACAGCTGTAAGCTGCTGACAGTTATGTGAAGACTGTGAGGGACCATGGCTACAGTTCACAGTCCAGCAGACTGATGGTTCTGACAGTAGGTGTCTTCAGGAATAGTCTCTGTGATGTAGTTTGCATTTTATAGCTGGCAATGATCTTGAAATTCCTGTTCTACTTCCTGATCTTTAGAAACCATTTGTTATTATGTAACGTATCATGTCATAGTTACTGTTTTTGTGAAAGAAAAATGTATTATAATGTGAGCTTTATAAAGAGCATATGTCATATAAGCATATACACACTCCATTGCCAAAGGTTAAAGGAGCTTTCTCCTATACTTCTTAATAGACAGATAAATCATTTTTATTCTATTTTGCTAATTCTGTTAATTTCTAAATTTAAATTAGTAGGGCATGAGTCATGACCTTGTAAAATCTCTTGTCCATGAACACAAAATCAGTCATCTGTATGCCCTTAAAATAGCATAATATTTTTTATGTTTTAATAGGAATGTCAGGAACTACTTGCTACTTTTCTCTTTTTTGACATCCTGGCAATCAAGAAATTACCATAATTTCTCAACCTTATACTTACTTGTCTTTATTGAGATTCGATGGATAAATCAAGTTCTGATTATATATTATTGACAGCAGTTGGGTCCAATTGGACAAAATAATTGTTAGAACAATGTTTGAAGAAAAATTGCAAGTTAATATTTATTCTCTTTGATTATGGGCCTGAAAGTAGCATGAATTGTCTTTATTATTTTGTGTTTTTTAATTGTTATTTTTAATTTATTTTTGTTTTATTTTTAATTATGTTTTATTTATATTTAATAATTTCATTGAAATAGTGTATAAATTCATGTAACTATTAAATTTAGTAAACATTGTTTATGAATCATTTTATATTATGAATGCTTAAAAATCATTTTTTGTGGCTTTCTTAGGTACCTATCTACATTTGTTGACCAGAATTTAATGTCTTTGCCTAGAGCCATTTCATAATGAATTCATGGCTGGCTCAATTTTTTTGATTGTAATGTCTTTCCCTCTCTTGTTATTAAGGTATAGTGTGTTTTACAATACTTTTATAGATCACTGGAGACTAAGTAATATATATATTTACATAGGGGCTGATTGAAGAGTTTAAGTTGCAGTAATATCATGTAATGAACTGCAATGCACTGAACTAATTGGAGTTTGAGCAATATTCTAGCTCTAACACATACAGTTCACTTGATAAGTTATTAAGCATGTTCACATATGGTCTGTGTGTTTGTTGAATGATTGCAATGGTCTAAGTATTAGAAAAACTCAGGACTACACAAATAAGCATCATCAGATGGTATAAATCCTATTACAAGGGTAATATGAATGAAATAAGATGGGTTTTCCAATGAGGAAAAGATGATTACTCCCTAGGGAGACAGCATAAGTCTGCTCTGTAGCATAGGTTAAAAACTCCCCTTTTTTAACCTCCGAAGCTTATAGCTAAAGAATTTTGGGAAATTGTATAGAATATTTTGAATATTTTATTTTTTGCCTCTGTTGCCATGTTGGCTATTTGTAAATCTCCTAGGTAATGTAATTGTCCACAAATACAGAGCAACATTATTGATTTTTTTTTCAGTTGTAGGACCCTTTTTTTTCTAATACGTCAATATTCTTTTAACTTCTTACAACTTAGTTACTTCCCAATTGAAAAATGCCATCTTCATCAGTAATAATTTAGAAAAGCAGAACATCATGCACATTATTGAAAGAGTGTCTTTTAAGTGACATCAGGTGATACTTATAAGACCTTTTTTTTGTGTTTATATTGCAGCCTCCTAGATCAAAATATTTTTCTCAACTTTTTTTTTTTTTAAAGAGGAACTGAAATTTTTGTCTGTGGCTTCAGTAGTGGGGCTGGGGACATGGCTCAGTTGTTAAACTGCTTAACTAGCAGGCATAAAGCCCTGGTATAAACCAAGTGTGGTGACATGCACTTGGGACTGGAGAAGGGAGGGTCAGAAGTTCAATATCATCCTCAGTTATATAGTTCCACTGTTAACAGGAAACTAAAGTTTTTTTTTAAATTTTCATCTCTGTGTTTGCCTATGTATAAAGGACTATGTCTTATACCATTTTATATTCTCACCATAATGAAGAAACTGAGTTTTATGGTAAATACATTTAGTGTTCCAACTTGTAAGGAAAGAGGACATTTGTTGCAGTCTGCCTGCATGGTTGCTGATAAATGACATCAAACGGCTTAAGGGAACAAGGGATTTATTTTCTCTTATGATTACTGGTTACAGATCCTAGTCCAGTTGAACGGGAGAGCATTCACCAACACCAGGATTGAGGGAACTGGCCACACCATCACCACATAATGGCTGAGAGAGGGACAATCCTTACTTGCCAGACCAGCATGTCTGGCCGGCCAAGTGTACACTAGGATGCCACCTTTCTCAACCAGCTGTCTGTATTTATTCCAGGGCCTAATCCCACCCACCATGGGCTGGGCCTTCCCCATCAACTAGGCAATCTCCTGCAGGTTTGCTCTGGCCCTAACTCAACCATTAGCTCTCTACAAATGTGCCCAGAGCTCAAACCCTCAACTGTCAAGATGACACCTGTGCCTAATTATGACAACATTGTAATTGCTATGGTAAAGATAGATCAAGTTGAAGTTTTTTTATAACGTTTTTTATTATTATTTCCATTCATACAAACTTAATAGGTACACCGGTTCCCTCCCTCCCTCTTCCTCCCCTCTACCCCCCTGCTCCCCCTCCCCTCACCCCTCCTTCCCCGTCCCCCAGTGCCTCCCCCCCAATCCTCGGAGAATCCTTTAATGTGCATCATGCCAGACTCTCCTCTGGGCCCTCCTCTCCAATGACGTACAAGGACCCAGTGGCATTTCCCTGAACCCTTTCCTGTGTTCCCCTTAAGCACAGGAACACTACTGTGACTGTCAATCCCTTGCCTCCAAAGATTCTGGTGCCTTTAGCAAATGCTAGACTTTATGGGGTCAATAGTGTGTGAGACATTGTGCAGGGCATGCAAAGTCCAGTTATGATTGCTTCGGCCCTAACTTGTGTGGAGTATCTCGCATATCATTGCTCCTCCCATCCTTGTGCTCTTACAATCTTACCGACCCCTCTTCCATAAATTTCCCTGAGCTTCAGGATGGGGCGAGATTAGGCTGACCTAGTTCTAGGTGGTTGATATAGAGTCTCTGAAGTTCTGCATTATGGTTCGTTGATTTTCTTTTGCAGTTTTGCTGCTCCTGCAGTGCCCTTAACTCCATCCTGATGGGTATTGGATGTCACCCCCTGGCCAGAGATAAAAAGTTGTTAAACTAGAATCTTGTTATAAGAGTATATTCAAAGGTAGATGTAATAAAAGTAGGAGACCACAGTGAGCGAGGGGTCAATCACCCATTTGCAAAATGGTTATTTTTTATCTGCCAGACTATATGCCCTCCCCTTCTGGTGAGATCATACCCCTTCAGTTGTAAATGATCAGGAAGGAAAGTCTGTGCTTAACCAGATGTCTCATTACTTACTTGCAGTCCTTGATGGAGGCCTATTTTCTCTGCTGTTACATGATCCCCTCTCTCTTTGTTTCTGGTGTGGCCCTCCTACCCCATCCCTCCGATTCATAATCCTTGCAATTACTGTGGATATTACAGAGATTTATCTTTGAGTGTCTCTTGGTGGGCTGGGTGGGTTTGGTACTAGGAGCACATACGGTGCTTAATTTTCTGGGTCTGGGATACTTCACTTAATATAATTGTTTCTAATAACATCCATTTCCCGGCAAATTCCAGTAATTCATCATTTTTGATGGCTGAGTAGTACTCCATTGTATAGATGTACCACAGTTTCCTTATCCACTCGTCAACTGTTGGATATTTGGGTTGATTCCATGACTTTGCTATTGTAAACAGTGCTGCTATGAACATGGTTGTGTTTCTGCTATCGAGGTGAACTTTTGCTGTATGTGAGATTATTCAAGTTGAAGTTTTTGACAAGCTCCTCTGTGCTGTTATCTTTGAAGATAATAATGCAGTATAGAATGTTATCTAAAGATTGATTTCAGAAGAATTTGGTAAAAGGGAATGTTTAATGCATTAAAGACATGTTACAGTATGTTGCCTTAAGTGATTTACTTACTACTACAAAGAAAAATGCAGTCTTTCAACCAAAGGAAAAGCCAAGAGATAGATACCTCTACTCAAAAGCCATTGCTCCTTTGGTTCCTCTTGTTTCACCAGGAAGGAAAGGAAGACAAAGTGTTGTTGTTTCTTCTTCTTCTTTAAAAAAATTATCTATTTATTTGCAAGAATAAGAGTGTAAGAGAAAGCCTGCACATGCCACAGGCTTCCTGTGGAGATCAGAGGACAAAGGGCAAGTTTCAAAAGTCCTTCTCTTCTACCTTGTGGGTTTCTGAGATTAAACTCAGTTCCCCATGTTTGCACAAAGGCAGCTTTACTCACTGAGTCATCTCACTAACCCAAGAAACATCTAATTATTTATCAGTATCCTTTTTTAAAAATTAACTGGAAAATCTTCAGTAGTGGAAAAATTATGCAGTTATCGCATAGATAGAATTATGTTTTGTCTTATTTGTGCTGTGTGCATTATAAACTTATGAAATAAAATGCATTATTTCTCATGGATTAACATATCCATTAATATATCTTTAAGGTCTTGGAATGGTGCAAACGACTTGGAATTTTTAGTACTAAGAATTTGTTTCTTTCTGGTATCTTTTTGAAGGAATTTTGTTAATGATTGTGTGCACACATTTAAGAACTAAGAACAGTTTATGCAGACTTGCTGGAGGTAAATTCAGGAAAAACAAATGCATCAGATTTTTAATTCTGTCTTTAGAAGGCTATGGAGAGTTGAGCTGTACTACTTCATGCTGCAAGTTAAACTTTGATGTCTTGATGGTGGAAACAACTGTTTCTTTGATGTTGGTGCTTTCATTACTAATTCAAGTGCAAGCTCCGCACAGGCTCATCTATTACCCTCTTCTGGAGATGGTGACAGGATTTCCCCAGTCTTCATGCCCATTTCTTTCTGTATTTTTCTCTCTTTCTTGTGTGAACCATTCACCCTAGTTGGAATTGCTTTCTTCTTGCTGAAACTCTTTTAATAACTTCCTTCTTGGACATGTTTTTTTTTTTTTTCCTCAACTGATAGTTGCTATATTTTTTTCATGTTTATTTAGTTCATCATTAAACTTTTTAGCTCTTACGCTGCTGGGCATCTTGATAAGTTCTGGGGATACAGAGGAGAAAGTGATTCTCTCCTCCAGTATTTCCTGGTCTGTTGATGTAGGTGTCAGCCTCACAAATGTGGGATTGTGAGAGGACGATAAGGGAAGTGTTTTAGTTTCATCTCTGTTGCTATGATAAAATACTCTGGCCAATTTAACTTAAGGGAGAAAGAGTTTATTTTGGTTTACAAGTTTGTCCTAGCAAGAAGGCAAGAGCCAGATGTTGATTCATATTGCATTAACACTCAGAAAGCTGGTAAAAGTGAGACAAGGCTGTAAACTAGCAAGGCTTTCTGTTGGTGACATACTTCCTCTATCAAGGGTCTACCTCTTCAAGGTTCCACAACCTTCCGAAATAGCACCACTAAGTGGGGACCATTAGCCTCTGGGGACACTTCATATTCAAGGCACAATGGGGCAGGGGTAATGAACTTTGAGGAGATTGTGTTTCCATTTAAGTCATAGGTAAAGCTACAAAAAAGGAGGTAAATGTCTAAAGGAAGAAAGTTCTGACTCCACCTTCCATATGGCAAGTGAACATACTTGTTAGTGGTAAAATCGTACCCTTAGAAGCCCAGCTCAAGTACTGCCCTGAAGTACCTTTAACATCTTCGCCTTCTGATAATCTCTAGCTACAACTGACTTTTTTTAGTTTCTTTCAATTCTTTGCCTTTTATAGTTCTCTGAAATTTTTAGGGAGATTTTCACATTTTCCCCATTTATTATAGTTACATGTGTTGCAGTTCTTAGCTATCTTATGGACATTTCTTAATTTATCTGTATATATCTACATAATATTGTAAATGCTTACAAGTGTTGATAAGTAGAGACATGAGAGAGAGAATGAATCAATAAAATGCTTCCTCTTGAATGAGACTGTAGTTCCTAGCGAGTACTACAACAGGCAGGTCATTGAGCTGATTCTTCTTGTCACATGTCACCCAGTAACACTGTCAATTAATTGCTGAAGCATAACCTATTTCCCAAGGTCCTTGAAAACAAATTCTGCTTGGTTATGCAGAATTTTGTCAAGCTCAGTAATTAAACAAATACTTGTAAATTCTCAATGCTATTATTTGCTCCTTCATTTACTGAGTATTACAAAATGACTCTTGGTGAGGAATAGGTAGCATTTTAACATAGTATGTCTGTCAGCACCACTTCAGCAATGTCAAGCTCATGCCATCATGAAGTTATTTAAAATGTATGAGTTCTTAAATGTTTGATTCATTTTACAAAGGTCAGTGATAACTTGCTTTCTCATTTATTCATGAAGTTCATTTTTTGATGCACTATTTTTGACCCTTTATAGAGTTTTAGATACACAAATTATGGATGCTAGTTGTTTAAACATTATTTTATTTTGTTTTGTTTTAGTAATGGCAAGTTAAGAGGCCAGCTGTTAGAACTGCTTGCCTGTGAATTCAGAAATTTGGTGAAAAGAAAATGTTCCTGTTTCTGTACTAAAGGTCCTGAAACCTGGTGCTTGTTCAATGGCATTTGTGTTTTTTCCTCAAGAGAATTTTCTTTTTTTGTGAGTTACTGGAAGACACTGGGAATTTATAGTTATATAAATGTCTATTTCATGTACAATAGAAAATATTCTTTTCATTAAAACATTTTAATAATTTATAAGTGGTAAGTTAATGGTCACAATCATAAGGAAATTTTAGAAATTAGCTTAGGTGAATATTTTGGACCTTTTATGGAAACTATTTTTTTTTTGAGGGTTTTTTTTTTTTTATTTCTTCCACTCATACAAAGTTGATAAATACTCCATTCCCCTCCCTTCCTTCCCCCTTCCCTGGATCTCTTTGCTCCCTCCCCCCTTTTTCCTTTCCTTTCCCTCCCTCCCTCCCTTTCTCCCAGTGCTCCCCCTCCCCTTCCTGGAGCATTCTTTAGTGTGCATGTCAAACGTCCCTCTGGGTCCTCCTCTCTGATGAGGTGTAAGGACTCAGTGGCATTGCCTAGAGCTCTTTTTTGTGTTCCCCTTTAATATAGGAACACTATTGTGGCTGTTAATCCCTTGCCTTTAAGAATCCTAGTGCCTGTGATCCATGCTAGACTTTAGGGTCATTGCGCAGGTCATGCAAAGTCTTAGTATGATTACTTCAGCCCTAACTTGTATGGAGTATCTTGCATATCATTGCTCCTCCCCATCTTAGGCTCTTACAATCTTACTGCCCCCTCTTCTGCAAATTTCCCTGAGCTTTAGGAGGGGGAGAGATTAGGCTGGCCTGGTTCCAGGTGGTTGATGTAGAGTCTTTGATTTTCCGAATTATGGTTTGTTGATTTATGGAAACCATTGAAAAATTCTTATTTTAAAAAATGACATATGTTTTATATGTTTACACAGAATTGTCAACTTTGAGCATACCTCTAAAATTGTCATTGTCAATTATGATAAATATATCTAGAAATATCAGAAAATACCTGTTCTAATATGGATTTTGGCAAATTATAAAAAAAGAGTAAAAGGAAAGGTATATATATAAACAAACACTGGTAATATATTGTCATTTCTGTTTTTTTAAGTTGTTGGTATTTGGACATTCTGGACTACTGTTTTATTAAAATTATAGCATTTTCCTTTGGCAAATTCTCTGAGTTCTTAATGACTAAACTATGCTTTACTGAGTGAGCAATTGTTTTATATTGATAGATTTGTATTTCTTTAATTTCTATTATTTGCTGTGATAGGTGACTATTACAGTTTAAGACTTGGTTTTATAAAACAACTTTTCATAATTCTGACTCTTAGGAAATATTCACAGAGAAGAACTGAGGCAAAAGACTGAGTATTTTGAAAGTTTTTCAAAACCATTTCCAAATTTTTTCCTGCATGTTTTGTCCATTTTTATACCAGTGACAATTATAACATAATACTTAGATTGAATTTTGAGGAATAATATTGTAAATTTAATAAAAGAAATCCATATGCTCACCTTTTCCTACTCCCTAAGCTAGTTACTGGATAAATAAACACATGATGAAGTTCTTTCCCTCAAGGTGAACTGAACCAAACTGGTGGAGAGCTGTCAAAGAAGGGTGGTTCCCTGGATTCTAAGGAAAAGGAGATTAAGTTGGGCTGGTGAAAGGTCAGAGAGTCTTTTTAGAGAGCTGATAGCTTTATTGGGTTTTAAAAGTAATCAGTTCTAAATAGATAAGATATTATAAGAAAATATTTATTAGAAGTAGTTAGATCAGAAAGAGCATGGAAAAGTTTAACTTGATAAATAAGGCTTTCTGATCTGTGTTTAGCTTCACCTCAGGAAGAAACTGAGGAAGGGAAGTGGAATCTTCCTTTCCTTTTGGTGAATCATTGAGCTGCAGGCTCCTAGGGAAGGCATGTACTATTGTGGATCTTGGATTTTACAGCACTGAGTCACTAGGAATGAACAGCTGATAACAGAGCAATGGCTAACTTCTTATCAACCTTTCATCTGCTTTTATTTAGCTTCAAGGCTAAACAACAAAAGGTAAGAGTGACTGAGGAGAAAATAATTAGAAGATAATTAGAATTTTAAATATCAACATTACAACAGCAACCTATAGATTCTTGTTTGTATTTATAAATTTGAAAAGCTATTCTGCACCTACAATATTGGATTAATGACTATTATAGAAAACATTTTAGGGGGCTGGAGAGGTGGCTCAGGGGTTAAGCCTCTGCCTTGCAAGCGGAAGGTTCTGAGTTCGGATCCTAGACCCCATGTATAGACGCCAGGCTGAAGCGAGGGCGGCCTGGGGTTCTGGTCCTGGTAGGGCGGAGCCTGTGAATCCTGGGGCAGAGTAAACAAGGAGGAGGTGGAGGCGGTCCATGGTGGTTCCCCAATTCCTCCGAGGTTCTACACGCACACACACATACATACACGCGCATACATGCACACACGTGCACACATGCATACACGCACAATTGAATAAATAATAAATAATAAAAAAATTTAAAAAAAAGAAAGAAAACATTTTAGGCTTCTATTCAAACCAAGGTATCTAACATATTCCTTGTCTGAATGATCCTGTTTGCAACTGTGCCTGACACTCCTTGTTTATTCATTAGACAGAGGAATAAATGACTCCCCAAGTTTGTTATCATCTGACTTATGAATACATATTTAGGAGCACAGAACTTTTTTAATAACTGAAGTTTTAATGAGAGAATATTTTATATTTGTCTATGAAATGTATTTATATATTTTTAATTTTTCTCCCACATTTTTTTTTTTCCTAATAATACAAACTCAATAGGTAACCCCATTGTCTTCTTCCCCCCTCACTTCCCCAGTCCACTCCCATTGCATTTTCCTCCTTCCCCCCTTCCTTTTAGGCCTTTCCTCCTTCCCTCCCTCCCCTTCTTCAGGTGCCTCCCCTTTTCTCCCTCCCATTCCCTGGAACATCCTTTTGTGTGAATGCTAAACCTACCTCTGAGTCCTCCACCCTAGTGAGGGTTCAGGACTCAGGGACATAGCCCCTTTAGTATGGGAACTCTATTATGACTGTTTAATAACTTGCCTCTAAGGATCCTTCTGCCTGGAGCCTTCTTCCTTGTGATCCAAGTTGGACTTTGGGGGGTTGTTGACATGTCAGCCATTGTGCAGGTCAGGCAATCCTGGCTGCTGCAGCCCTAGCTTGTGTGGAGTATCTTTCATATTGTTGGTCTTCCCCATCTTTAGGATCTTACAATCTTGCCCCCCTCCCTTCCCCTTCTACAAGGTTCCCTGAGCTTTAGGATAGGGAGAGATTTGGCTGGTCTGGTTCCAGGTGAATAATGTAGGGTCTTTGGTGTTCTGAATTATGGTTTGTTGTTGTTTTCAGTTTTGCTGTTCCTGCACTGCCTTTGGCTGCATCCTGATTGGTATATAAAGTCACGCCTTAACCAAAAATAAAAGATTATTTAAATCAAGATCTTCATATAAGAAGAGACTCAAAGATAGATGGAAGAATAAGAGTAGGGCACAGCAGTGAGGGGAGGAAGTCAGTGTCCCATTTGTTGGATGGTTACTGTCTATCTGCCAGTCCCTATAACCTCTCTGTTTGGTGAGATCAACCTGTTCAGTCCCAAGTGATCAGGAAAGGATTGAGAGTGAGCTGCACCAGATGTCTCACTACTTACATGCGATACATGACCTTGGCCTATTTTCTCTACTAAAGTATGTTTCCCTATCTCCTTTCTTTTGAGGTCCTCCTTCCCCTTCCCTCCTGTTTATGATCTTTTGGGATTACAGTGGGTATTACAGAGATTTACCTTTGAATATGTCATTAAGTGGGTTTGCAAGTAAGATCCACTTATTAGGAGTACATACAGTGTCTAAAGGAGTCTAACTTTCTGAGTCTGGGATACTTCACTCAATGTAATTTTTTCTAATTTCATCCATTTCTCCGCAAATTTTATTAATTCATCCTTTTTGATATCTGAATAGTATTCCATTGTATGAATGTACCACATTTTCCTTATCCACTCAACTGTTGGGCATTCGGGTTGATTCCATAATTTTGCTATTGAAAATAGTGTTGCAATGGACATGGTCGAGGAGCACAGAAGTTCTAGCAATAACATTCACATGTACTCTACCCAGCTTTTGACTTCCTCTTCTTTTTTCTTAAAAAAAAAAGCTCAAAGATTATAAAATAAGAATAATTCTGTGGTGTTGTTTTGAATTTAGCACAAGTTCATAGTTGGAAAATAAGTACTTGGCTATTCCTGTCACTTAAATAATGGCAAAATCATTTTTTTCAATTAGAAGACTTTAGGTTAAATATTTCCTCTCCTTAGGTAGGCTCAGCCAGGCAGTTTTCTGTTATTAGCAGCAGCAATAAACTTTTTAGTGTGTAATATCATGTAGTTTTATTAGCCTTAAGTTCTGCATTTTAGAGTTTAAAGGACAAGAAAAACCATTATCTTTTTTGATGTGAATTTATAATGCATAGTTTTTTTTTCTAATGCTGGGAATTGAAGTAGGAACTTTGTAATAACTAGAATGGAAAGCTTTTTATTGGATTAAAAAGAGAGACTCAAGGGGATACAATGAACAGAAAGCCTGTTGAGGAAACTTGAATTCCACATGTAGAGTTTGATGGCTTAAGACTAACACTCCTGAATTGTATCTTTTGATGTAAGGCCATTTTAATTGTAGCTGAACTAGAGAAAAAAGTTGTCAAGGGAAACTATTTCCTTCTATAGATAGTGTAGATACCTACTTTACTCTGATTTTGGAAGTTATTTTTACACATAACTTTCTTTGGCTTAATTTTAACTATCATTCTTTATATTTCTTTTATTTTTTTAAATTTTTTTAAATTTTTTTAATTTTCTTAAAATTTTTAAATTTTTAAATTTTTTTAAATTTTTTTAATTTTTTAAAACTTTTTAAATTTTTTTAATTTTTTTAAAATTTATTTTTCTGCTCATACAAATGTACTTGGTACCCCTGTCCCCTCCCTCCCTCCACCCCTCCCTAGATCTCCCTGCTCCCTCCCCCCTTTTCCCATTCTTTTGTCCCCTCCCTCCCTTTCTCCTCGTGCCACCTCCCCCATCTCTGAAGCATCCTTTAATGTGTATATCAAACTTTCCTCTGGGTCTTTCTCTCTGATGAGGTGTAAGGACTCAGTGGCATTTCCTAGAACTCTGTCTTGTGTTCCCCTTAAGTATAGGAACACTTGTGACTGTTAATCCCTTGCTTCTAAAGATCCTAGTGCCTTTAGTCCATGCTAGACTTTGAGGGGTCAATGATAAGCTGGTCATTGCGCAGATCATGCAGAGGCCTATTACAATTGCTTCGGCCCTAACTTATGTGGCGTATCTTGCATATCTTGACTCCTCCCATCCTTGTGCTCTTACAATCTTGCCCCCTCATTCCAGGTGGTTGACATAGAGTCTCTAATGTTCTGAATTATGGTTTGTTGATTTTTTTTTCCAGTTTTGCTTCTCCTGCAATGCCCTTGGCTCCATCCTGATGGGTATTGGATATCACCCCCTGGCTAGAGATAAAAAGCTGTTAAAATAGAGTCTTATTATAAGGATAAAAAATATAGAACACTTCACGAATTTGTGTGTCATCCTTGCACAGGGGCCTTGCTAATCTTCTCTGTATCGTTGCAATTTTAGTATATGTGCTGCCGAAGTGAGCACTATATTTCTTTTTATGACCAGGAAACAACAAAATAAAATTTAGCCTTTAACTGATTTGGGTCTTTTGAAAGAAAAAAGGAAAGTCGGGAAAGAGAAAAAGGAGAGAGAAAGAGAAAGAATGCATGTTCATATGTAGAAGTCAGAGGGAAACTTTCAGAAATTCTCTCCTTCTAGCATGTGTGTTTTGGGATTGAATTCAGGTCCTCAGAATTGTGCAAAGATACCTTAACCCTTTGAGCCATCTTGTTTTCCCTCATTTTGAGAACTTCTAGTTGAAATTCACAATGCTTCAGAAACTGAGTGTCAAGGTTTGAGTGTGAGTTGTCCCTCATAGGCTCATGTGTTTATGTACTTAGTTAGGCAGTTTTAGAGCTACTAGTGCTGGGAGGGTCTCCAAAAGGCTTCAAAGGTCATCCCCAGGGCTGGCTTTTCCCTGAAGGAACACACCCTACTCTGAAGGAACATATTTTATTAATCTGGACTACTGACCCTAATCCTTCACAGAGATAAAGTAGCCTTCACCCCCTAATCCTCTGTTTATGAGAAGATATGGAGATTAGTTTTCCATTATAGATAAATCCTACCACAAGATCAACTGGGTTGGGCCCACAATATGAACAGACCAATGAGATGTAGAGGATCAAAAGGTCCAATCATGTCTGCAGAAACTGGAGGTAACCAATGAGGAAAAGCCACATTTTTCCCTGGGTCCGCCTAGACCTATAAATAATCCTGACCTGGAAGCCATCTTGGTTCCCATGCCCTCATGGTACTCCATGTCTGAAGTCTGAGTTCCAGCTCTCTTTGCTCTCATGGGATTCTGTGTCTGAAATCCATGAGTTCCTATCTGAATTTTCCCTCACCTCTCATGGATTCCGTGCCTGCAGTCCATGAGTTCTCCAGAGCTCTCTTACCCCACAGGGATTCATGTCCCTGAGTTTTGTTCTGTCTGTCCCTTAATAAACTCCTTAATCCTCTACATGTGTTCCGGTTTCAGTCTTCAACTCCCAAATACAAGAACCTGGACACATAAAGACCCCGGAGAGACCTGCAACAATAGGGGACAGGTCTTGAGGTTGGCTAACACTGTCTCATTTCTGCTGGTAAGTCTGTAGCTTGCTCTCTCAACCTCTGTAATATCTGCAGTGACCTAAGATGCCTCCAGGTTCTGCCGCCTGCTATGTCTTTTCTACCATAATGGACTATATTTCCTCTCTTTAACCATATACGCCTCCTTTCCTCCTCTTGAGTTGTTCAACTATGAGTGTTGTCTCACACCAGCAGAAAGAGTAACTGTGATAGACACATGCGACACTGAGGGAATTCCTGTGTCCTGTGCTAAAGGACTGTCTTCCCTGGGTAGCTGTTTCCTGGTGCACCCCACATTCCTTTCAGAACCTAGAAACAGAGGAGACGGTTACCTGCTGAAAGGAATGGGGGAACAAAAATGAATTACCTAGATTGGAATTTGCCTAGATCTTCAGGCCAATAACTTTATTCCTGTAAGGACTTTCTATGAAGAAATTTCATGGCCTCCTTTATCTACCTCTTTGTCTCCTTTTTGTCTTAGAAGGTGATGTGGGGTTCTGCATAGGTTTTACAGCATCAGGTCTGGAATCTGATCGCTAGAATTCCAGACCAGGTTCTACTGCTTCCTTATCCTTGTGGCTTTGGGAAATATCCCTAAACCTTGAGCTCCCTGTCTGTAAACCTCTGGTCAGCAATTCGCCTCTTGCCTCTTATGATTCTGGCACAGGTGAATAGCATTATGGAAGGCAGCTAGTGAAGGAAAGGAGGAGGTGGGCTGCTTTAGGAGAAAAGCTGAAAGGAGATGGTGTTTAGTAAGATTTGGTGTAGAGAGTTAGAAAAACATAACTCCTGCACAAAGGCTTGGCATGTGGCAGAAGTCCTGCAGTTTGGGAAGACAAAGTTTGGGGGCCACTAGCCTGCGCCTCTTAACCTCAGAACCGGCACACTACATGAGAAGAAATACATCTGTGTGGACACAGAAGTAAATGACCATTTCTTAGATTAAAGAATAAAGTGATAACCTATAAGAACATTTATTTAATATGGGGATAGAGCTTTAGAAGCAATTCTGGGGAAATAAACTCAGGGATAAATAAGGCTGAAGTTGTTTGGGAGGAAGTAAAGCTCTAATAAGAAAGAGAAAAGGCACGCCCCGGAGGAGGTTGGATGAGAGCTGCAATGTGAGAATTTGGAGAAGTCAGGTTTGAGGTGGCCTCCAGGACTGTGGGCAGGAGTTGATCCGAGCTTGGTGCAGTGGATGACAGGCATCTGTGGCTAACAGGAACAGATTTTCACTAGTGGGCCAAAGAGCCCTCTCTAACAAGAACTTGGCAAAGGAGTTTCAGGGAATCTGTTTTTGTTGTTGTTTTGTTTTGTTTTTCCAAAAAGAAGTCAAGAGAAAGAGATATCTTTTTATTTTACATTGCTTTTTCTTAACTTGAATGACTAGTGAGGACAGATGCAGCTAGAAAGTAAATTGAAGTCTGGTAATGACTAAATCCCTTGCTGCTGACTTTCTGTTACATTGTTTGCAGGATTGTTTTAGTTAGAGAGATGAAGTAGGGAGGTGCTTAGAAAGCAGAAGATTGGTAAAAAAATTTTATTCTTTGGGAACAACTGCTAGGACCTTTTAGCATTTGGGGATGATTTGTGTGAGAGAGCTGCTTCTACCTGAAAACAAACCCTCGGAGATCTCAAGTTCACAATCTGAACTGGCCAGTTCCTTCTTTCTGTCCCAAATTCACACAATTTTTCTCTATAAATCAAGGGCTCTTGAGGCAGCTTTTGATAAGTCAGAGTTGTAACTAATTTTTTCAGCAGTCACTGTTATAACGGAAAAAATTATTGCCCATAACAAATTGGCTTTAACAAGTGTGCAGAAGAAAGCCTGTTCATTCTCTTGCTCTGTAGCCAGATTTTAATGAGGTTCCACCTTCATGTACTTGCTGCTTCTTGGACCTCGCTTATTTTTTGTCTGCATCACTCTGCTGTATAATTACAGTGATATGGTGAATTTTACTGACGTTGGTGTCTTTACTGACTTTGCTTTGGAAGTCTGTTCATTTTCACTCTGCTTTTCTAAGTTCACCAATGAAGGAGTCGGTGTCCTTTGCAATCTGAGAAAAGGGACAGACTCAAGGATTCTTATTGTGGTAGATATGAGTGCAGGTTTGATTTTTTTTTTTTCTTTTTACTCCAAATCCTTGAAGACTTCTTTATTTCCATCATTCTTTTCCTTGTTGGGAGTTCTGTTACTGTTGAATATCTAATTACTTCTGCATTTTACATCATTTACAGGCCATCTTCTCCCAAACAGAATGCTAACTTGAGTTCAGGCTTGTGTGTTTTGGAAGTGAAAATGTCTCTATAATTTTCTCAGCTAACATTTTGTCAGCTAATAACTGAAAGTTTCACTTCTGCTGAGGTTTTCTCCATGTCTGTTATGTTATTTATTTTAACTTAGCTTTTTATTTAGCAAGTACTGGGTGCAGATGTAGTTATTGCTTCTCCTAGTGGGAGCGGTGGAGTCTTTCAGAGAGATAAAGGCATTTTGGTGTTCTGAAGAAAATAAGGCAAGTGTATAAATCACAAGGTCTCCCAGCTGAAGTTACTTAGGTCAGCCTCCCAGAAGATGTAGCATTTAAGCTTAAGCATTAATGATAAGAAGAAGAAAACCATGAAAAACTGGCGGCCAGCAACGTGGCTCAGCAGGCAAAAGCCCTTGCTGGGTAAGATGCAGCCCCAGAACCATGGTTTCATTTCTGGAACTTTCATGATTGAAGGAGAGAACTGATTTCTGAGCACTGTCATTTAATTGTCATGAAATTGTCATTTCATATGTGCACCATGGCATGTGCACAGCTGCCGTGCATGTGTGCACATAAAATAAAAAAATTAAAATAAATTACACAAAGAAACTAGGAGGGAAGGACTCTCCAGACTGAAGGATCTTGGAGACACCGAGTTTGTGTAGAGTAGAAAAGCAAGTGAACATGGCTAGAGGGTGGTGAGCAAGGAGAAAAATGTGCATATCCCATTGGGGAGCTTTCAAGAAATGCAAGGGGTGGGGGTTCTTAGCCTAATGTTTAGGAATCTTATTTCCAGTCACATGTAAGGTGTTTTGAGAATAGGCAGATATAATCGCTATATATCTCTGGGTGTCAGGCAAGGAGAAAAAAGTGTGAGTGAAACTGGGAAGATCAGTAGAAGATATGTACAGTCTGTGAGAGATGTGAAAGTGTTAAGAGCAAGAGAGAGATGGTGTTTTGGAGGTAGAAAATAGGGATGTTCACAGATTGGAGGTGGGGAGATGAGAGGTGTAGTGAGGGACTTGCCTGCTAGGGTTCTAGCCAACACAGCCGTCACAATACAAGTGTAACTGAGATGGAATTAGTTTGGGGGGACAATAAAGATTGTTAGGTTTGATGTGATAAGTGTGAACTTCATCGCTCCAGAAGAGCCCTTTACAGATGATCAGCAGCCCTTGCACATTCTTACTCTCTTCTCTTGGCTCTGGGTTACCACTTAACTTCTTGTTGATTTTATAGATTTAGAAACACGCATCACTTAGCCTTTTGTGACCTTTTCCCCTTGGCATAATGCTCTCAAGGTGCACCAATATAGCTATTTCATTAAGTAACATTCTATTGTATCTATATACCACACATTTTTTTCCTAGTTATTTGTTGATTGGCAATTGGATTGATACCATTTTTTCCTGTTCGAATAATGCTTCCATGAACATTTATGTGTGTTTTTTTGTAGGCATGGATTTTATTTTTCTTACATGTATACCTAGAAACAGAAGAAATGCTTTGTATACACACATTTAAGAAATAGGAAGTCATGAGTACAAATGTGTAAAGTGGTATGTGTCTATAATCTCAGAAAAGGAGACTCATAAGTAAGAGCCAGTTTGGTCTACATAGCAAGTTCGAGGTCAGCTAGTGCTATGAGACAAAACTCTGTCTCAAAACAAAACAAAACAAAACAACCAACCGCAAGCCAACAAATACAGAAAACAAAGTAGAGTTTAGTATCTAGACAGTATTTCATATATCCTTTGGGAATTGATGATTCCTAATCTAATTTGTTTACATTATAACCTGTATGTGTACAAAAAACAGATAAGTTTCAGAGGGATGAAAGAGAAATGAGTTTCAGAATGAGAAAACAAAGCAGTTGATGCTATAAGAAAAAGAGATCATGTCATTTAAGAAGGTCTTTATTAACCATTAATTTCAGTTAACTGTGCCCACAGGTGAAAGAACATCCATTTCATGTCAGAGAAATATCAGTCTAGTTTGTCTGTTGTTGCATGAACTCTTTAGTCACTCCAGTAGTGATTGGAGAGAATTTGACCCGGACTTTTTTTTGTATTGTAGGTTTTTGATATACTATTAATGCAGAAGGCTATTTTTCCTTAATCAAGTGAAAAGTTTCATAGTGTTCTTTCTTATACTAGATTGCTTTCTTTCTCTTTCCCTTTCCTATTATGCTGCAGAAGTGTCTGTTTTTTTCATTTGCCAAGTGTAGTGGATATTCTCAGTCATGAAATTTCTCAGGCTTTGGCTTGTGCACGGACATGATGTGATAGGGAGTCACATGTTGACTAAAAAATGTCTTTTACTAAAACCTCTTTTGCTAAAAGTTGGAAGGATAATCAGTGAAAAATGTTCACTTTAATCTTTAAAGTTGAAGAGTGAATTTATGATTTCTTGAAGGCCTAGTAGTGCAATATCCTGCTTTATCTTTTCCTGTGAAATTTGAGTTTTCAATTTCAGCTATTTTGCATGATAGGTAAGATGAGCACCTTCATGTGACGTGGTTCTAAGTGCTATGAAAGCTTTAGAAAGGGAAAAGAACAAAGGAAGTTGTAGTGTGGCTATTTGAGTTCGTGGCTAACAATTTTTACAAAATTGAAAACTCTCCTTTTGCATTATGGGTAGAATTTTTAGAATTGGTTAATATTGTATATTTTTACAGTTGTGTGCACATTCAAGTGAAGTATTGTGCCTGTATTGCATCTTTCATAAGATGCTTTAATTTATTTTAAAGACTGAGTTTGCTTAATTGACTTTTTAAGTCTTTCAGAGTTTATTATTCTCATTAAATCATTGATGACATAGAGTAATTCACATCAGGAAACTTTGCTATTGCATTTAAAATACTATGGCTTGGGGAATGCAGCTCAGTAAGAGTGCTTACTTAGCAGTGTGAGACTCTGGGCTGGTTGATTCCTGCCAAGACATACATATTATCTATCTATCTATCTATCTATCTATCTATCTATCTATCTATCTATCTATCTGTGACTGGGGGCTATTTGATCCCTGTCAAGACATATACATTATCTGTCTGTCTGTCTGTCTATCTATCTATCTATCTATCTATATCTATCTATCTATCTCTATCTATGACTTTGGGCTGTTTGATCCCTGTCAAGATATATACAGTATCTATCTATCTATCTGTTATCTATCTATCTATCTATCTATCTGATCCCTGTCAAGATATATACAGTATCTATCTATCTATCTGTTATCTATCTATCTATCGTCTGTCTGTCTGTCTATCTATCTATCTCTAGATCTATCCATCCATCCATCCATCCATCCATCCATTCGTTACCTATCTATGGATCTGTAATCCATCAGTCATCTATCAGTGTAAGTTTATATATGAAATTGTGAATGCCTACTGTTACTCAAATATATTTTAACACATAGTACATATATGTATAACATTTATGATATTAATTAACATATCTACATACATTCATGTACATGATTCCAAAGGAAAGAGAATGATCATACAAAAGGACCAATTATGTTTTGTTAAAGTTTATTGAAAACATGATGGCACCTGAAAATTAGATTCTTGCATTCACTTATTATGCAATACCTTATTTTCATTTAGAAAAAATCAGGTTGGTAAGCTAACCAGAAATGTGGGTCCTGCTAACTTTCCCACACATTCTTTCTTCCATGTGGGTTTTCATATGGGTGTATTTAAACAGTCACAGTGAAGCCATTATTTGTGCAAGATGAATCAGAAGGGAATATTTCTAGAACATCTTTAGATCTGATTTAGGGCAAACTGTCAAGAACCTAGTCATGGTGATTTTATGGATAGTAACTTACTGCTTTATGTGCTTAATTTTCCTTTTCATATCAGTGATTTTCAGAGAAAATACTTAGATACTTCACTCATCCTTGTGGTGAATAAGGTGTGATTTATCATTTCTTCATAGAGGATTAGAAATTTTGATTTCTGTCATCAGCAACTTTGGGTAATTTACCTAATTTACTGAGATTGGAAACCAGAGTTTAGTGGAACCCATGTGATAGGATAATAGAGATCTGTCTGGAGAAAGGAGCACATGGGAGAGGGTCTTGGGGGGGCAGTGGGTGCTTTTGAGCAAACAGTAACACCCAGAGGGGAGTATACCATGGTAACATGTGTTTGGTAATATGAAAAAGTAGTATGAAACAGAAAGCCCAATTCGTTGTGAAAAATGAGGAGGCTCTGGAGAGGCACACTGTCTTCAGAGTGTGTGTTTCATGTGCTGGCTTCACAGAGGGAGACAGCATGGTGGATGCATGTGACAGACCTCACCCCTGTTTACTGTCTTCTGCAAGATCGTATTGTCACTTACTAGTGAGCATAGTATGTTGCTCACTTTTTCCATGTTTATTAGAATAAAGAAATAGCCTTTGAATACACAGTTCTGTGCTGTGGACTATTTAAGCCTTGTAAAATGCTACCACGTCATAACTAAAATGCAATGGAGCACAAAGGATAGATGCAGTTCATAAAGCTTTTTATCACATGCAGGAGAAGATCTACCACTTGGCCATTTTAAGTTCAGTGGCAGTCAGCATATTCACATTGTGCAAGTAGCACATATCCAGGACATTTTCAGCTTGCCCAACTAGCCTTCTAGATGTCCTAAAAGCTCACTCCATATTCTTCTGTTGCACAGGCCCTAGAAAAACACCATATCCATTTTGTTTATTAATTTGGTTACCATAGACACAACATTTGTACTTTTGGTGATTTATTTAGCAAAATTCCTTTATGTTACAGTGTGTGTCAAGAATTTTCTTACTTTCAAAAACTAAATAATAGTCCCCTTTGTGTCTGTATCACATACTGTTCATTTATTCGTTGACTATTTGGTGAGTCTTGGGGGTTGGTAGTTGGTTACTTCCACCTTTTTGCAGTTGTTAAGTCTTTTAAAAGTTTTATTAAAATAAATATTCTAGCTGGGTAAAATGCAGAACAAGTAGGAAAGGATATAAATTATACATTGTATAATTTTGATTTCTTTATTGCACACTGGCAAGTGTCAAATCACTTCACCCTAAACATGGATTGCTTTGCACACTGCTTACCTTGAATATTCATTTACAAGAAGGGAAGTATCGAAGTATATGTTGTGATGCGTCCTCCTCTACCTGAAGGGGAAGACAGTGGCTTCTGATGCTCACATTAGACATTCTCATGGACTTTGCTTCTGTAAAGTCCCACTTACATCTTGATTTCTTAGTGTTTGATAATGTGATTAAATAAATCAGCTAGAGTCATCTTTATACCTTTTCTCAAATCCTTAACTTTCCTGTGCATTTTTGTGTATTTTTAAAATTTTGCCCTTGGAGACCTTATAATGCTCAGCCCAATCAGGCCAACCAAATCTTTTCCCATCTTAAGACTCAGGGAAATTTTCAGAAGATTATAGGAGCCTGAAGGTTGGGAGGTACACTGCCGGCCATGTCATGCCAGACATGACAGGGATGTTGCATCTAGGGGCTCACTGCCGTGAGACCCACCACTATCAGATCTGCACATCATAGACCAGTGAGAACTCAGGAGCAATAACTACATGCAGTGGGAAACTTAGGGACAAGCGCTGGCAGGTGAAAGGGAGTGCCCTTCTTTGTTGGTTTGCCCACAGAAGGGCCATTTACACTGTCAAGAGTCCTAATCCCCCTGCAAGAGCAAGCAACCTGGAGGGAGCCCTGTGGTCCACACAAGCAGACAGGTGTGAGGGTGGGAGAGGGATGGAATGTGAAGGGAGGAGAGGGAGGAAATAAAAGGAGTGGCAGGGAGAGCTACTCATTTTGTTTGTATTAAAAAATTTTGCCCTTAGCGTGGTTTTCATAATTCCTTCTTATTTTACTACATCATTTTTGTTTTCGTGTGACTAAAGGGCCATTCCATTTCTCATGTTTTAAGATCTTAACTTCCCTGTGCTGGCGATTTCTTGGTACTGCAGGGCAGTGATGTGACATGGAGTAAGTGTCTAACACAGTCTGCAACTTTCTTAGAAACCTTTAGCTGCTGATCACAAAATTAACATGATGTACGTGTGATTACATTGCTTTCTTCCTTTGCTTCATGTGTTTTAAAAGAATAAACTTTGATTAAATTGAGATGAATAATTTTTGCATTAAATAGTTTTTCTTAATCAGTGGCCTTTAAAAGCTAGAATATATCGATGTATGACATGCAGGAAACCTTGGTTTCTGGGATTAATTTGGGACTTATAAATTTGTGTTCTTAGACCCTTGATGTTTAACACTAACCAATATGATAAGATTCAGTTTCTTCTATTGAATTCTTTCATCTTTTTTTCTTTCATTTGTGTGTGTATGGTATGCATACATATGTGTATGGGGGGTGTACATGTGTGTGTGGTTATTGTATAAGAGTACACTTGAATATGTGTGCCTGTGGAGTCCCTAGGTGACTCTAGGAATCATCCTGGATTCCTTTTCTATCTTATTGCTTGCTCTGGGGTTCCCAAGTTCTGTGTTCCAAGGCTGCAATTATTGGATGCCACCATTCCAAATAAATTGCTGTTCCTTACTTTGGCTGTGTTTTAATATTTTTGAGCTTCATGATTTTATTGTGAGAATGGGAATATAACCTTTTGCATTTCTCAGGATCCCTGTAAGAACAGCATGAATTAATATGAAAACAATGTAAATAAAGCCTGATACAATTTATCTTTATAAATTATGTACATTACTTATAATGCAAGTTTTTAAAATGTTTTATTTGATTATCTGTGTGTGCAGTACATTCTTATGTGCATGTGTATACCATAACACATTTGGAGATTAGTGGACAACTTTGGGGAGTGTTTTCTTTTCCCTTCTTTTAGGTTTTGGGGATCCATCACAGGTTGTTTTTGTGTAGCAAGTCCGTTTCCCTGGTCTTACACAAGATTTTTTTAAAGATTTTTTTATGCGGACTTTTTCGCATAATATTTCTTAATGAAGCTCCTACATATTCCTGGTGCTGCACTTTTTCCTCATCGTTGAATCATTTAATTGAGTTGTTGTTTTGTATGTCATGTCCTGTATTCTTTGGGTGTCTTAGATCAGTTTTAAAATCTACTTTATTAGTTAGGTGATTATAACCTAGTGTTTGTCGTATATGATAAAAAAAAACACACATCTTATTTCTTTTTCCCTTTTCCTAAATTGGTTAGAAATAAAATAAGTTAAAAAGATTTTTTTGAAGCATTTAAATACACTAACTGTAGTGGTCACTTTTTTTTTTCTCCCCCTTTTTTCATTGGTTTTTCTTTTATATTAACACAAAGCCATAAACTGATTTTTTTAAAAAGTGATCATATTACAATGTGTTGTACCACTGACATTTCAAGCTTGTTGTGTCTTGTTGCTTATGAAAGTCTTGGCTTGCTAGCCAGTCTTGCAGAGCTGCCATGGTCTCCTGACACGGGGCAGCTGCTTTGGTCTCATGTTTGGGCTTCTCACCCTCCTACTGTCTGCAGACAGCACTGAGCAGCTGGAATGATTGGATTTAAATATTCATTAAGTTATCTGTGTACTTGCCATCTATTTGGAAAAATATTTGTGACGTGGTCCAAGAAATTGTCAGAGAAGAGGAAAAGAGCAGCAGAGTATGTTTTGATACATCAAATTGTATGTAATACAGCAGTATGTTTAAGTTTCTAGACATTCTTCAGTAAGCCATCCTGTGACTTTCTCTCTCACGGTTCACACTAAATTAGATGGATAGAAATGTCACAAATGTTGTTTTTGCCCATGTGGTGTTCTATTTTACAAAGACCGAAGAGAAAAACAAGTCAAAACAGCCAAATTAATAGTCCGTCACCAATATCCCAATGAGATTTTTAAACTACTTTTGATCTTCTTTATTTTTTAGGAATTTGTGACTATACATTCTATATCCTCAGCCGAGAGCTGAAATATACTACCTCTATTAAGACAAACAGAATTAGAAAAACAACCCTTTTCTCTAACTCTAATTTTATTATAGGACTCAGGTGCGACTTCTTGTATTTAAAAATACAATTCAGTTTTTCCTTTAAAAAATCACAACTTTTTCTGCTTAACTCTGTGTAAAGGCAGAATGGAAACATGTTCTCCTTTGTACATATTTGGCCTGGCCTTTTGGCTTACCAATGGTTGAGTCATGAACAGAGCTGCTTTGTGCATGTTGTTAAGGAGGCTGATGCTGAGCCGTCACCTTATAAAGTGACCCATTATAATTAGACATATGCATCACAGTTTACTCATGAAGAAAATGCCATTTATAAAGCTTCATATTCATTTCAGCAGAGTTGTATTTCTATATATTTTTTTAAAATTGCCTTTTCCCTTTATGTAAATGCATGTTAAGTAACTCTTTTCCATAGTTCTGCTTTTTAAAATCCCATTTAAGCTTTCAATATAATGACAAATTCATTTCTGACAACTTAAACCTTATTGATGTTTCATTTGGACTTATGCTTCTATCTCATCATTTGACTTTTCATTTGGGGACTTTTAATACATGGAATAAAAAATAGTTTTTAAAAGTAGAAAAAAATGCTCACTCGAGCAATTAATACAGGATTTATATTTGCTAACAACAGATTTTTTTTTTAAGCTTGACCAACATCTAGTTCCTCTTTGATCATGAATTTGTGGTTTTTGTGACTGGAAATTTAAATACTAATTAATGCAGAAATACTTATCTAACACAAAAATCATTGAGGCTCAGTGCCTTTTCTGTAAGTTCAGAGCACCTGCCACAGATCTATAGGAAAATCACACAAATTCATTTTGAAATCACTCAGAAGCCAACTCCATTGGTGTTCCCCTGGCTGATTTTCCCATTAACTCCCCACCATCATTATCTGTGTCTTTATACTGCATCTATATACTGTGCCTATATACTGCTGCTGCTTCCACCATGCCAAGCTCAGTACCAGCAGGTCCCAAGCTCAGTACCAGCAGGTCTTATCTCTGCCTTTGGACTTTGCTCAGTACCAGCAGGTCTCATCGCTGCCTTTGGACTTTGCTAACCTAAGATCAGAGTGGGAAGTAGGGTGAGTAAGGATAGGAATAAGTATCAGGTTGGCTTAGAAAAGGCAGGTAAATAGCTTGGAGAGGATGTTGTTGGGGTCTAGAGATTGTTAAAGCTGTAGAAGTTTGTAATTACAATTATGGCAGAAGGGGATAAGGGTGAGAAACAGGAAGAGAAATAGAAGGGGTGTGTATAACCAGTGGATGAGGGTTATGGTAAAGATGCCTGAACTGGGCAGAAAAGCAAACAACCATCCTAAATCCTAACTGAGCAATGTGCAGATATAAGCCCAAGCATTATGAGATATATTCAAGAGTGGAAGTTAATTAATGAAAATAAGAAAAACGAAAGAGCCTTCATTGTGTGAATTTCTGGCACAGCTGCATTGAATCTCTGTTACTGCAAGTATTAGTATCACATCTGTTAGCTCATCCCCTTGAGAGAATTGTGTCTTGTCATACTAGGCAGGGGCAGGCTGGGATATCCAGATAGCTCTGATTGTAGATGCAGGGCTATTGCCATTTAATTACTCTGAAAGGCCTTGATTTCTTACTAATGAAATATGTAAAAATGGATGAACTACTATGCAGTTGATATTAACATAAGTTAATACCTTTGTGATACAAGCCAGATTCATTGCAAAGTTTTAACTTGAAACAACAGTTCAATCATGCAATTATGAAGTATTTCAACATTAAAGAGGAAGACTGATACCCCTAGTGTTTAAGTTCCTCTCCTAGTTCCTTTCCTAGTTCTGATGTACCCGAAGTCTAGCACTTCTCCTGATGTCCAATTGCCTAATTTTAAGAATGTGGACATAATCCAAAGAAGTAAAATGACCTACCTGATGTTACCTATAGTTGGTCAGGGATAAAGACTAGGGTGCAGATTTGGGGTCCATTATCTCGTTACTCTTTTGGGAAGTTGTAGATCTAACCCAGGGGAACAGAATTTGCCTGAGAGCAATAACCTTTGCTTAGAACATTCTTCATAATTTCAAGCATTTTGGTTTTTGCTCAAGGAGAATAGGAAGTCATGAACAACTTGATTAATGGAGATAATATTTACAGTGCTTATGCAAATGATTTTATGTATTACTGTGCTAATTTTTTATTCTCTAGAAGCTCATTAATAACAGCAGGAACGACTTTTGGATAGAGTTCCTAAACCTTTCAAAACTGTCTAAACAATTGCAATTTTATATCTTCGTAAAGCTGGAGAAACAGTTGGGGAAGATAAAGTGGATCCAGTTTTAGACCTCTGAGTGCTTATACACTAAGAATTTAAATGAGTAACCTGAGGTCTCTAAACCCTATCTCTATTATGTTACTTGTCTGTGCTCTAACTTTCTGGCACTTGTGTGTTCTTTTAGTGAGAGATTTTCAAAGAAAAAGTGCAAGTGCTTGTTATTTATTTGGTGTTTTGGTTGAACTTCTTGAAATGAATCAGTTGGTGAATGGGGAACCTGAATAAAATCTGAGGGTTGTGTATGTGACCTTTTTAAAATTTTAAAATTTGATGCCACAATGACTACTAAATTAGCATGTTTTATTTCTGGTTATAAGCCTCTACTAAATAATTAGTAAAGTCTTAACAGAAATCATGAAGATTATTCAAATAAAACAAATGGACATTGTGTATATGAGTGGTAAGAAAATAAAAAAGTGTTCTTAAGATGGCTTCAATGGTAAAGGCAGTTGTGTGTAAACCCAGTGAGTTTGATTTCCATAGTCCACATAGTAAAAGAAAGCTTCCCAGAATTGTTCTCTGAACTCACTGCATACATGCATGCTTTATGCATTTGTTCTTTCTCTGTCTCTCTGTCTCTCTCTGTCTCTTTCAGATAAATAAAATATTTTTCAAAAGTAGAGACTGCAAAACTTTGTCATGTGTTCACTTTCTTGAAGAAAAGGTGAGTCCTTGAGATGAACCAAAGAGCAAGCAGGGGAAGCTTTGTGTAAGGACAATAGGTTTAAATGACTTTCAATTTTTACCATAGCTGGGTAAAGTCCCTCACATTTCATGAATTGATAGGAGAAAGAATTGGAACTTCCTGAGTCACAAGCCTGTATTTATGAATAATATAGTTTGGGTCCTTTTGTTTGGGGGCATTGATGAGCTTATTTATACTTTGTATTTATGTTTTTGTAGAAGAGGTTATTTTTCCCACAGGAACTGAAATGCAGAAGATTAGAATAATGCTATTCTTCCCCCCCTCATACAAACATAATAGGTACCCCTGTCCCCTCCCTCCCTCCACACATCCTGGACCTCCCTGTTCCCTCCCCCCTTTTCTCCTTCCTTTCCCCCCTCCCTTCCTTTCTCCGAGTGACTCTTCCCCCCATCTCTGAAGCATCCTTTAATGTGTATATCAAACTTTTCTCTAGGTCCTCCTCTCTGATGAGATGTAAGGACTCAGTGGCATTTCCTAGAACTCTTTCTTAAGTATAGGAACACTGTTGTGACTGTTAATCCCCTGCTTCTAAGGATCCTAGTGCTTTTAATCCATGCTAGAACTTGAGGGGTCAATGATATGTTCAGCAGATCATGCAGAGTCCTATTATAATTGCTTTGGCCCTAACTTGTGTGGAGTATCTTGCATATCATGACTCCTCCCATCCTTGTGCTTTTACAATCTTACCGCCCCCTCTTCTGCAAATTTCCCTGAGCTTCAGGATGGGGAGAGATTAGGCAGGCCTGATTCCAGGTAGTTGATATAGAGTCTCTGTTGTTCTGAATTATGGTTTGTTGATTATTTTTTCAGTTTTGCTGCTCCTGCAATGCCCTTGGCTCCATCCTGATGGGTATTGGATGTCATCCCCTGACCAGAGATAAAAAGCTATTAAAATTGAGTCTTATTATAAGGATAGATTCAAAGGTAGATGGAATAAGAGTAGGAGACTGCAGTGAGGGGTGGGTCAGTCTCCCATTGCAAAATGGTTACCTTCTATCTGCCAGACTGTATGCTCTTCTCTTCTGGTAAGATCATACCCCATCAGTTGCAAGTGACCAGGAAGGACAGTCTGTGAACTTAATCAGATGTCTCATTACTTACTTGCAGTCCTTGATAGTGGCCTATTATGTCTGCTATAGCATGATCCCCTTTCTCCTTATATCTGGCGGGGCCCTACTTCCCCTTCTCTGTTGTTTATAATCTTCGCAATTACTATAGGTATTACAGAGATTTATCTTTGAATGTGTCTCTAAGTGCGTTTGGTACTATTAGGATTACATATGGCACTTAATTTTCTGTGTTTGGGATACTTCACTCAATATAATTGTTTCTAATTCCATCCATTTCCTGGCAAATTGCATCAATTCATCATTTTTGATGGCTGAGTAGTACTCCACTGTGTAAATGTACCACGTTTTCTTTATCTACTTGTCAACTGTTGGACATTTGGGTTGATTCCATGACTTTGCTATTGTAAACAGTGCTGCCATGAACATGGTTGTGCTTGTGCTACGAGATGAATTTTTGCTGTATGGGGGTTTATTCCCAAAAGTGGAATAGCTGAGTCATATGACATTTCAGTCTTTAACTTCTTTAAGAATCTCCAGACGGCTCGCCAGAGTGGTTGTATGAGCCTGCATTCCCACCAGCAATGTAGGAGAGTTCCCCTCTCCCCACATCCTCTCCAGCCGTTGTTTGTATTGTGGATTTTTGCCATCCTGACCGGAGTGAGATATCTCAGGGAGGTTTTGATTTGCAGAATATTGCTATTCTTGAGTTCCTCAGCAGAATACATTACAATGCAGTGAAGACTTCTGCTATCTCTCTGAAATCCATTCATTTTAGAAGACTTCAGATTATGCCCACACTCACCTATTTTATATCATCATGGCTTTTTAAAATCACGTCAAAGGACACATAAGTGAACAGACTCATAAAGAGTTGAGTCTAGAAATAAAGAGCTAGGAATAAGTACAATATTGAATTGAGTTTGCTCTAACATCAGCTAAATAGTTAAAGGACTGAGTTTATATGACTATATATATATGCTTCTTTATTTTTTAATTAATTAATTTATTTGTGATGTGTGCATCTGTGTGTGTGTGTGTGTGTGTATCAGTAAACACTGTGTGTGCCTGTGGAGAACCATGTATTACTTTGGGAATCATCCTGGATTGCCTTTACCTTCTTTTTGCTTCTCTCTGGAATTTGCCACTCTCTGCTTTCCAGAACTTGAAGCATAGGCTGCCACTATTTCTGCCTGGTTATTTTGTGTGAGATCTGAGATCCGATCTCAGGTTCTTCTGCTTATGAAGCAGATTCTTAACTCCTGAATCATTTCTCCAACCCCATATATGCTTCTTATGACATGCATATGTTAATATAGCAAGTCTTTATTGAGTATTTACTGTATTTAATTGAGTATTTATTTGGAGGATTCTATGGATGCACAAAAGAAGTGGTTTAGGTTCCCATAACACTGTATTCAAGCAAGTAAGCATCCATTAAGATGTATAGAGGAATTATAAAAGTGTATCTTTGAGTCACAGTAGCAGAACACTATATTTTAGGTATACAATGAAAAACAGCAACATTTATTTTACTCACAAAATTAGGAAATCTATAATCAGGAGCAGTGATAAGTCCATGTTTGGCCAAGACCCACTTCCTGGTTCAGAGAAGACTATGTATTTTCATTGTCTTTACATGGAAAGGAAGGGGGGTTTTCTGGGGCTTTTTTCTTTTTTCCTTTTAAGAGCTGTTCCATTGAAGAGCTTTGTGCTCATGAAGCTCCCCCCAAAACTACCACCAAACACCAAACGATTAGATCTGAGGTCTTAACCCAGAGATTTTTGAGAAGATGCAAACATTCAGTCTAGCAAATTGCTATCAAATGATGTAATAGAAGTTGACTAAGAAACAGAAAGTTTTGTTGTTGTTTTTTTGAGGTTGAAACCTTCAAATTGACGCTGAAAAGGAGAAACAAGGCAAGATCATGTGAAGCATGAGAAATAGCAAGTTCAAAGATCAGGAGGCAGAACAGGATTTGCCATGCTCACACAAAAGAAATTGTCAGTGGCGCATTGGTCCCGTTTTCCTGGTTGGAAGCATCTGACTAAATTGCACAGATGTATGGGCCAAATTAGCAAGTGTTTGGGGGCTGTGTAAAAAATGTGCACTGCATTGAAATGATTTAAGCAAGGGTACAATATGTTCTCCTGCATGTGGATAAGACACTCACTGGCTCTCTTAAGAAACAGACTGGAAGAAATGTCTAAGATCTGACTCTGTTAGGTTTGATAAAGAGAGCAGCTAAAGGACTTGGTGTAAGGAAAACATGACAGTCACTGGCTGAGACTTTGACTTTAAAAAATAATCTGTAGTTATTGCGTCTGCAACATTTTTCTATTGCCTACTGAAAAGCAATTTTACAGTAATCACTGTTTTTAAAATCGTAACTACAGTGTCATAAGAGGCTTTTTGTTATAAAGCACTGTGGCAAGAAATTAGTTTTAGGTGAAGAATCACATATCTACTTAACTTTAGCGCTGATTATATTAGTCATGTTCTTTGAAAAACTTTGATTAGTAATGAATCAAGAGTAATTGTGAAAACATTTTAGTGGACCCTGTTCAGAGCACTGGAATAAATCTTTTCTATCCATTATCCTGTTCACACAATACTGTGTTATCTTCATATTAAAAGTGAAAAAGTCAAGGAACTAAGAAGTTAAGAAACTTTCAAAGTTCACAAAAATAAATTATGCAGTCAGAACTTGAACTTAGTTCTTGTTCAAGATCTGCAGCTTGAACATTTAAAAGAAAAAACAAGGTAAACTACCTTTGTTGAGATGTAATTTAAATATAAAAATGCAGGAATCTTAAATGTATAATTTAATGGATTCTGGCAATCTTATGCACTTATTCACTCTCTTGCCAAACTAAATGCAGGGCATTTCTGCTGCTGTAAAATGTTCCCTTCTGGCAATTTCTAGTTAGTTATTTCCCTCTCATTCTATTGATAGCTACATTTAGTTTCTATCACTATTGACTAGTTTTGCCTCTTTTTTTTATGAATGGAATAGAAGTAAATAAAATCCAAAACTTGAGACCTCATCCATGTTGTTGGTTACAGTTTGCTGTGTCTTGCTGCTCAGTCGTCCGTATTCCATTCTGTCAGTTTCAGCTCCATTTCCTTGTCAAGAGTCACTCAGCTGTTTCAGTTCTGTTTCCAGTTCTATTAGATAAATAATTAGGAGTTGAATGCTAGAGCATGAGGTGTGCAGTAGATTTCCCCTTTCCAGAAAGTGGTGGTCGCTTCACCTCTCTTAGCTGCTCAGATGCACTTGGACATTTGGTATTGTTGCCGTTTGTCTCTGCTGTTCTAGTTGGATGCAAAATGATAGCTCTTTGTGGCTTTAAGTTCTGTTTCCTAAGGCATAGATGATGTTGTCATCTTTCAGGTATTTTATTGGCCATTTGTTTATCTCTTTCCTTTGTAGAGCATTGAAAATTGCCTCCAGCTTTTTTGGGGGGGTTATTTGTCTTTTTGCGACTTACTTCTGAATATTTCTTAGGCCTTTTAGGTACAGCTTCTTGTCCTGTGTCCATATTGCAAATGTGTTGTCATGGATGTTTTAATGTGTAGCAGTGTTTCATATTGATGCAAGTCCAACTTGCCAGTTTTTATCTTTCGCAGTTATAGCTTGGTGTGACCTTCTTATGTTCATAGTCACGGAGATTTTTCTCAAAGAATTGCTTGAACTTTACATGTCCATCTTTGATCCCTTTTTATTTTTGTATGGGATACGGAGTAAATGGCAAGGCTTTTTCTTTCATGTGTATATGGTTGTCCAGCATCTTTCTTGAAAAAACTTTCTTTCATACTTGAGTTGTTTTGTTGGTTTTGCTGAGTCAGTTGGTCATGATACTACCCATTTGTCTGTCTTCATGCAAGTGCCTCATTGTCTTGCTCACTGTTGTTTAATTATTAATGTTGCCTAAGTTCTCTTTTCCATGCTCATTTTATTGATTCCTAACTTCTTCCATTTTCATATAAATTTTAGAAAGTATATAGATTTATTTATTTATTTATTTATTTATTTATTTATCTATCTATTTATTTACTTACTGGGTATATTTGGGTGTATAAGAGGGCACTGTGGGTGTATAAGAGGGAACCAAAGGTGACTTCAGGAATCATCCTGGATTGCTTTTACTTCCATTTTGCTTCACTCTGGGATTTCCTAGGCTCTGCCTACCAGTGCCAGAAGTTCAGACTGTTGCTATTTCTACCTGGTGTTTTTATAGGGGGACCTGTAATCTGAACTCAGGACCTTTTGCTTGCAAGGGAGAGTCTTTTTTTTTTTTAACATTTTTTATTATTATTTCCACTCATACAAACTTAATAAGTACACTGGTTCCTTCCCTTCCTCTTCCTTCCCCCGACCCCCCTGCTCCCCCTCCCCTCATCCCTCCCTCACCATCTCCCAGTGCCTCCCCCCCAATCCCCGGAGAATCCTTTAATGTGCATGCCAGACTCTCCTCTGGCCCCTCCTCTCCAATGACATACAAGGACCCAGTGGCATTTCCCTGAACCCTTTCCTGTGTTCCCCTTAAGCATAGGAACACTACTGTGTCTGTCAATCCCTTGCCTCCAAGGATCTTGGTGTGCAAGGCAGTCTTAACCCCTGAGCCATCTCTCCAATCCTATCGATTTCTTTAAAAGGAAACCTAATGTGATCTTTGAGTAATTGTAAATACATAGGCTATTTTGTGAGAATGGACCTATTGAGGTGACTGATCCGCATGTAGTTTCATCTGCATTTATTCAGAAACTTAATTTCTAGATCATTGTTTCTGGCAGGCATGGAATCGCTCTCTTTTCAAGTCTGTCTGTGGAAATATAATTCTCAGCCACATACACATGGCATTAGGAGAGGCTGACTCAACTGGGAGCGGTGAGCCATTCCTCAGTACATTAGTAGGAGCAGTTGGAATATTAGCATTGCATTTGGTTCTGAAGAAGCACTGTTCTCAAAACATACAGTTCTTTGACTAACACGTATTTTTTTTCTGCTATGGTCTCTCATAGTTCAATTTAAGTCTCTACTGACTAATCCTTATGAAACATTTCATAGAAAGTGAACATGTGATGGGTCTTTAGATGAAGCTAACAGTATGCAAAAACCTGGTGACCCTAGTTCGATCTCTGGAATGCTCATCTTGGAAGGAGAGAACTGACTTCCAGAAGTTGTTTGTTTTCTAACCTCCTTCTACATGCACTGCCCTGTGGTTCTCATGCTCACATGCAAATTAGCAAAATATTTTAAAAATGAACAATCATGGTAGAGGCAATCTGAAAGGCTTTTTGCTCAAGTAGTAAATATGGCCAAATTCTCTGAGTACAGGGGAAGCGAAAAACAGGACTAATGAAATAACAATTCCAAGTACCGAAGTTTTTTAGCCACAGTAGTGACTCAGATTATTCTTCTTTGAATATTCAGTTTTGGAAGGGTACCATACAGGAGTAAAGTAGGAAAGATCAGTGCTGGGTAAGATCATTGGTTGGAGTAAGGTAAGATCTCAGGGAATTCTTATCTTTATCTAGATCCCAGTTAAGTTCTGGGTACAGGTGTGTTTGCTCCACACCCCTTTTTAAAAACTTGTGCTTTTGCTAGCATGCTATTGTAGATCTTAGTATTCAAATTGCAAAAGTACCATGTTTCTCAAATATTATTTTGGTTTTAATTGTATCTTCTTACTAACTAGAAAATGCCATGGTGTATGCAGGTGTGTGAAATGCTATCTGCATGTCTCATGAAATCACTGTCCATTTCACATAAAGGATCTTTTTCCTCCTGTTTGAAAGAAACTACTGCTAACTTAGCAGAATGAACTTCCCTACTTTTCTTTGGAATCTGTGGCTGAGATATAAATTTATGGACTCATAGTATTTGTTATTACTTTAGCATTAAATATATATTGTTTTTGTAAATGATTAGGTTTTAGCATATTTTGTGAAATATATCACTTCATTTCTATATATTGTGTGGAATATGTGACTAATAGATAAAGAAATATTGCCTACCCCTAAATGTAAGAGATTTTCAATGTAGACGCCATGAACTCAATCAGAAAGGGACTAGAAGTGCTGAAAAGGAGAGAAGAATATAGAAGAATGAAATTCGATTTTTTTTTTTTGCTCCCTATTTAAGCAATAAGTGATTGGTGGGGTGATGATATATTTTAAATGTTAATTTAATCCCAAATACTTTGCAAATATGAATTAATTGAATGAAACTCATGAGTCCTTTGTGTTTAGTATATGAATGTGCATGTACAAATTTAGCTGTTTATCTCTAATTTTTTTTTGTTCTGATTTCAGTAATATTGAGAATAAGCAGACCCTCATTTTTTTTTTTGTAAGAATACTAGAGAACCCTGGGAATTTTTTTCCTACTAAATTCTGACAGTATTAAAAATATTCCTTGTCAAACTGTCTCACTCTGTGAAGATGGCCACTATTTCTCTGTCAGTGACTTGGGTATTTTTCCAGAATTAAGATGGACATTATCTTTTTGACTATTGATTTCAAATTATGTCAGTGGTTATATGTTGGTGAAATTTCGATTCTCAATCTGAAACCCTTCTTTCTAGATTCAGAATTCTTATGTTATTCATGTTTATGTGATATAATTCATTCCTAGTCCTACATTCTTGTTTTGTTTAGTTGTTCCAGACAGTCCCCTGTAGCCTAAACCGACTTCTACTTCAACTATATAGCCAAGGAATCCTGCCGTTCCCCTGCCCTAAATGCTGGAACTGCATGTACACGCCACCACGTCCAGCCCAGTCCCATATTCTAAGCTTATTAAAGCTAATTTTAACACATTTCTAATTGTTAAGTTTTCTCAGAAATGCATCTTAAATAGAAGTTAAAATCACTAAGTAGCGATTCATCACTCTTGATAAGGGCAAAGTAGAATAAAATAAATGAAATGTGCGTTTAATATATTGACATCTGCAAAAGCAGACATTTTGACATTTTAATAGCTAAATAAAAATAATCTTTCAGTCAAAATGACTTACAAAAATTCATTGTTCAATCCTGTTGTACATTCAGGTCCCACATGAATCACTCAGTTACTGCTTCTCTTTCTCTCTCTTTCTTTCTGTCTTTCTCATACACACATTCACACACTTATAGAAAACATTAAAAATGGGGACTGGAGAGAGGGCTCAGGGGTTAAGCCTCTGCCTTGCAGGCGGAAAGTCCTGAGTTCTGATCCTAGATGCCGGGCGGAAGCAGGGGCGGCCTGCATTCTGGTCCTGGTATGGCGGAGCCTGTGCATCCCGGAACACCATGAATGGTGGTTCCTGAATTCGTCTGTGGTTCTACACACACACACACACACACACACACACACACACACACACACACACACGCACGCATACACGCACAATTGAATAAATAATAATAAAAAAAATTAAAAAAAGAAAACATTAAAAATGTATGTGCTAGGCTGGAGAGATGACTCAGGGGTTAAGACTTTGCCTTGCAAGAAAGTCCTGAGTTCAGATCCCAGGTATTATGTAAAAACACCAAGCAGAAATGGTGGTAGCTTATACTTCTGGCCCTGGTGGGTGGAATCTGGGAGATCCCAGATAGAAGCAAAGAGGAGGTAGAAACAATCCAGGATGATTCCCAAAGTCACTCTTGGTCCTCTACAGGGACATACAGTGCCTCCCCATTCCCCCCTCCACTAAATAGATAAATAGATAGATAGATAGAAAGGTAGGTAGGTAAGTAGATAGATAATAGATAAAGTTAAATTAAAAATTTGTGTGCTAAGTAACTGAATTAGAATAGGGGAAGACTATGTCAGTACCATCCAGCTCTACGTTAGGGTGTTATAATAGCAGAAATTAATCATAGAAAGCTAGAGGAAACAGTTTACAAAGGATAAAATACAAAGGCAGATGAAAGAAAAATTACAACGTGGTGTTGAGGACGTAGCTCAGTGACAGAGCAATTGCCTAGCAAGCACAGGATCCTGGGCTCAATCCCTGACATTAAAAAAAAAATTCAAAGATATTTACAGAGCAACTCAAAGATGATTATTAGGGAAGGAGGGGGTAATGGGCAATTAGAAATGAGAGAGAGAGAAGAGAAAGTGCATGCATGCTCAGGAGTATTTACTTCTAGTCGTTCACAACCTACAGTCTAAGATAGTGATTGGCTGGCAGTGACTGGAAAATTACCTTTGTGGTATTTCTTTATTTCCGTTTTCAATAGAATGTAAAAATTATAATGAAAGCTAAAAAAAGGAATATAATAGTAAAGATGGAAAGATTATTTTGTATTCATCTTTGTCTTTATGTGAATATCTTAATTGCAGACATAATTTTCAGGATGAAAAGGACAGAATAACAAAAATGAAAATAACATTAATCAGTGAAAGAAGGAAATAGTTTCCAAGCTTAAAAAAGGAGGTGGTGTTTTTTGATTTTGCTTTGAAGCCCACAGTTTTGTGTGCATAAGTAATTCAAAACATGAGAAAGAAGAAAAATTCTCCTTCATTTTATGAAAGAAGTCATTATTTAAGATCCATTTCTGAGAAAGGTTAGAAATCTGTTACTGCTTCTCTTCCTCTCTCTTTCTCATATACACATCCACATCCACACACTTATAGAAAACATTAAAATGTATGTGCTAGGCTGGAGAGATGACTCAGGGGTTAAGACTGATCTTTAATAAGCTTAAAATGTGGGACTGGGCAGGACATGGTAGTGTGTACATACGGTTCCAGCATTTGAGCTGCGAAGCAGCAGGATCCCGAGTTCAAGGAATCACTTAGCTGTATCCTTACAGTGGAGGTCAGTCTGGGCTGCACCCAAGAAACGTAGGACTAGGAATGAATTATATCACACAAACGTGAATAATGTAAGAATTCTGAATCTAGAAGGAAGGGTTTCAGATTGAGAATCAAAACCTCACCAACTCCTAACCATAGGCACAATTTTAAAATTGTTCATGTGAGTCAGGAGTTAAGCATCTGTAGCACAGCAAATGAGATCAAGTAGCTCATGGAGAGAGGTTAATCCAAGGAGTGCAAACATAATTCGACATTGGAAATTTAATATATATGTTTTCATCACTCTACTCTAGAACAAAAAGTCATATTCTGACAGCTGTAGGAAAAGTAATAAAGTTTATTTCCTTTTGCTTCATAAAGGAAAATAAATAGACAACACAGGAGAATTTTAAAAGTACTGTAACCCTGTGAATTTAGACTTCTTCTATAGTTTCCTTCTCATTCTTTCTGTGCTTTCTGGATACCAGATACTGTTCTAACAAGCTGAGTTAGAACAAGCCTGATGTTTCTATGAACAGTGTTGCTTTCTGTTATTGAAATGTCAACTTTCTAAACATTTCAGCAGGGTCTGTGGAAATTGGGTTAAACCCTCCCATCTCTGTCTTACCACTAATGATTAAATTTACAAGTCACCTGTATTATTGTTAGAAATTACTGTGGATGCTTATCTCTAATGAACTCCTTAGTAGTATAGCCTAGATTCATTACCTGCTCATTGAGAAGTCACTAAAGTAAGTGTACTTTTTTAATGTAATATTTCATGTAGCTCAAACTTGCTATGTAACTAAGTGTGACTTTTGACTTTCTGATCCTCCTGCCTCTTGCTTCTAAGTGCTTGAATTGTAGGTCTGCTCCACCACACCTGTTTTATGGGGTGCTGGGTGATGAGCTCAGGGTGTCATGAATGCTTGGCCACCATTTTATCAACAGAGCTACACCATCAGCTGTGTATTTCTTGGTACTGTTTTATCTTGGACTAAACAACTTACATACAAACTTACATACATCTTAAATTTCTCACTAGCCTGCTAGAAACTGAAAACATTCAATTGTAGTTAATTCGGTGCATTCAATGTTATTCAGTAAAATATAAACACATGTATAATACAATTGGGCATCCTATCTGATTGGAAGAATTGGAGCAGGGTAAATTTAAATCATTTTTCTATCATGCAATGTCATATTGAGACTATGTCTGTTTCTTTTTCTTTTAAGTCAGTATAATTGCTGGTGCTGCCTGCCTCTGCTGGGAAGGATGGTGGGATGTTTGGGATGAAATTATGATTTTTAGTGTCTAGATTATTATTCTTTAATTTTACTCTAAGTGTGTTCTTCTATGGAAAGGTGAGTGAATCTTTTCAGACAGTAATGCTTTTCTGGGTAGGCTGATAGTTTTTATGATATCTGGGGTAACTTTTTAACACTTGTAGATGGCTAATATATGATTCAGCTGATCACTTTTCGTAAAGAGAATTTGTTCTGAACATTTATTTGTATTTTTAAAAAATTTTATTGCTTTATATTTTCATATATATAATAAAGGTTAAATAACATGTTTAATATGATTTTAATTCATCCCTATTTTTCAGACTTTTATCAATATGCTTGCTATTTCCAGCAGCCTTGATTTTTAACTCACTACCTATAATAAAAGGTTTTTATGCATTATTAAATTGTGTGTGTGTATGTGTGTGTGTGTACATTTATCTCTGTATGTATATATGTGCTTTTTGTACTGGTTTAATATTTTCCTGTGGATAAGAAATACATTTATTTGAGTGCTTTTAAAGTATAACTCAGCTCCCATCTGTTCCCAACTCTCTCCTCTCTCCTTCCCATTACTCACATTGTTAGTGAGTTTTTAAATCCCACATTAATCAGTTACATGTTTGTCAATATCACCTTTAATTTAGGGGATCCCAAGTAATAAAGAGTGGCTGTTTTTAGAGTTTGAACTAAATATTAAAGGTCAGGACAGAATGCAGATGAGGTGGCAGAAAGAATGCAAGACATGGTCAGAGGGGCTGGCAGACAGTATGGTTGGGACAGACATGGCCGCTGCACCCTTGAGCTCATGCAGCTGTGTGCACTTCAGGAGACCTGCACCAGATCTGACGTGTGAACGTTTTGCCCTGGAAGGGAAGGGCTCTCAAAAGACTGCACACTTCCCAGACTGTTAAGGGTTAAAGTGGGATGGGGTTTCCACACTTTCCTCAGTAATAAGCACACTGATGTGTCCACCATGCTGTAGCAAGTACTGGATACAGGTTAGTGTGGGCTGCTCAGATGGAACATGATGAGCCTCACAAGCAAAAGGACAAGAATGTGGGAAGGAGACTGGTTGGAAAGAAGATTTGCAGTGGGAAAAGGGTGGGGTGGAATTGAATATTAAATAATGTAAATAATAAATAATAGTAACAATATAATAATATATTTAATAAATAACAGTTATTTAATAATTTACAAATAATTTAATGATAAATATATATAGTAGAAATAAAGAGTGAAAATTTCAGCTGTATGAGTACATATGTACACACACACACACACACACACATGCACACGCACACACACATACACACACACAACTTTTCCTTTATTCATTCATTCATTTCATCCATTGAGCCAATTCAAGTTGTCAGTGTTTATGAGGTCCTTGGTGCAGGGCCTAATGCAGCATAGCAGCAGATTGGCAGCAGGCTGCCCAGGGTCAGAGCAGGACAGTCTTCCTTATCATGCTGGTAACACTGGCCTGTTCAGGAATTTTACTGGCATCTCCCTCCTTGTTCTTGGAAGGTCGGATGACAACTTTGTTTTGCTGTTGCGAGGTTGAGCTTTCGTATTAATAATTCCAGTGAGGTGTTTCTGTTCTTCTGGGCATGATGTAGGTATTCAAAACCAGGCCATGAGTTCCCGTAAACCTCACTTAAAAAATTAATGGTTGTAATTTGTAGTAAAAATTCCAAGATGATGGATATGTGAATCCATGTAATCATTTTAATTGTCCATAATTGCTTTGAGTTTATATAGCTTGTATTTTGCTGTCAGTCTATTTTTCTTTTGATTCTAGGATGAACACTAGTATAGAGTTGCCTTAGATTATTCTCTGTTTCTTTTTTATATTTAGTTTAGGTTTTCTTGGGCTTTTATTATTATCTGGTGATTGTGTCTGCTTTCTAAAAAGAAATAACTTTCACTATATGCTTTTGTCCAAGGTGCATATATATTTTTGTCTTTTGATTCCATTTTCTTGAAAAGTAACTCTCCTGGTCTTGGTTCAAAAATATAAATCTTCTTTTAATTATATCGCTTAATTTAAACTTCATTGAAGTTTGTTTTGAAAAAGTTAAGGTCTACTCTAGGGACACCCATCCTTATCTAATAGCACATTACTTTCATATAGCTTTATTAATATCATTATATACTTTTAAGTGATGATATAATTGTTCAAATAGTACTTTAACTTAAGAAGGAAATAAGAGATACTTAAGTATGTGACTAGTTCAATAATCAGTAATCAATTTGATCAAAAATCAATTCAATAATAGTCAATAATCAAAGATTTGGTGAAGGCAAGCTCCAGCATCCACACTTTCTTAGTGATTTAAAACCAGTCGTAGAGATACAGCACAGTTTAAAGGCATTGGCTTTATCTCAATAATCATCATAGAAGATGAAAATGTATTTTTCTTTTCCTCATCAAATAATGAAAGTCCAGTTGATACAGCTTTATCACTCCAGTCTCAGGCAGTACCAAATCCTTAAAGTTTTTGAGCATTGAATCATGAGCATGTTTAAAAAATTTCATGAACTACATTCTCTAAAAGTTTTTACGTGTGTGTGTGTGTGTGTGTGTGTGTGTGTGTGTGTGTGGGTCTGGGTCTGGGTCTGGGTCTGGGTCTGGGTCTGGCTCTGTGTGCCAGAAGTCAATGGTGTGTCTTTATCATTCTCCACCTTAGAGACAGGGTCTCTCACTGAACTTGAGGCTTCCATTTTGGCTAGACTGATTGGCTGCAAGTCTCCATATTTCCAGTACTGGGGCACAGAAATGGTTTCTAGAGCAAAGTTTATGTAGGTGTTAGACATCAAAGCTCAAAGCATCCATATTTGTACAACAAGCTCTTCACCCAATGAGACATTTTCTATCATTTTTTAAAAGCATTAATTTTATCACCTCTGGTTTTTCTGAGATTTTTGTTGTCTTCAACAAAACATTCAAAACTAAACATTCTGCTGTTTACCAAGTGGCCTTCTAATGCTCCTAGTGTGCTTTTCTTATATGATTGCTTGTGTGCAGTAACTTTATGAAGGACTTTAAAGGAAAGGTTTCAGTTTTGAAGTTAGTTCTTCAGGCTTAGAATTTGTTTAAATTCATCAAATAACCAGATAATGTCAAGCAAGCAACAAACTACTTTTTAGTGTATAATAGTTTTTCATTCTTGAAATTTATATTTTATTGGTAAGAGCTGTGGGCTTGATTAACACTGTAGATTCTCAAAAGAGCAAGTTGTCATTCACATTGTGCTTTCTAGGAAATTTTCTTCCTTTTTTTGGAATGTATGTTTGTAGTTTCTGGTGTGTACATGTATATGGGGATATGTAGACGTGTGTGTGTGTGAGAGAGAGAGACAGAGAGACAGAGAGACAGAGAGACAGAGAGCATCAGAGCTCACGGTGTGTGAACTTAGAGGCCCAAGACTGAGTTTAGGTATCACACTGGATTACTCTACCACCTTATTGTTTTGCTCTGGGATTTTCTGCTTTCCAGGTCAAAGTGCAAACTGCTGCCATTTCTGCCCAGCATTTTACATAGAATATGGGATCTGAACTCAGGTCCTTCTGCTTTCAAGTCAAAGACTTAATCACTGAGCCCTGGGAATTTTCTTTTAATACCTGTTATTTCTGGCTCATGACTTAGCTGAAACCAATACCGAGTCAGACTTAGAGACTTTAAACCAGAGAGAAATTAGGGAGCAAATCCTCCAGTGCCCTCTGCCTCCAGTAACACTGCAGAATGTTTTTTCTTTTTTAAATTCTGTTTCAAATATTAACTTTCCCCAAGAAAATGATGAGTACTCTGTCTCCAGATCTATGATAAAGTTTCATGACTCTTGAAATGGTGCTGCCAAGCATGGTCTCTCTGTCAATGTTCCATGGCATAGGAGCACTAGGAAATGGTTTTGAGAAAAGAGCTTTTTCTTGGACAATTATGTTTAGAATGTCTGCAAGATATCCTAGAGGCCCTGCCTAAAGCCTTTCAAGACTATATGTAGTACTCAACATTCATCAAACATACTTGATCATGGAAACTACATGTAAAATCTAGAAGGATGAACATACTCCACAGAAGTTATTAATGTTGCCTAGAGACCATGACTCTACACTAATATACACCCTGAAGTCATTGATGATTCTAACTTATAGTATAAATAATGGTTCATATTGATAGAATTTGCCAAAATTGAGTGAACTTTTGTGATATAAAGACTCAAGAATGTACATAAAGCTGAAGTAAGTGATAATTTAAACCTCTTTGAGAATGATAATCGTAAAATAAAGGGTTATATATAGGGATTTGGCAAATCATACAATGACTAAAATGATGAAATTTATTATTTATGTCAATATGGTTACTCTAACAAAGACAGTATAATAGTCAACATTAAAAATTTCCATAACATGTTTTTAAAAAATACTTATGTAAGATTTTTAAATGCATAAAATCAGTGTATATTATTTATATATACATATCTGTATTAAAATGTATGGAAATAGCATGCATTTATTTTAAAAGTTTTCTGTTGTATGAAAGAAGAGAGGGAGGTTGTAAAGTTTTTAAAGATGAAACCATTATGAACTGTTAGCTGTTTTAAACATGGTGGCAGGCACTTTTTTTAATATGATTAAACTATCATAGATTTCTAAATTTAAAGTAGTTACAGACTTTATTTTTTTCAGTTTTAAATTAAGTATGGATGTCTTTAATAGGTGATCACTATTGTTAGTTCTGTAATGATGTTTTTGCCCTGAAACTTTCAAATTATCCAATTTGAGATGAAAGTAATAAGAGCGAATAGTTTTGGGCTAGTTAGCATTAGGAAAGCCAGGACAAAGTAAAGTCTCTAAATAAAAGTCTATTTCAGTTGGGCGATACAAGGCACACCTGTTTGTGATTTTTTTGAGACTGTGGAGGCAGAATCAGAAAGGCTGTAAGTTCAGAGCCAGGTTGGGCTTCAGTGGAAGTGAGTTCAAGGCCAGCCTGGTAACATGGTGAGATTATATCTCCAAAAACTTATTTATTTATTATCCCCATAAGAATGAGAGTATTTCTGTGTTTTAGTGCATGGGGCTCCAGAGTGTTTAGTTTCTAGCTTGGGAAGCAGTATCTGCCTTTGCTTTGAAACATAATTCTACCATCTATATACTGTATGGAGTGTGAAGTTAAGGTAATGGGAAACTTAATAAGAGCAGCTACAGTCTTCTTGGCCATAAACTCCAAGTAGGTCAGAGTTTATTGTTGGCTACTCCAGGTGTCCCTTGGGTTTGTCTTTGCCTCCTGCAATTGGTAACTACCTCCTTTCCTAAATAAATCTACTCTCATGAGAAGAGCTGTGCTAACAGATTCACACGCATTAGAAAATAGATGCCTGAGGATATATGATGAGTATATGATTACTTACACAATTGGTATATGATTAATGTGTTACTAAAGTAATATTTGCTCTTTCAGCTGTTCAGGAACTTGTGCTAAAATAATGAGTTTCTAAATGCAAAAGTTAAGACTGATGTTCTGTGGTGTTGCATTTCTGTTTGTGTTGGGAATTTTATTTCCTGTATAACTTTTTGTGAAGTGTCCTCTTATTTTAAATTTTTATGAAACGATGCAGTTATAAAGAGTAAAGATCAGATAATAAAAAGACTCCCTTTACTATAATTTGGGAGATGTCTTCTCACTAGGGTCTCACAAGGGTTTTTTTTTTTTTTTTTACATTTTTTCTTCTATATTCTTTGACACTTTCATACATAGGAAGAATGAATTTATGTGCCCCCTCCACCCCTCCTCTCCCACCTCCTCTCTAGTTCTTCCTTTCAGCCATCTCTCTTCTGCTCCCATTTCCTCTGTACAGAGCCCCAGGTTTTTACCACCAAGAAAAAACAGAGCATAATTTCAAGTATTGCTAAGTGCTAAGGTGAGGATACAGTAGATAAATGGGGAAGTAAGTCCCCATTAGACAAGTATTTGTGAGCAGGTGCATACTCATCCTTAGTGGTACAAATGGCCAACAATGGGCAAACCTGCAAAAAAAATGGGAAGCTCCCTTTTTCTTATCTAACACCTACTCCAACGATTCTCTCCCTTAGACTGATATATCCTGAGATCCTTGCTGGTCTATGGGGGAATGTCGATATGACAGCTATTGTTTAGGTGTAGTGGAGGTAGACCTCACTGAAGTGAGTTAATAGTAAGGCATCTGTTCCTATCTCTTGTCTATGGTCTCTCCTTCCACTGATATTTGGATAAGTTTACAGTACCAGTTCTGTATTCCATACATGACAATAAAATAGGGTTTCAAAACCATTCAGAGAGCAATTGGTTTTCCTAGTACATTACATACCCCTGCTGCTCCACTGGACTCCTCTGACCAGAACTGATGGACACTTGTGTGTGTGTGTGTGTGTGTGTGTGTGCACGCGCGCACGCACGCGCATCAGGAGACACTGTGTGTGCCTATTGAAGACCAAGTGTGATTTCAGGAATAATACTGGATTGCTTCTACCTCCTTTTTGCTTCACTCTGGGATTTCCTAGGCTTGGCCTTCCAGAACCAGAAGTGTAAAACCACTGCCATCACATTTTTACGTGGGATCTAAGATCCAAACTCAGGTTATTCTATTTCTTAACTCAGAGAATAAATGAATAAAAACTTGTTTTTAGTGGAAATAACTTTAAAAAAAATTCTGAATTAGAGACAAAGCAGAAACCACACAACGTGCTTTGGTATTTAGGTCTTCTTTGTGCACAGAGCGGAGCATAGGTTGAGGAGATGACCCTGAGGGAGGTACTGCAGGCGTGTGCTTCCCACGAGGGCTGCATGAGGTCTTTCCCGCAGTGGCCAGCATAAGGAAATTCCCACAGCATTAATTCTCAAGGATTAACATGAGCTTCTGCATGCTAGTCTGTGTCTTTGGGGAATGACCATTTTGCTGTAAGTCAATACTATTGTGCTATCTCAGTTTCATTTTGTGCTTGTTTTTACTTCAAGCAGGTGCAAAATTTTAATTAAGGTAGATTCATACTTATATGAGCAAAAATGTTATATTTTTATTTTTTACATTCATTTATTCTCTGTGTGTGATTATATCTGTGGCATAGCATGTGAACGTTAGAGGAAAACTTGCAGGAGTCAGGTCTTTCCTTCTATCATGTGGGTTCTGAGGCTTAATCCCAGGTCTTCAGGCTTGGTGGTCCTCAATTCAATATAAATTTTGGATTTATTTTTGTTAAATATTTTCTGTTTGAAGCTTACCATAATTTTGTGACTTTTTTGTAAAAATGGATATTTAATGTCAATTTGCACAACTATTCTTTTTTCTAATATTTTGTATGTCTGTATATTTGAAAAAGACACACAGAGAGAGACAGACAGAGACAGAGAGGCCGAGAGAATGTGTACACATTCACACTGTGTTACTTAGGTGGAGGTCAGAGGACAATTTCAGGAGTCAGTTCTCTCTTCCGCCATATGGGCTGCTGTGGTTCAAAACTAAGGTTGCCAGATTTGTGAGCAGGTGCCTTACCTGCTGAGCCATCTCTCTGGCAGTCTATCAGTCTTTTAATTGTTACATGAAGTATACATTGAGACATCCTGAAGTAGTGTTTGTTATATGCACATGTGTATACACACATATAATTAACTTTAAAAATATATGCTGAGAAGACAATATAATGAAATCTCACAGATTTTATGTTTAATGCACTTATGAATAGATTTTTTAAATTTTATTCATTGAGAGAGAGAGAGAAAGAGAGAGAGAGAATATGCACACATTGTATGAAGAAGTCAAAGGACAACTTTCAGGAGACAGGAGTCTGTTCTCTCCTCCCAATGTGCAAGCTCAGGGAATTGAACTCAGATCCCCAGGTTTGCATGCAGGTGCCGTTCCCATTAAGCCATCTTGCTGGCTCTGCTTACAAACATCTTCTGTAAATTCATGGAAATAAAATTTTAAAAGGGTCTTAAGTGTTAAAACTACTGTAACAACTTTCTGGCAATTCCATGGCATTCAGATTTTAAAGAGTGTCAGCTAGAAAGTACTTACTATGTTGAACATCTTCCAGGATTAGCCAAAGGAGCCAGGAAGTAGACAGATATTCAATCTCATACTACAGGAGCTGTATACTTGATCAATACCCTAAATGCTTATTAAGGCACTTTCCAATTTCTCAGTATGAATTTGTCAGCAGTCTTTGGATTCTGTTATATTCTCTCAAAATAGCACTAACTCACCTGGCGTTGCTGTGCCTTGCTGCTGAGGCTCTGTTGGCAGCACCAGCTGAGGCAGCAGCGGGGTGTTGATGGATGGGTGGAGCTGCAGTCGCCAAGAAGACGCAGGACTCATTTGGGGTTTAACATCGACAAGCCTGCGAAGTTTACTTCGTAGCATTTGAATTATTTATTTCTTATTTATACACCCTTTGTTTTCAGATAGTTGGCTTAATAGCAAGATGTTTCTTGCTTCTGGGGGGGAGGGGGGAAGAAACACATGACTTCAAATACTCCTGGAAGAATATATCTATAACATAAGCTTTGGCTTTTGACAGTTCAGCCTTAAAAGAACACTGCATACCTCACTTTGTGCCAAAGTCCATGTATGAACACCGCGACTTCCACAGTATCTCAGTCAGTACCTGCTGTGCACATGCTGAGTACCACCATGTCCCAGTCAGTCATGACCTTTTGGCTCATGTCCTGCTTTCTAGTAAATAACTTCAACCTGCATTAGTGCATGACATGTACATCTTTTGTTAATCCCAAAAATTCAATCAGAAACACATGAGAAGTCTTGACAAAGTAGCTCAGTTTTTCAATATCTTGAAAAATGACCCTCAGAAAATCTATAGTGCAGAGAACTGGTGGACTCAAAATTGGCACTTTCAATGGTTTTCTTCCAAATAGCTTAATTTCTCCCTTCATGTTGTTTCTCATATTAGAATTAGACTAGAGTCAAACAATCAAAGATAAAAGTGAAGATCCGCCCATGTGGCCTTCACTGAGGCCTTAACTGAGAAGCCCTGCTCTGAAGCCTGGGTCTGATTTTGCTCAGAAGAGCAATTCACCCACATAATCTGGGTTAATTTTCTGGGGGCATTAGGATTCTCCTCTGAAGGCTGTCTTCTCTTCACCTATGTCTCGAGTTTTTCACTCCACATTCGAGTTGTGAAGAGTTGAACAGATGGGTGGCTGTTTATCCATTTCATCATTACCTTGTGGCATCTAGAACCAGACATGTATGTGGTACTCTGAGCACTGACTGAGTATTCTCCAGGACACCCTGCTCAGACTCATATAATAAACCACAGAATATTTGCCTCATCCAATTTGTGCTTTTTCCTTTCCACGTTTGAAAGCATTCTTTTCTCCTACTTTGTCCTTTATTATTATTGAGTTAAAAAGTACAGAAAAAAATTTAAATACTTTTTTTAATTAATTGCTGAATCTGAAAAATCATTTTGTAAATATTAAGGTATTTAACCTAATATATATAGAAGTTTCTTTGCCTTAAATAGAAGATAAAAATATTTTTCTGGTTTAGTCTTGACGTATCCGCCTCCCCACCCCCCAAGGATTCATGGGTTGCACACCTGTTCCCCTGGTGGTGGTATTACTGACAGATCATGGTGTGTCAAATCACCCAGCTCCGGAGCTAAACCCACCTATGAGCTTTTAATGGATGGGTTATTCGAAGGTTGGGCCTTCCCTCCCTCTTCCTTCCTCCTCCTCTCTTCTTTCCTTCCCTCCTTCCCTCTTATCATGAAGCAAGCAGTTTTCTCTCCTTCTGCCATGGTGTTTTGGCCCCATAAAGTTATGGTCAGCCATAGTCTGAAACCTCTGACACCATGAGACAAAATAAATGTTTCTTTCTTTACATTTTCCCATGTATTTCATCAAGATAGCTTCATTCTGACTTACTCAAAGACCACTAGTTTTCATTTCTCTGGAGCTGAAAAAAAATTATGTCTTCTTTGATTTCAGGCAAAATTTCTGTAAATGAAAAGCCAGCTTATAGGATAAAGAGAGAATGTGACTTCACATAACTGATAGGGTGATTTGTTTTTAAAAAGGAAATAGGAAAATACTTGATTTTTTATATCTGAGTGAGCTTACAGTGTTAGAACTAATGCATATAGCATATTTCATGCAGTTAACTCCATTAAAAAGAAAAAAATGCCACTGGGTCCTTACACCTCATCAGAGAGGAGGACCCAGAGGAGAGTTTGGCATGCACATTAAAGGATGCTCCGGGGATGGGAGGGGGAGGCACTGGGGGAAGAGGAGGGAAAGGGGAGGGGAGGGGGCACAGGGGGATAGGGGGTTGGAGGGAGGGGGGACCGGTGTACATGTTAAGTTTGTATGAGTGGAAAGAAAAAAAGAAAAAAAAAGAAATGAAAAAAAAAGAATTATTGCAAAAAAAAAAAAAAGAAAAAAAAACAACTTGTGTTTTGAAAGAAATAAAACAGTTATGGACACAATTAGATGCATAGGATGTACACTGTTTGCAAGTTTTTTTTAAAATGTTATCTGCACAGAAGTGAAAACTTTCTGCTATACTTTCTGCTACTGCTGAGTAATTTGCATGCCAGAAAATCTATTTGTAGCATTTGTGAGGAGATCAGGGGGCAGAGGTAAGCTCAGTTGCCAGGCAACATGTAGATTAAAAAAATGTAAGCTTCTAGAAGCTGCTGTTGGAGAGAAATAATCACAAGCCCCCTCAGTGGCATGAGATCTTTAAATTGCAATATAAATCACCATGGTAGCAGGTGACCACCAGTGTAATAGTGGCATGTGTATCAAGGAGACACAACAGCTTTCTGATTGGGCTCAAGACCCACTTGTCAAAATGGTACCCATCCCTGTTACTGTAAACTAGAACAAGAACCTAAAAAAAGGGAAGGCAATATTAAAGATTGATAGGTAAGACAGCCAATAAACATATAGGTAGGAAGATAGTACATCAAATTGTTCTGTAGGCAGCTGTTATTATACACATAAAATGGGAGTTCACAGTAGAAACTTTTGGGTCTAAAGCTGGATGAGTGAAGGGAAATGCACATGCCAGTGGGGTGACCTGAAGATAGGTAACATGGAAGCCTGAAACCCCACTGGAGTAGACATGCCAGAGTGAACCCTGAAGCTCATAGAAACATATAGGCAGAAGAGTGAGAGTGAATAGTGAAGGGAAGAGAAGGAATGGGAGAGAGGGGGGAGGGAGGGAAGCTGGGATGAGTACTCAATTTGCTTGTAAAAGTAGAAAAAAATTAAAAAATATATAAGCTGCAAGGAACATCCCCAATTCTCTCAGTAAGAGACTTTCCAGCCCTGCAGCCCCATGCCACAGAGGAGTAATGCTTCTTGAGAAATATGTCCCCAAACTTGTTTGCTGACTACTAAAATACTTCAAAGCTCTCAGATTATTACAACATTGACCCAACTAAACAGTAAGTCGTGACCACCAATAACGGAGAGTTCAGAATTCCTTTGGATCACCACACTCTGCCTAAGTGATCCAATGAGTTCATGGTCATCTAAATCAGGCTCTTGTCTCCGAACACCAAGAAGGAAGTTGAGGGCGGGAAGAGAGATTGAGAGTCTATGAACCAAAGAAAGGTCTTTCTTAAGGAACGGTATGTTTGTATCTTTCTGCTTTTAGTTATGTTACTAAAAGTGAAGGTCCAGGGAAATTTTATCTCCTTTCCTTTGGGAACATTTGAAATCTGTTTTGTGTCCTTCAGAGAATTGAAGGAAACTACATTTTCTGTTTTTGTGTGTAGCCCAGGCTAGTCTTGAACTTGTGATTCTCCCCTTATCCCTACTGGTGTGAGTCACCACAACCAACAGGATCTAAGTGCCTTCAGCACTGAAGCATCCTGAGGTTAAGCATCTTACTTAATGTCTCAACCTAGGTCTTGATCTGAGGAGTTTTCTTTCCATTGTCTCTTTTAATTCACAAGGGTCAATGGGTTCGACAATACCTAATAGTTTTCTAGATGCAATTCAGTATCTTGGTAAAGAATATTTAGTTATCAGAATTAAGAAGGATACCATCCTTCCGTCTGTAGCTCTCGCCCCTATACCTAACTATTGTAGGTGTATAAGTAATTTTGGAGAAGATTCCACACTTTCAATTAGTAACTGAAATTTACCATTACTTTGAATTAAACAATTTTCTCCTAGTTTGTCTTCAATAAAGATGGAAAAAGCTGGCTACCATCCTCAGTGCTATATTCCACAGAGTTCTAGAACCTGAACAAGCATTCCCTCAGGTTTTCCAGATGCTTTTGGGTTTTTAATCTGCCTCTTTTCTCAAACCTTTCATAATCTGCATGATCTCACTTTCAGAAGTAGAGATCACTGTTGGGCATGGGCAGCCAACCTGAGCCAAAACGGGAGAGTAAAACAAGAGGCTGAACTCAGAGTTTCTAAGCTCAGTTTCTATTTTGGAGCCCCAGTAATGTAGTAATCCAAGGAGCCTCCATATTTCCCACTGTTAAGAATGCTGACTTGCATTCATATTTTGAGTACTTGTTAATTTTAAAAATGTTTTCTCTACTTTGTTTACTGCATGTGGTCAAACCTGACCTGTATCCAGTATGTTAGCTACTGCATGTGGTCAAACCTGACCTGTATCCAGTATGTTAGCGTATGAAACATGTATTTCAAAATGATTGGAAAGACTTGAATAAATATATAGTAACAAAACTTTTCTAAGGTTTTGATGTATTTGAAATCACATGAGATAGGCTTTGCTCTTTAAATGTAAGGATACTTTAAAGAACTTCACATATACCTAAATAGCTGATAGGATAACTGAGTCTGAATCATTATTTCTACATAGACTTTCTAATATATTAACCCCATGTTGAATATTATTCTAATCCACACAGATGTTTCTTGGCATTTCTCTTAGATACTATTGGGAATTTGAGCAGCTGATTATCCATTGTGTGTTTTATTGAAGAATATTAAGAATACTAAATACTTAAGTGTAACCATACTGTCAATACTGCCTTTAAAATTCATTCTAGAATAATTGTTTTTGTAGAAATGACCTTTTTTAAGTTCCTATCTCAGAACCTTTGTAGTTTTAAAGTCATACTTTCTTAGGAGTTGCTGTCATAGAACCTTTATCCATTTTACTTTGTTTCTCTACTTTATTTTCTAAGTGGGTTACTTTGACAAAAGTAAACTCTTTGTTAGTTGTGTCTCTCAAGTCAATCATTTTGTGTAGAAAAAAAATCAATAGCAAATTTTAGCAAAGTTCTTGAAAATCTCTTGACATTTTACTTCACTGGAGTGCTTAGAGGCTGGTGACTGCTCCTTCTTTTTTCTCTGTGGTGAAACACCTGATAAGGGATCTTGGTGAGGTGTTTATTTTGGTTATGGTTTGAAAGGCATGTGATAGGAAAGGCTTAATGGTGAGGGGCTTTGTGGCCATGCTGGGGATTATCAGGCAGATGTTTGGCCACATGGGAATGGATCAGGAAGCATGAAGTCAGGTATGCTTGCATTTATCTGGCCTTGTCTTTTTCAATACGTGGAATGTTGCCATGCATCTTAAGGGTGTATCTCCTGTCCTCAGTTACTTCTTTGTGGATATACCCTCAAGGAAGGTTCAGAAGTGTGTCTCCAATGCAACTCAGAAGATTAACCACCACAGTAACCACTTAAGAACTCTTAGCCTTTTAAAATCTTTTCCTACCTTTCTCTTTAGACCATTAATGTCCCATATTCCTCACATTACCTGTCAGTATTCCTTACTAAGTGGTAGGCTACTTAGAAACAAAAATGAAATCCCAGTGAATCTGCTCCCATATTTAATTCAAATCAACTTGTATTCTCAGTAACTAAGATTCAGTAAGTGATATTTAGACTAATACATTCACATGTATTGAAAACCCCATTCCTGCATTCTTTCCCAAAGCTGTCCATTGGTCAGAGCATTGAAATGTGTCTCCTTTGAACTGAAATTTGATTTCCAGGTAAAATACACACTGGGCTGCAAAGAATTGATTTTAGTGTAAGTCATTAATATTTTTACATCTATTCTCTATTGAAATAACAATTTAAAATGCACTTATTGAATAACATAGATAGTTAAACTGATTCCATGCATTTCTTTTTGCTCTTTAAATATGGCTTCTTAGGTAACTTAAATTATGCTTGTGGCTTACACTCAATTTGACAATGCTGTCCTTAAACAAAAGTTGCCAAATACCGAACATAAGTTATATCTGGCCTTTTTTTTTTTAAATCTGACCCACAAGCTAAGAATGTTTTTTACATTTTTAATGGGTCATTTAAACGAAAGTATTTGGAGCAGTGTTGATCACTGGGGACTTGCAAAACCCACAATGTTTATTCACTGACCCTTGATACGTGAGGCTTGTTTGCTTTGTCGTATAGACGTTATAAGAGAAGAACTTATAACATCCCTTCCACCACCTTACAATGTAAAGGAAATGCCCTTTTATTATGATTTACATATATGATAGTGTCTTGAATGTGTTCAAGTACTATGAGATATAGAAATGGACTAGAGGTAGGATGATTTGTCCAGTAAGAATGATGGACTTGGTGTTGGTCTCCCCAAAACTTCCTTCAGACGAAGTGTCACAGCTTTTCACATTCTCACACCCTCAGAGCCAGCTGTCCCTAGAATGCGACCTGCCCAGGGCAGAAAGGCAACTAGAGTTCCACTTGTTGAGAGTTCAGTAAACAAAGGGACCAGCCAGAAGAAATGAAAGCTGTGTTGGGAATTAGTCGGATTAATTACCTGGAGAGTACAAAGTGTTTTTGTTTGAAATGATAGCAGATAAGACTGCCAAAAGCCTTTGTCCTGGAGATGCTGAGAGCCTGTTAAGCAGGAATATGAAGACAACAGTGCCTTAAGAGAACTAATCCACCAGTGTGGATTTAGAGAAGAGAAATGATTTTTGAAAGGTGTCTGTTTCTCTGTCTATATTAAAAGCTCTGAGGACTGGAGAAATGGCTCTGGGTGAAACACTTAAGCTTCTTCCTTGAACCCAGAAGGACTTGAGTTTGGAACCGGTATCCCATGCAAAAAGGTGGGGGGCGAGAAAATTGGAAACCATAGCCTTCTGACCCTAGAGGGAGAACCTGGGAAACCCCAGAGCAAAAAATAAAAGACACAGAGCTATCTAGAATGATTCCTGAAGTCACCCTTGGGTCTCCATAGGCACACACAAGTGTCTTATGTTGTATACACATACTACAACACAGAGATATAGAGGGAGAGAAGGAGGGAGAGAAAGGGAGGGAGGGAGGGAGAGAGAGAGAGAGAGAGAGAGAGAGAGAGAGAGAGAGAATAAAAATTTGTCCCAGACTTCATTGGCTGTTACGAAGTGACGGCTGAAGAGTCAACTCAAATCTTACTGTCACTGGAATGATGAAGTTTAGGATTCTTGTGGGAATGTATTTGGAGGCTTTCCTGAAGGCTGGCTGGGGGGCTTTCCTGAAGACTGGTTGGGTTTCCAGTCTTTGCTCTGCACCTCATGCAGGAGGAAAGGTGTCCTTCAGGAGCATTCTGGCCCTGGGCCTGTTCAGGTGGATACCTAGCATTTTACCCACTCGTGGTGAAAATTCCAGCCAGATCTCCTGTTGCTAGCTGAGTTTTCTACGGCCGTTCTGTTCTTCGCTTCTAAGGGAAAGCAGAGTTGTTCACCAAGCAGGAGGGAAGCAGAATTGTGAGGCAGGCAGAGCAGATCGCCTGAGTGCCCAGTGTTTCCTAGTAGATTTGTGCCATTCTCGCTGGGTTGCAGGGAAAGGGTTTCATTTTTATTCCGAGTCCGAAAGATTGATCAGGTGAAGTTGCTTGTTTTCTACTGTTATTTAGAGCTGAGAAAAATCCTTTATTTCCAGGCCTGAGAAATATGCCGCAACACTGAGGTTTAAGATCCTCTAAACAGACCAGTGTTGGCATTTATTATAAGCTGAAGAATATAATTTACATGACTCCCATCGACAGAAGTAAAGATGGTCAATGTTTAATTTTAAGCTTATTAGAAGCAACCCTGTCATCGGGCAGTGGAATGATTGTTTACAGTAGTTAGATTTTTGCAGAAGGCTTTGTGGCAAGTAGCCTGTCTGGTCAGTGGCTCTGAAAGATTTAAGTTGCAGTTGATTGTTGCCTATTATATTGAAAAAATTAGTAAAAAATTGATACTCAGAAAGATGGAGACATTACAGACAAAGAGGAATGTAGAAAGTTAAGTACATAATCATTCAAAGTGAAATAAACAGACCAACTGACTTCTTTTTTTAAATTTTATTTTAGTTAATACTTCTTTAAGAAAATCATTGATAGTTTCATACCTGAGTATAATGAGTTTAATTCATTTTCACCCCATATTATACAAACCCACCACTCCTCCTCTTCCTGATCTTCACATCATTCTCTCTCCTAACAGCAGGGAGGAATTTTTGCACAGAAAATGTGCCTAGCAGTTTTTAAAAAAGAATAATTGTCTTTGCTCTTAAATCTCTGGCGCTTTTGGTTCATCATGTAGAAATTTAGGTTTATCTGTATATAAGAGGACAGACATACAGAAATTATTTTTTAATTTTTTTCCTAATTTTACTTTAGTAAAGTATTGAGTTCTTATTCCTGCCTCCTTCCTCCCCCTTCCTTCCCTTTCCCTTTCACATCCCTTCCTTCCCTCACTTCATCAATCCATCCCATTCCCTTCAACCCTCCAGCCTGTCTATTTCTATAGGGCCTCATGGTTCCCTCCTGATTGTCTATTCTTGTGGGGGTTTCAGGCTTCTGTGGCATACCAAGTAGCCCCTCCTCAAGCTGTCCCATTGATAGGGGCACTCCCCTTCACCCATCCAGTTCTAGCCACCAAGGTTTTCTCTACATGTAATTATCTCTCCTGAGATCCTAGCTAGTCTATGGTGGCATGTTGATATGGCAATCATTATGCAGGTCTGGTAAGGGCAAATCTTATTGCAGTGAGTTCCTGGATACAGCAGCCTTACCATGAGTGGAGTGTCTTGTCTAATGTGGACCTTCCTATCTTTAGGTTCTTACAATCTTACTGCTCCCTCTTCTGCAAGGTTCCCTGAGCCTTAGGATGGGGAGAGATTAGGTTGGCCTGATTCAGGGTGAGCATTGTAGGTGGGGGGGGGTACTCTGCATTCTGCCTGGCCATTGTCCACTTCACTGCTCTTCCACTGCCAATTCTTTTAGTTTTTAAAGTTTTCTTTATTATGAGAATGTATCCAGTGCTGTAATGCAGTTCATGATCCTAGATTTCCATTAATCCCAACTTTCTTTCATACCTCTTTGCAACCAATTCCTTTCCCTTACCTCCTGGCCCTGTCTATCTTTTCCCTACTTCCTGTTCTGTCTCTGCACTTTCACCTACACTCTGACCCAGTTTATTCTTTCCCCTACTTCTGGATCCTTTTTTATCCTTTCCCCTACTTCCTGGTCTATCCCTAGAAGGTTGATGATATCATTATAGTTTTGCTGTTTCTAAAGTTTCATACAAATGCAGTCATACAGTGTGTCTTTTATTTATGTCTTTACTCAGCTAATACACTGTTTTTCAAAAAAGAAGTTCAGTATTGCTACAGTTTTCATTAGTTCATCTCTTTTTATTGCTAAGTAATATTCCACTGTGTGTTTTTATAAAATTTACTTATCAGTTCATTAAATACTAGACTTCTTCTAATTTTTTTAACAGTTTTTAGCTCTTGTAAATAAACTTCAGTGAACATTTAAATATAAGTCTCCAGATAGATAAATGTCCACATGAATAATGCAATAATGCACTATTATGCTTTGTATGAGTTTACATGGCACTTCATTGCCTAAGTTTGAGCAACATATTTTATTTCCATCTCTCAATTGAAATGAACCAAACCTATACATAGATTATCAATGCTGTTGAATAATCCACATCATGGACCAATGTAAGATTTTCTAGACCTATTAATATTGCTAATACATTGAGTATGTCTATCTATCGCATTGGGTACTCAAGGGTATGGAGAGCAGAGTCAGGGTGCCGAAGCTAAGTTATGATTATCTTGATTATTAGAAGTAGCAAGACAACAGTATTTTAGCCCCACAAAAAACTCGCTGTCGTCCCTGGGAAGGTGGCAGAAATACTCACTCCTGGCCTTCCGTCCGATCCCCTGTGGTCCAGTCAGCACTTGAGACAGATGCTCAGGTGATCTCTGTGTTCAGGAAATTCTTCAGGGGAAGTTAAAGGAGGTCAGCTCCCAGTGAAAGTGTCAGTTCTCACAAACTGACTTTTGAGCAAAACCGTAAGTTCGTTCCACCTCCAACTCCAACTCTCATCTTTGCTACTGAGGATTAACCAGACAAGCACGACGCCACTGAACTCTATGTCCACTCCATGTTACAGTTTTAAAACTATTTAGGGCTTGTGTTTTCAAAAGAGTCAATGAAATATTCTCTGTATCCTTCCATTTGTAGTCTGAGTGTTGCCTAAGTGAGTATTGGAATGAGTATTTTTAAATTTGAATTTGCACTAGAACAGTTTCGATCTCTATATTGAACACAGTGTTTTGTGTGTACTCTATGTACTGTATTGGAGTTTACAAACTATGTTTTGTTTATGTTTATTTTTGAGCTCAGAGATCATTTTTATATCCCAGGAATATTGTTATTATTTGTGCGAGGTGAAACAAGGTGATCACAGAGTATGCACATCAGTGGTTAGGTTAGGCTTGGAAGGAGGTGGGAAAATGGAGCCAGGTAGGAAGATGAAGAGATGGCACTCTTGGTCTTCTAAAGCTTCTAGAGAAACTCAGCTAATCTTAGAAAACTTTGGGTTGCATGCTTGGCTATCTGTGACACAACTGTATGAGGATCAGACAGTCCTTAAATGTCAGTATTTTCTAGACCATGAAAAGAAGGTTTTTTCCCCAGGGCAGGTCTCTGGCCTATTATTCCTTCTTAAAAGTTCTCTAAGTGCACTGTGTCTAGCATGGTGGGGCTAGGAAATATGAAAGATAGAAAAAAGAGCACTCAGAGACAGAAATACAGAGAACAGCTGGGCTGAAACAGATGGGAGACTCCACTGTCTCCCAGAGGAAGAACGATAAGAATTCTTCACTGCCTAGTCCAGCCAGACTTTTATTATAATCAAGAGCCTGGGAATCTGTATGCAAATCCAGGTGTGGGAATATGGAAAAGCTTTCCTAGCTTCCAGTGGGTGTTTGTATGGTCAGTCTGAGACTCAGAGAATCAACTTTCCCGATATCCAGCATGGCCAAAGAGAGAATCAGTCCAATACACTGAGATACTTCCAGTAAAAACAGAATTCCCTATTGTGTCAGACTATAGCCTTATCCCTAGAGGGGCTCTAGAGAAAGCCAGTGGTGTAGATGGTAGTGGGTTTCTCTATTTCTGTTTTCCATGGAAGCTCAGGATTTCAATTCCTCTCAGTCTTCCATTTTTTTTTTTTAATCCAGCAATGAGATTTCCTCTTCATCAAACAGCCACTTTTTGCTCTCTAGAGACCATGCTATTTGGGAAAGTAAAATCGTGGTAGTTCAAACACATGGGTGACTCTATGATTTACAAATACAAAGATGGTTACAAAACATGCAGAATAATTGCAGTGTGCGTACTTGATGGCTTTTGCTCTAATTCCAAGGCATCTGAGAGTTAGTACCTCGGAATCTCTAGCTGTTTGATGCAAACATTCTTGCACCTCTGGGCTGTTGGTTTCTTCATCAACCAATCTTGGATAGCTACCTTTGGTAGTAGACAAGGTCAAAGGTCCATAAGTTCGTATTTATTTTGGTAAGCATAACTCTTAAGACTATAAATATTCATATTGTTAAGGTGTGTTATTTCCTATAGGAGACTGCATGCTGTTATTCTAATTGATGCTATACATGTCACGGCCAGAGGACAACTTTTGGAAGTCTTTTTTTTTCAACTACATGAATTCATGCACTACATGAATTGAACTCAGGTCATCAGGCCGACATGACAAGTGTCTATACCCACTGAGCTATCTTGCTGGCCCATTATACTTATATTTTAATCACAGGGACATTGTAAGTATGTGAGAGAGCAGTAAGGCTATGGAGGAGAATGAAGCATGAAAATGGGATGAAATGCTGTGTGTGTATATGTGTGTGTGTGTGTGTGTGTGTGTGTGTGTGTGTGTGTGTGTGCAAACAAATACACATGCTCATGCATGGACCTAACATACAATTTTAAATCAGGTGGTTAGAAAATATCCTTACTTAACATGGTTCATCTAGAGAGGACCTGCAGAAGGAAAGGAATATCTAGGGTCAGATCTTCCCAGGCAAAAAGATCAGGAGTTTTTGAGGTTGATAACGTCTTGTAATTTAGGGGAAAAGTGAAGGTTGGAGATATAAATTTGAGGTTGCAATCACATGAAGAGTGCTGGAAATTTTGAGATAGGAAAGGGAATGATTTGAAGGTTCTTGACCATTCTGTGTCATTTTCTACATAAGTTTTGACCCTTATATTTCATACCCGCCTTTCCATCCCTTCCATCCTAGAGTGCCGTGTTGCTTTGCTAATCTGGATGTGTGGGGGAGCACTCTGCTTTTCTTACCTGGAGGTGAGGAACCTTCTTGACATGCGCAGACTTTTTGTGAGATCATGTTGTAAATAGGAAGTTGGAAATTTACTTCCATATTCTTGTTGCTTGCAACAAAACATGTTCTTTTTGCCTCAGATACATTCTGATCAAGGCTGTAATTGCATCAGTTGGTCTGTAAACATGTACAGAAGACCATAGACCTGTGCTGGGAGGATCAGTTCAGAGCCTGGCCTTCTATAGATATCCCAGTTAGAATACATTGTAAGATGCTTGTGAAGTGAGCCTTAGACTGTTCAGGAGTAGCATATAGAGCAAAGTTGATTGGTGTTTGGAGTTTTCTCTGGTATTCTGATAAGCTGCTTTGCATGTGAAAGGAATGGAGCTCACAGCAAAGAACCGGCCCTTCCTGTTTGCCCCATGCCCAGAGGTCTCTGACATACCCTAGGGAGTATTGGAGTCAAACTTGCTTCTCCTGTCTGAGTTAATGAGTACATGACCCATATTCCCAGGCTCATACTTGCCAGGTCCCAGGATGACTTTTCATTCATTGAAATGGCACTTTTTTGAAATTAAGTATATTTCATTGGCTTGCAGGCTGTCTTTTCTTGACTATTAATGGTTGAAAGAAGCACACCAGCAGTGCTTGAAGGGCAGCTTAGCTCAAAAGCTGAAAGCATGCATGGTAGTTAGTATTAATGCTTCATTAATAAGTCAGCAGAGGCTTCGAAATTAGATCTTCCTCAGGTGAAGCCTTTTTCTGTGTCTCAACATTGGTCCAGTGTTTGAGGTCAGGTGATATCACATAGCATTTCCATTCTCTTCAATTAATGGGCTGATTCTTGGGATCCTGGACGAATCTGCCAGCGGCCAGAGAAACTAGTTGGATGATGTTCATATGAGTGTAGAAAGATTTATATGCTCCAAGAAGAAATCAGAGTATATGAATGTCTGTTTTATTTTCATGGAAGGTTTCAAAAGACTAGCAAACTTGGCTGTTCCGTGGTAATGCTACCCCACCCTAAGTGAGGGAGAGTGAATGCATTAAAACTTGACTTGTCTTGACTTTTGAGCGCTTACTAGAAAGATTTTTGTTCAGATATGACTTATGAATGGGTTCATTTTGATAGATACTGAAATAGAGAAATGTTATTTAGATAGTGTTGGAAAGCATTCTTTTAGATTGTCTTGTGAAACAATTTAATTGATAATAAATGATTTTTATTTCATGGATTATTTTATGTTTGCATTCAATGATAGCCATAGTGTATCTCAAACTTTGTGGCACATACTTTTAAGTTATTAAGTCCTGAGCAAAACATTCCAATAAAATCTCAGTAAACCTTCCAAAAAAATGAGCATTTTCATGCTATACTGACTTCGCAGAGGATGCATATATGTTAGGCACAAGGAAGAGGAAGTAAGAACATCTGGTCTTACTCTTTCATCAACTTGGTTGGCTCCATTTGGCATTCCCGTTTTCTCTGCAAGAATCAGATTGAACGAATATCTGGGTCTTAGCAAGTGAGTAGGTGATCTTTAGGCAATACTTACTGGATTGTGTTCAAATAGCTTACACCAGCATTTCTGCCAGAACTTTACTAAAGCCCTCAGGCTGGTCTCCTGGGGATTTTTTTATGGGATCTTTGGAGCCCATAAACTTTACAAACACTGCTTTTAACAACATCATGGAATCTCACTGGACAGCACTACTGTGGAGGATTCGTGTGGGATGAACTCGCTTATCCTGGCCCCTGATTGGGAATACTTCTCACCTGTTCTTCCATAAATGATTCCTCTGAAAAACTAGCCAGCACCAGTATCTAGACACCTACTGCATGTTGGTTTTAGGGATTTGTCTGTTCCATTCTCTTCACTTCCCTCCCCTTCCCTCCCCTCCCCTCTCCTCCCTTCCCTCCCCTCCCCTCTCCTCCCTTCCCCTCCCCTCCCTTCTCTGTATTCCCTTATTTCCCTCTCCCAATCCCTTCCCTAGTCCCCTCTTCTCTTTACCTTTTCTCTTCCTTCCCCTCCCCCTCTCCCCTTCTCCTTTTCATTGTCCTTCTCCTTTCCATTCCTTTCTTCTTCTCTTCCCTTTTCCTTTCCCTTCCCCTCCCCCTTCCGCTCCCCTCCCTTCCCCTCTTCTCACTTTCCCCTCTCCTCCCTTCCCCTTCTCTTACTTCCCCTTCCCTCTCCTTCCCTCTCTTCCTATCCTTTTCTCCTCCCCTCCCTCCCCTCCCTTCCCCTCCCCTCCCCTTTCCTTCTTTTTTCTTCCTCCCTTCTCTTCCCTCCCCCTCTTCCCCTCCCCTCCCCTTCCTTTTCCTCCTTTTCTTACTGCACTACTTTGAGATTCTAGCCTGAAATAAGGAAGTAAAACTGTCATGAGCTCTGTGGCTTTATGAAACTGTTTTTAAGAACTTCTCCAAATTATAGAAATAGAACATGAAAACACCATTTGTCTTAAATGACTGTTACTGAAGAAAATATTCGGCTTAGATAGTGCTATACTCCTGTGTTCCAAAAACTCTTGGGACGGAGGGACAAGCATCACAAGTTAAAGACAGCTTGGACTCCATAGCAAGTCCGTGAGTCGTTTAAAAAGGCAGGAAAGAAAAGGAAAGAGACATATCGGGCTTGACAGCTCAGTGACGTAAAATGCTTGCTGTTCAAGTGTGAGGACCTGAGCTTGAATCTCTAAAACACACATAAAACCAGGCAGGTGGCAGGCATCTATAATCCCGGTGCTGACTGCAAGATGGGAGGTGCAGATAGGGGCCTTCACAGAAGCTCATGGGCCAGCTAGCCTGGTTTGTGCAGCAGCAAACAACAGAGACTGTCTCTAACAAGATGGAAGGCAAGGACTGGCAGAGGTGGCCCTCGAACCTCCACACATGTGTCCATACTCTTACTCAGTGAATAGGTACACATGCACACACATTGTAACAAATACAGATTTAAAAAGAGAAAATATTTTATTAGAATAATGTAAGCTTATAGGCTTGTATTCCAGGAATATATCAGTGTATCTAAATAAAGTTCCCAGTGTTTTTTGTTTTTTTATTTGGAGTGTTTTTTCTGTAGATATTGAATACTACAGAAGTTAGCACTATGTAAATATAGATTAGCATGATCTAATATTATTCAAGCTTTCACAAATATTGAAGATTATAGATATTTTTGTGCAGAAATACTATAAAATTGATTTTATATATTTTAAATATGTTCTTAAGATGTCTTTGATGTTATCTGTTTTCATCCTCTTCAGATAAGCTTAAATTGGTTATCTTAGTGTATGAATGGAATAAACACTATCAACAGAAGACCCTCTTATGGAGACCAGGCCTTGATAGGCTTGATAAAAGGACTCTGAACACTCAAGATAATCTTTCCTTAGAGAACAAAAGATTGAAAATGGAAGCACGTAGCAAGAACTCTTAAATTATTCAGAGATTTCCTCAGCAGAATTTTAATTCTTGTTTATGCATTTGCTTTATGCTTGCCTTTATTCAGCTCACAGTTTGCAATTTTTCTTTGTCTTTTTCTCAGGAATACAAAGAGTATTTCATTAAGACAGAGCACAGAGTTTGTTTATCGGCCATGCTGCCATTAGAATCGTTGTAATTTGCCAATTTCCCTTGTTACCCACTTAATGTCATCTGTGACAACTAACACAGGATTTCCCACAATCACTCAGGAGCATCCACTCATGGTTTTAAATGCAGACACAGCCATGGAATGACTGTAGCTAGGAAAACGATATTGCCCAGATAGTTTTGTCTTCATTTCCACTATAGGTGTGATGATATACTTCTTTTTATCTCATTTTCAACTTGAGAGGCACAGTTTCAATCTTATAAAGTGTACCTTCTTATTCTAATCATTGGTAGAGCTTACATAATACCTAAGACATAAGAATTTCTGCTTGGAAATTTTTTTTGTTTTCCCTTTATCATGTGTATGCTTATATGGTTAGGTGCATGTGCCTGTACGTATGTACTTGTTTATATGTAGAGTTCTGAAGTTGATATCAGAATCATCCTTAATCACTCTTCCACTTTTTTTTTTTTTTTTTTTTTTTGAACCAGTGTCTCTACTAACCTGGAACTCATCCATAGGGTTAATCTGGCTAGGCAGCTTGCTATAGAAATTCTCAGTCTCTGCCTTTTGAGACTGGAATTACAAGCAGGCTGTTATACCCACTAGGCATTTTTATGTGGGATAGAGAATCTGAACTCTGGTCTTTTTGATTTTATAGCTAGTGATTTATCCACTGAACCATTTCCCTAACACCTGTAAACACACTTCTTTAGGGAACTAAATTAGTCTTACTTTATACCTTAGGGCTTGGGGGTCCCACAGCATTAACAAACAGTGTTTTCATAATTATTGTGTAGTCTGCTTCTAGTATCAGTAGAGAAGTGTTCAGAAAGATGTGAAAACTCTCATGTTACGGTAAAATCAGTGAAGATATACTGAATAAATTAATACAAATTAAACATCTAACACAAATTAATACAAATTAAACATCCCACATAAGAAATCTGGGTGGGTAATTCTAGTCCTGGAAATGGAGCCTAAGTATTTCCACAGCAAGCTGGCTGCCCAGAAAATCCCTAACAGTCTGCTCTGGGCTTAAGCAGAAACCTAGGATCACATTAATGAGGTGGAAGAGCAATGGAGGATGATTCACAGTATCACCCTGGGCCTCCACAGGCACACACTCAAGAGCACGAGTGTGTATTCAGTCACAAACACATGTGCACCCACCCACTTGCAAATACACACAGGCAGGCACTCCACAAGCAAAGTACATCTGTAAAACCCAACCATAAAACACACACACACACACACACACATACACACACACACAAAGTCTGCCTAGGTTTGACCTGGAGATTGTTCAGTGTTGGTAGAAAAATACTAAATATTTTATTAAAGTGAGGGGGCAGCTTCTCATCCTGGTCCTTCTTCATTATTATCATTATCATACATGGCAAAAGATAAGCTAATGACTGAATGGGTACCTTGTATACAAGCTATACAGTAATGTTTTGGAATGAATACTGTCACTTTAGTCTCTCTGTGTTTCAGGGAAAAGATGACAAGTCAATTCAGGCTCAGAGTAACTAGGAGGGGTTGCTGCTACAATTAATTTTTTTTTTTTTAACAAACCACCCACTTAAAAATCCAGCACCTTTTACCCCAAAGATTCCTTGCCATGAGCCATAGTAACTCACATGATGTGATTATTGTTCAGGATGGCAAGTTATAGACCTGTCATCTTTTCTTCTCCCAGCACCGTTTTCTTAATGCCTTCACCAAGGCTTCACTGGATGTAAATTGTCAATTGTGGTTGAGTTGTTCTATAATCCTTAGTTGATTTCCTCCTTGGTCTTCACATTTTGCAGTTTGCAAGGTTGGCCTCTTCTCTTGGGTTTCACTTCATTTGTTCTGTGTTATTTATTATTCTTGGGTTGACTTCACTTTGTCATTTTTACATGGATGCTTCCCCATGAACCTCCTCCACCTTGGTATTGATGGTGTTCAAGTTTAATGTTAATTGGTATGACGTAGCATTCTCAATCTCAGAACAATGTTTGCTGGGCACTCATTATATGCCTGGCACTTTTTTAAAGTTTGAAGAAATAGCAGTGAACAAGATAGCACAGTCTCTGCCTTTTAGAGTTCAGTGTAGTGTGATATAAGAATGTAGGAGGTGGCGACAGGTTTCTTTTACTCAACTAGTCAAATTAGTGAGATAATCTCAGACAGTGAGAAGTGCTCAGGAGGAAACAAACAAGACGGTGTGATTCAGACTGATGGGATGATAGTAGGCTCTCTGAGAGAGGCCACTGAGGGACAGTGTGCTGCTGGCTCTTCAGCAGGGGTCTGAATTCTGAGTAAGTGTATGAAGTTCGCTGGAAAAGTCCAAGAGACACCTTAGCTGGAGAAAGGATACGTAGACTGCCTGGAGACAGGAGGAATAAGAAGGGCAGCATGCAGGAGAGAAAGGGTTTAGATAAGAACAGATTGCAGTGAGATTAGAATGTAGGAAAGAGTCATCAGGCATAAGATTACGTACAAACCTTAAGTCTTAGGGTGGGTTCACCATGAAACAGACCCTTTAAGGAGGTTTTGCGTGAAGGAATGTCACAGGGGCAGTCTCTGTGGATCAGCATCAGCTGAGCGAGGAGCTGGAACCAGTGTACATCCCAAGAAAAGCTTCAGTCCGTCTTCCAGTGGACTCAGAGGCGCGGGTCTTCCTTCAGTACTGTCTTTGCTAGACAAGGGGCGAGCTCTTCACGGTGAAGCAGAGAATCATAGTAAATGCCCTGTGGTCTTCCCAAAGCTGTTCTCTTCAGCTGCAGCAGCTCTTTCTGGCACACAGCTTTCTTGAAGAGAGGGCAGCTGCCTCCACAGTCCAAGCAGCACCTTGGTCCACCAAGACACGGACCATGTGACCAGAAAGAGGTCAGCTTTCTGAATATTGTTTATATTTGCACCTTTAAATTCTTGGTCCTAATTGAACAATAGGTCCAGGTGCACACATACGCATAAGTATATATGTGCATACAAAGTTTTTCCATGTGTACCTGTGCGTTTTGAAAGGTAGAGTGTGTGTTAGAGGGTACTTAGAATCAAACAGCATTGTTGTTGCTCAGGGAAAGGCTGAAGATCCAGGGCAGCAGACGGTGAAAGTGGGATGGATTTGAGTGATACTGCTGGTGGGGAGGCTGATAACTTCCTGACAGAATACATGTCTGAAGGGAGCAGAGATTTCAAAGAAAGAACTTGCATTCAAATATCCAGAATTAGAAGAGGTGGGAGACTCTGTAGTGAGGGGTTCTCTTTGTAGTGCTGTATAGGGCAGCCATGTGAAGGCAGACCTCTTGGAGCAGAAGACGTTTTGGAATTAGAGCTGAAGTCAGGCTAGAGACAGAATTTCAGAAACATACCTGACCACAGTGTCATTACATGTGTTATAACTAACGTCAAGCACATGTAACAGAAGGCATGACAATTAGGTGGAAGGTACTGGGACACTCTTTTATGTTTGCTTATCTAAATATGAGCACAGCCAGAAGGAAGGCTGACCCTCCTTTGATCCCCACAGTGTTGGAATTCACTTGTTTACCACGTGGGATTCTGAAGACAGGTGCCCTGTTCGTGAAGGACACATGGAAGAAAGGCAGTAGAGAGACACATTTCCTTGCCTCGTGCTTCTTCAGACAGCAAGATTTAGGATTGCTTCCTAGCATATGTGGTTTTGATAGATTGCCTTAAGATGCAGAATCTTTTGGAAGGCTCCTGATATTAAACAACTGTAAGAACTCAGTCATTTAATCATGAACTGAAGGAATCATTCTTCCTAAACTGAGCCTGTCCCACCCAAATGGGTGTTTTATTTGATAAGGCTTCAAACTCTCTTTAACTGAATTGTTTTTGTTCCTGTGATTTATTTATTTAATTTCGTTTTCATTTTGTGAATGTCACTGTTGTTTGGCCTCATCACTGTCATCCCACATATAACCAAGAACCATCTGAAAATTATAGTGATTGTGACTGATATAAGAACAGATCTGGGAAGCAGTGTGCCTGAAAAGTCTGATAGCTCAACCTTAGGGCAAAGGGAGGGTAAAAATATTCCTTTTGTATCTGGCTGCTTTTATGCTACTGACAAGAACAGTCAGAAGCTGCCCATTTCCAGCTGGCAGGTGGGCGTCCAAAGAATTCTGGAGTTTCTTATTTCTTATCAAGAGTATGCCAAATAAAGGGTTTTAGGCAGCCAAAAGGTTTCCTTGTTGAGCCACAGGAGAAACTCCTTCACTTACTACGGCAAACTGTTTATTACCATCTTTTGTCTGACTTTGTGTTAATTACAAGTTACCAGGCAACACTCATTGGATCATTTCAGTCACCAGAGCTCCTAATAAAAGGATTGGGCCAGCGTTTCAGGTTACCTATGTGTTTGCATCCTAGTGGGTTAGACCATTGAATTAGATTTGATTGATTATCTGACTTGTCCTTTGGATGTTCTGTGACCACAGGCCACAGAAAATGACATGTAAGGCCAGCCGGTGCTTAGTCAGTCAGAAAAGTCCCTATTGGCCTTGTTCCATGGACACTGTACTACTTGGGGTTCCTACTCATTCTGTCCATTCTTGCAATTTCATATTTTTTCTCTCTTTTCTTTTCCTCCCACTTTTCTGTTCCTAGAAATTTCACTGGTCTCATGAGATGGTTTGTCAGTAAAGGTGCTTGTTGCCAAGTCTAATGGCTGGCCCTAGGTTCATTCATAGAATGTGTATTCTACCAAGTTGTTCTCTGATTACACATGTGTGCCATGGCTTACGCTCACACTCACACATCATACATGCACACAAGCACAATAAAGTAATAAATAAGTGTCAAGATGATTTTAAGTAGAAATCATTATTTGATCAATTTGTTGTATTTTAATGGTGGTATTAAAAAAAGGAACTTAATAACTTTGCATTAAGTCATGTGGAAACATGGAGTAAAAACACTGACCAATAGGGGTAAGAATATAATGGTTTTTACCTCTGGCGCCACCTCCTTGGTAGCCTGAGGCAGAAGAGTCATTTGAACCTAGGAGTTCTAGACAACTTAGGCAATAACTCAGAATTCCATCTCAAAAAATTTTCTCATTGAAAAATCGTGGCAGATAATTTTTTGTTTGTCTGAACAATCATAATATAACCAGAATATAAAGGGACTTCCTTTTTGCATTTTCATGTGTAAATGTGTATGTTCACATGTGTGTGAGTATATATGTGTATGTATATTTGTGTGAATGCATATGTGTATGGAGGTTCAAGTATTAGGAATCACTGTTTCTCCTTATTTCTTGAAGCTATATCTCTAATTAAGACCAGACCCATACTTTGCGTACAGCAAGCCAACTTGCTCTGGAGATTCCCAGTCTCTGCCATCTGATGCTGGAATTACAGCTGCCATATGCACCTAGCATTTTATGTGGGATCTTGGAACTAACTTTGGTCCTCCAGTTTAGGCATTTTATCATTTTAACCACTGAGCAATCTTTCCAGAGGCTAATAGAACTTTCAGTGCTTGATATATGGCTCAAAATTTTTGCAAGATTATATATATATATATGACAAGATCTTATGTATCCTACCCTAGTCTTCTTATATAGTTGAGGGTAATTTTGAATTTCAGATCTCCTACCTCTACCTCCAGACTGCTGGAATTACAGGCATGTACTGCCTTGCCTAGTTTTTGGATTGCTGGGTACAAGTCCTACAGCCTCCACAGGGCTGAGATTCCAGTTATGGGACACCATGTCTAGTTCCAAAATGATGTCTTCAGAAGAGTAGTGATCCCCCAAAAATATTATGACATGAAAAAGATAGTTTCATTAAAAAATTGGCTTTGCAATCATAATTGGACTTTGCATGCCCTGCGCATTGTCCAACACACTGTTGACCTCACAAAGTCTAGCATCTGCTAAAGGCACCAAGATCCTTGGAGGCAAAGAATTGGCAGCCACAGCAGTGTTCCTATACCTAAGGGGAACACGGGAAAGGGTTCGGCAAAGGCCACTGGGTCCTTGTACGTCATCGGAGAGGAGGGCCCAGAGGAAAATCAGTCATGCACAAGAAAGGACTCTCTGGGAATTGGGGTGGGAGGCACTGGGGGATGGGGAGGGAGAGGGGTGGGGAGGGGGAGCAGGGGGTACGGGGGGAGGAGGAGGGAGGGAGGGAACTGGTGTACCTAATAAGTTTGTATGAGCTGAAATAAAAAAAAAAATTGGCTTTGCTATTATCAAAAAAACGTAGATAATTCTTCTTAGTTCCATTCTTTCTTTAGTTATTTTTAGAAAGAATCAGAGCAGATATACAAACTGATATTACTAGTGGTGTACCACAGGGTACCATTTTATGTATATATGCGTTCATTATTTGGACTTGTTTATTTGAAAATATTTTGTAGGACCGAAGAGATGGCTCAAACCTGTGTCTCACAAGTAGAAGAACCGGAATTTGAATCCCAGATCCCATGTAAAAACCCTGGGCAGAAATGGCAGCTCAGTCCCTGAAAGGCAGAACCTAGGAAATCCAAGAGTGAACCAGTAAGGAGGTTGAGCCATCCAGAATGACTCCTGTTGTCACCCTTATACATCCACAGGCACCCCACAGTGCCCTCTTCTACATACACGCACACACATGCGCACACACGCACGCGCACACACACATGTACACACTGGCATCTACACATATTGCCCCCCAAAAGGAAATATTTTGTAAAATTTTATCATTTTCTTCAACCTATAAATTAATTTATATTTTAGTAGCAAAAAATATTTCTTGGAATTAATTGCATTTTCATGACGTGGTAGTCATTGTTATTCAAGCATTTTCTCTTTTAATTGTCATGTTTCCAGAAGAGCAGAGGAAAACACCATTTTAATATTTCTAGTGACTTCTAAAGCTATCCATTATTTATTCTGTAGGTTGAGAGTTTTAAAGGCTGCAATACCTGTTTCATCCTTTCTGCGATATCTGATTTTGTTTGTGCTCTCCCTTCCTTCATGTAGCCTGTTGCATGAATTCCCTTCCTTGCATGGCTCTTTGATGTTTCCCTTTGATGGTTGTTGTGACTTTGGGGATGATGTGAGGTGGGAACAGGGATTTTCACTCATTGCTGAGGTATCAGAAGACTTTTCAGATGGAATTAGGAGAAACTGGAAAGGCTGCTGGATTGGGAGGATTTTTCCTTCTCTCCGGTGCCCCTCAACAGAGTCAGAAGTAGGTAGGGACATGGGCAACCTCTGTGTCGTGAAGAGCAGTCGGCCCTCAGCAGATTCAGGGCCAGCGTAAGAGCAAGCAGATGTGTGTCCCGTTCTGGAGTCCTCTGCCCTTGGACACATTGGACTGCTGTCCTGTGATGTCACAACACATTACTGCACACTGACCTCAAGACTTTGATTTTTTCCATTTATTTTTAGCAGTAATGACAGTGTAGCATTTTTGAGGCAGGCATGTTATTTTAGACTGGGAAGTAATGTTATTTTTTCTGAGAAATAGAATTTCAGGATTTTAAATGGGTTTGGGGGTAAAGATTTCTGATTTTTTTTTCTTCCAGTAACTAAGACTTTCTGAGCAGAAAGAGGAGCTGGGAAGTGGCGAGCTTCCTCTGTTCCTACTGACCTCTGTCTCAGACAGGGTGACTAACGGTCATAGGGTGTGGTTCCCAGCTCCCTGACACTTATTCCCAGACTCTCCTGGCATACACCGAAGAAGAAAGCTTTCATTCTTTTCAGCCATTTGCCTTCCAAATTACTGACTTTCAAATTACAGTTATACATAGGACACTTGGGAAATTGTCTGTAGGAAGTATGTTTGTTCTTTTAACAACTTGCAGGCTGACATATCTAGGAGATTTGGAGATATACTTAACTGGAATATATGAACAATAATTTATGGACATATATTTTGGATTGTGTGTTAATTATATGATCCATGGACATCTATGCAGAGAAATATACTGAAGTCCATTGAACTTCAGTTATGTTCATGAACATCCTGACTAATTCTGGCCTCCGGCCTCTTTTTCTTGAGTTCTGGACTCTACAATCAACTCCTATTAAAAATAATGCTAGGCAGAATTTCTATTTCCTTTCTAGTTGCTAAGGCTCTGTTCTGACTTTTCATATGCAAATCTCTCAGCAACCCCAGGAAATAGGCAGTATTCATGTCCTCATTTTATGAAGAAACTGAGCCAGTTAGGTTGCCTTGTACTCAGGGTCACAAGACCTCCTAAGTAGTGATGATGTTTACCTCTGAAATCAGAACCTTTAACTACCACATTAGTGAATTCCTTGCAAACAGAATCTAGCTCCTCACCACATCTATTTCACTTTCACTAGGTGTACCATGTTCTCTTTCCTGCAAGGGATAGTTCTAACTCATTACCATAGGGTTAAATTGTCAACTCTTTGGTTTTCTCTAGCTCACATTTAAGGTTGCTATTCACAGATAAGCACTTCACATAACTTGACTGTTCTCTAAGCTCTCCATATATATTTTTTCTTCCTTATTATGATGTGAATCATACTATACTTTCCAGCAACATTTTACCTCATCATCATCTAGGAAAACCACTGCTTACTCTGAAAGGTCAAGTCACACCTCACCACCTTCGCGCTTTTATTTTCTCTGTTGTGTTCCCCAGGGCTGAGTCTGTCCCTAGTCTTAGGAGTTTCTTTCACAGTACATATTGATTATCATTAGTCATTGTGCCTCTAGGCCAGCCAGCAGGGCTTCTGAGGTGTGGGTGGGGAGATTCTGTCTGGCACAAGGGGGCTTCCTCTAAGACCCCAGGGAGGTGCTGTCAGCATTTGACTTCAGCAGTGAATTAGTTTGCTTTGTGGACTGCGAGGATTCTGCCGACAAGGAAGAGTGCCCTGTGCCTTCCACTGAAGAGTACTGTATCACCCTTGATTGATTTCATTCTGTCTCCTAATCAGATCTGACCCTCAACCACATCCCCACATCTCACTGCTGCTCTGAAGGAACCTGTCTGGTTTTCAGTCAGTTTCCTGTGCAGGTGGCAGTGGATTTTGAAGTGCTTGAAACTGAACCATTACACCCACTTGAAATAGTTTCTTTAGTCAGTGTGATATGAGGTGGGAGGGAAAAATGATGAATACGCAAAGCCCATTACTTGGAATTGATATCACGAATTAAATGTCATGAATGAGGGGTTGTGCTTAAAATATTTTCTATGACTTTTCTTAGCCTTAATTTTGAGTTGGTTTCCAGACGTTCTGTAAGCATTGACTAATTCACACATGCTGTTTCACTGTGTTTTCTGGACTATAGATTATCTAACTGTGTTTCGGGTAACTTGCAGATGATTGAGTGTGGTAGATCTAAGAGCCTTCTAGGTGTCTAAACAAAACAGTGAGTTCATTCAAATTGATTACAGTCATGGACTGAGCAGCTCTTTAATCAGCACCTCTGATGACTTAAATTGGATTTATAGAATTTCTGAATTAAAATTTGATCCAGAGCAAAAATCTTCATAATAAAGAACACTTGTGCTTACCATACTAATGTTAAGTTGATTTTATTCTTATTTTTAAACAAAACAAATGCCAAATTAGAGGTTTTTTGTGATTTCAGGGAAATAAGAATCTGAGAGAGATTACCTGAGGAAACTAGACATTTATTTGGAGTAGAGAATAAAGTTGGAAGAAAGCTTGGCCTAATTGTGATTGAACCAAGATTGTTTGTTTGTCTGTGTGTGTGTGTGTGTGTGTATGTGTGTGTGTGTGTGTGTGTGTGTGTGTATGTGTGTGTGTATGTTATACAAGAAAATGTAATACCAAAATAAATTAGGGATCTGTGCAGAAAAACTTTAATGAACTTTGAAGATGTGTCAGAATGGCAAGTGTTAATATTTTGCAACTTTGGAAAATCAATAGAACTTTCTTTAAGTCAATTCATGAAGATTGATTTTTATGGGAGGAGAAAGAGGATAACAGATGATACTCAGAGGAATATGGCCAAAGGTTATTATTTCTATACATATATGTAGGCATGAAATGAAAAAAGAAGCAGCAAAATTCAACACACTGGCACAAAATACTCCCCACCTTTGTATCACAAGGCAAGTACAGCATTTGGCTTGTTTGCTGTAAGACATGGTTTTAATTATATAATCTAATTCTTCCTGGTGCCCCACACCTCAGATCTGTTAATGTAGCACTGGAGTCTTGGACTACACAAGGAAAAGAAGTTTATTAAGCTCCTGGGTTCAGATCTGTTTAGACCTCTAGAGGTTTAAGAACATGTTGCTGCAAAACATCATTTGGCACGTCGTGCACAGAATAGGCCACAAGACAAGAAGAAGCAAGAAAGCCAGTAGAAACAGTTAAACTCAGTTTTGCGTAACCACCTTTGTTGATAAGCAATCCAGTAATCTCTTGAGGTGTAGCCCATGCTAATGAGATGGGTATTAGTCCTTTCCAAGGGTGGTGTCTTCAGGGATGAAAGACCCACCTCTTAGAAGTTCTACCACCTCTCAATAATACTCTTAACTTATGGTCCAAACACATAAGCTTTCAGGGCACAAATTATATCCAAACCATGCTGTCCTTCAGCAGTATCATCTTGGGAACATGAACATCTAGCTGCTGTAGAAAGACAGGAGCAGAACGGAATTCAAGAGCAGGTCCGCTGGTTCTACAGCCCAGGCTTTCCTGGAGTCTCAGTAAATAGAAAACATCAGAAGTACATACACTGAATGTACGAAGCCCATCATTTACACACAGCAGAATTGGACAGTGCTGTTTCTTTTTGAATTGGTTGTGTCACCTAACATATTTTAAGCAGAAGTCATCTAAGTAAAAGATTAATCATCTAAGTAAAAGATTAATTCATATGTCAATTATTTAGATTTCAATAAACCACATCATGAAATTAGTAGTTTAACTTGTTTTCTAGGTATGGTTTTTGTCATTTAGTGTGTGATCAGTTACAACATGAAAAGGACTCAGGAAAAATTTTAGGTGAAGGATTGTGACTTTTGACAAACCCAAAGTTTCCTGTGATTAGTAAATGTTCCCTTGGGATTGACCATCCCACCCACATTTGTACAGTTTCTCCCATTTTTGTTAGATCACATACTGAATGTCACACATCATAGGTAGAGAGCAGAGAAGGAGAGGAACAGCTTAGGCATGTGTTGAAGAGTAGCCCAACCTAACATTTGTTTCAGTAAATAAATAGTCAGGAGGGAGTGGCTAGCACTACCGCCTTCATGAGAAGTTAGTGGAAAACGATAAAAATTCCTTGATGCTTCAGTCTCCCCATCTCTAACTTAAGGCCCAGCTCTTTCTGACCTACCTATTTCATGGGGCGGTGGTGAAGATTAATTAGCCCATTGACAGCCTTTTCCCCAGTGCCATCCCTGAGAAAGTTATTCCATAAATCAGACCTTTCATTTAGAGGTCGTGCTGTCTCTACACTTGCACAGGATGGAGTCCTCACTCCATGTCCTTAGAGGAGCCATTTACATTCAGGCCAAAGGCAGGTTTCTTATGATACCCCACCCATCAAACTGTTACACAGTCAAACTTTTTTATTATTATTATTATTTTTTTTTAAGATCATGTCCTAGTCTCAAACTTAGACAGACATCCACAGACCTTTCAGTTCCTCTTCTGAGCTGAATCCAGGGCAGTCAGCAGTCTCTAGGTCAGGGCCAGTTTCTGCTGCAGTGAGCTGGCCCTGCAGAGGCTGTGACCCTCCTGTGGGACTTCACATCTGATGATCAAAGTGGGGCCCCACACTGGACCATTTTGATGGATAGAATTTGCTCCAAGCTCCAGGCTACATCGAAGCCTTGTTGGGTTTGTCTCCTGTAGCAGTTCTTCCTGCCTCTTTTTTTCTGCTGTAGCAATATAAGTTTTCCTATAAATATCTTGCCCCTCACTTGTCATCTTAGCATTCATTTCCATAGAATCTGACCCAGAGACAAGAACTTGAACATGATGTGAAAAGGAGACCATAAAATGAAAATCTTTATGTATAAACTGCTTCTTTCTTGTTCTGTGCTTTGTTAATTTAGACATTGATTCTAATAACTGAAATGACATGTGATTAAGGAAAAGATCAGTCACTAGTGTGTGGATGAGAGAGGACTGTGATACTTTGGGCAGGACAGTTAAAGTGATTAGTTCTATTAGTGGCATATAGAGTTAAGTCTCTAATCACCATTCTTAATCCCCAAGTCAATCTCCCTTGACCTTTTTGTTTCACTGAATTTTGTTGGTCTTTGGAAGGAAGCATGCTAGTGCCCACATTATGATTTCTTTTTGTTTTATACTAGACATGTGCACTAATTGCTCTTTAATGGGTCACAAATAATGTACTGTAGTGTAATAGGCTGTGTTTTCTTCCCTCGCCTTTTTCTCTTTAGTGCTAAATGGCTTGGGTTTGCTTTTCTTTGTCTTAATAAAGTAGTATGTCTAACAGTTTCTGTGATGTTTCCTGGGTAAAGAAAGTTGTATGGTAAATGTTCTAAGAAATAAGATTTTATATTAGAATGAAAGATTGGTGTTTCCTTGCTGGTGTTATGATTTCTAGTTCAAAGTGTTGACACTGTATTTTTCAATGTTTTTGAGATGAGACTTACTGAAGTACAATTAGGTAGCTTTTTACAAATCTTGTTTTTTTCTTATTTATGAGTTCAAGAATATATCTTAACAAATTTTCTGTTTAATTTTGCTTGTTTTTATTTTTTTAAGGTATTTTACTTATTTGTATGTGTGTATATGAGAGAGGAAGAAAGACAGACAGAGAGAGAGAGAGAGAGAGAGAGAGAGAGAGCAGGTAGGTAGGTATATGCCAAGGAAGTCACCTTTTAGAAGTCTGTTCTCTGGAGCCACCATGTACCATGCGAGCTCCTGGAACTGAAGTCATGGCACCTTTACCTAATGTGTCATCTTGATAACACACATTTTTTTACTTTTTTTTTAAACAAGGTGTGTTATCAGAGAAGAGACTAAATTCTGACAAATGTGTGCTAGTAACCTAAACTTCTTTTTGACTTCCCTGCTATTTATTTATGCTTTGATCAAAATATGGGCCGTATTCCTTAGACCAAGCATATGAAAGCTTAATGATGTTTTTAGTATTAATAGTCTTTCCTGTTCCTTGCCTTTTTTTCTTCTCCATTCATCTCCCCATCAGATTTTCAGCTCTTTATGACAGTGCTGAACCAGAACTACATGGCAGGATTATGGGAATTGGAATGTATTCCAGGAATAACTGCATAACCGCTGGTTGGGTGAAGGAGAGGGGAAACCACCCAGATGCTGTGTGCTGGGTCTGCCTCACAGGACTATGCTTGCCAAAGGGGTTTATATAAGGATGTATAAGGGCACTATTTGCAGAGAGGGTAAGAACCAGTGCCACTTTCCAACTTGTCAGCCAGTTCTCCCTACATCTGATTTCCCTTCCTAGGGAATGGCCACACCCATTATGAGCTGGGTCTTCCCACACCAATTGTGCACTGAAGACAATCTCCTCAGGCATATCACGTGTCTGCCTTGACTAAGTAATTCCTCATAGATGCCTCCACAAGACCACATCTGAAGAGACAAGTTGGTAGCTGAAAGGGTCACAGTCTGATGATACTTTATATCCTTCAATAGTGTTGAAGAACTCAAAGGAGAAAGAAAATGTGAGGGAGCAGAGAAACTCAACCAAGAAGCTATCTTACAGCTGGTTTGGAGTCACCCTAACTTGTGTGTCAAACATTATCATCTGCAAAGTTCGCACCCAAGAACTATGCAGTTGAGTCATGCACACACACACACACACACACACACACACACACACACACACAAAAGAAAACCTTTATGTTGTAATTAAGTTTATGATTTTGTGTTGGGCTGCATCCATGGTTATCCTTTGGGCACAGGTCACCTGCAAGCAGTTGAGAAACTGAGCAGTTGGTGGTCACGGCCTGGGAATTTTAACTTCCTAATTCTGGATGGGGAGTATCAAGATTTCCAAGTGTTGACTGAAGCAGAGTAGAAATGTAGATCACTGAAGACAGGGAGGTCAAGAAATTGAGAGGCCAAGTGTTGGGCCAGTTATCTGAGTTTACTGATGTAGCCCAGAACTTGGCAAGCTTTCAGTGCAGCTCAATGCTGGTGAGCTGCCAGGTCTTTAATAAATAAAGTAGCCTGAGGGGTGAGGAGTGGGGGCTGGAGAGCCACTTAGTGTGCCAAAAAACAGCTCAGAAGTCTGTTACTTGAACTACCAAGTTCCTGGATTTTCTAAAACATTTCTCCATTTTTCACTATTTTTTGACCATTCCATGTACTCGTGCACCAAAATCTGAACTGCAGAGGCCTCCCATCTTGGTTGTGCATTTCGAGATGACAGAAATTGCATCTTTATCACTTGCAATTGGTTTATCCAGAGACAAGTAGTAAACACTGATGGTCAGGCACAGTGAGAAACTGATGAGTGATGTTGGTAACACAGTTATTTTGAAAAGAAGATTGCATCCTTTCTTGCAGAAAGACAGCGAAAAAGACAGAGAGAGAAGGTGTGTGCATGCATTCCATGATGCATGGTGAGAGGCTACGTCTTTGCTTTCTCCATGTGGACTTCCAGATACTCAACTCAGGGCACCAGGTTTGTGAGCAGGCACATCACCCACTGTGCTATCTCCCCGACTCCTGCACTAGCTTTTTGCATAGATTATTGATACAGTAGTATGTTGTTATTTCTTTTAAAAGTTAACCTTTCAAGCCAAATAATTAATTCTGATTCCATAACAGCTTTAGCAATTATGCAGTTATTTTGATGTGCCATTTGGGTTCTTTTGATAAAACTGCTAGTCGGGCAGCAAACTGGGATTTGGTATGCCATATTTTGCCTTGGAAGTATCTTTCCTGCCTCCTCCTCCTCACCCCGATTCATGTTCAAATGCTTTTTCATTCTTTTCAGTCCAATCTAGTTTGAAATATCTCTCTGTACCAAGAAATCACCTCAGGGGGGCACTGGGCATTTTACAAAACTTTATAAACTTAAAGACAAAGTCCTGAGTTTCATATGTGAATGGAAAGAGATAGCTAGGGCATGTTTCAAAGCTGTTAATGGTGGCCTGACTAGATAATAATGTTTTTAAAAATATTTTCATTGCTTTTAGCTGAAATGCATTAGTACTTTTCTGTAAGAATGTGTCATTTCACAGCAAGGTTTTTAAAAGTGATATTAGGAGAAAGTAAAGCAATGGTGAGCAAAAAAATTCAGGAACAGATGTACATGAAGAAGGAAAAGAGATTTATTTGTGGGAGGTAGGGGAGCTGTGCAGGTGGAGTGAAATAGTGGATGTTGTTCTTACCTGTGATTCTACTATAGGATGATCATTTTAATGGCCTGTCACAGCCCTGTATGTCCAGGTCACTCTGCAGAATTCCAGGTCCTAGATTTTAAGGCACGAATGGTATGGGGTTCTCCTTAGTATCTCTGTTGTTATATTCACCAGGAGAGGTGATTTACCCATGATACACAAACCAGCAAGCTCCAGGCTTCCCCTCCCCCTTTTCAAAACAAGCTGTTAGGGAACCTTGTTTCGACTCTGATAATATCAGTGGATTAATGCACATCAGAAATGGTTTCCAGAAATGGTTTCCAATGTCCATCCACAGACACTTAGCAGATGGACATGGGTTCCATTAATTTTCGAAGAGAGTGGATCATAATTCCTGAACAGAAGCAAAGTGGTACTTTCATATTTTAAGAAGGAACCAAAATCAATTTCGATGGCATTTAATATGCCTCCTTGTAAACTGTGGGTATGAAACAGGCAGAGTGGCAAAGGCTCTGGCTTAAAGCTGGCCCAGTTGTAATGCCATGCTGATGCCAACTACATGTTCTAAAAGATGTGGCACTTCCTTGGGACAGCATCCTTAGCTGGAGACACACTCCTTCGCGGGAAGAATCTCATGTAGAATAACAATGAATTGAGAGCGGCCCTCCAGGGACTCTGGAGAATGTCATCCTGCATTTCAGAGCCATTGCTAGCCCAAGCAGGCTCAAACTTACTACGCATCATCCACGGATGACCTTAATGATCCTCCAGGCTCTGGGATTCCAGGAATTTACAGGCATGCAGCATTACACCCAGTTTAGTGGTAGCTTAAAGAGACCATGATGAATCTTTCAAAGCCTGACAAAATCCAGAAAGGTGGCAGCAAAATAAATGCTTTCTTGTTCTCTCTGTATTCATGTAGTGTGTGAACCATATAATTCATGATCACCATGAAAATCATGATGTTGCCTGTGGGGTGCAGTCTCCTGTGGATGTATTCCTAGGGGCAGTCCTACCTCAGTAGGGCTAGCACAAAAGTGACAGTACATAAATTTCTTACTTTATTTTCTAGGAGCATCTTAACTCAGCTTTTCCTGCTAACCCAGTTTCACGTGACACAGACACAGATGTGCTGGAAGGGTACGGGGAAGGGGAAAGATCATCTGCTGTTGAAAATGCCTGTTTTTGCAGCTTTGAGGAAGGCATGTCTGTCTGTGAGCACACTCCAAAGACCATTGCAGAAGTCCATATATATGAAAGACCCTGAAGCTTAAGCTTCCTTGGTCTGTTTTCTCTGAGGAGTTCTGGCTGGCAGTAATCAGAACCGAAGGCCCTATTTGCTTTAAGTGCTTTCAAATTGCACACTTTTTTCCCTATTTCTCTTCTTTATTCTCAAATCATTATTCAAAGTCATTCTTTTCTCCATTTTAGTGGTGTTACTATTGCACTGCTTTAAAAGTTATCTTGTGGAAAGATGCATAAATGTTTTATACTTTTCACCTTTGGAATAAATTTCATACATTTAATTCTTTTTTTAAATTTTTTAAATTATTATTTATTCAATTGTGTGTATATGTGTGTGTGCGTGTGTGTATGTATGTGTGTATGTGTATGTGTGTGTGTGTAGAACCACAGGCGAATTCGGGAACCACCATGGACTGCCTCCACCTCCTCCTTGTTTACGCTGCCCTGGATTCACAGGCTCTGCCCTACCAGGACCAGAAACACAGGCCTCCCCCCCGCTTCCGCCTAGCGTCTATACGTGGGGTCTAGGATCTGAACTCAGGAACTTCCACCTGCAAAGCAGAGGCTTAACGCCTGAGCCACCTCTCCAGCCCCCACATTTAATTCTTAATAAGAAGCTAAATGTATTTTATTTTGATACAATAAAAAAAATCCCATAAGGAAATATACTTTTGTGTTACTAAGCAACTGCCTGTAAAAATCACCAGGGCTGCAGGAAAAAAGTGGTCAAGTGAGGATTATATTTATATTTAGTATGCTTTGTGTCCATTCTGGGCCCTTTTCATCTCTAGGCAGTTAGAGTTTAAAGAGTTTGAATGTTGAAGAGTGTCAAGTGGGCTGGTGCTGTTAGTGTCTAACCCAAAAATAGAGTTATGCAGCAAAATGCCTCCAGTCTCATAAATAACAGCATACCTGAGTGAACAGCAGTGGAGGTTGAATATGGAAGCAAAATAGATCTAAAATGCATCTCATTATTTCTCTGTAGCAGGATTGAATAATGTAGGGTTTTATATCAGCTAAATTATTGACATAGCTAAAATAGACCAATGTAAATCACTTTAATTCTTAATATGCACCTAGCTCATTGTCTCTTATTTACATAAAGACCTGACTTTCATATTAATGAGCACTTGAGACATAGTGGTTTATAGTGGTGCCATTGACAGTCTCCTGTGTGCGTTCTCTGATTGGTAGCGTATGTCATAAACGCCAGCCTGGAGAGTTTGATTCTCTCCCTCACACGGGCCTTGCTTTGACCTTCGGACCATAGGATCCTTTCACCCCTGCTTTGGGGCTGTTCACAGCCATGATGATCTTCGGTGTTAAGGAGTTTGTTTGTCCAGCCTGGGTCTCTGATGACTTTCATGAGCCACAAGCTCTGTCCTTAGAGCTGCCCTAACACAGCGGCAGAGAAGAATCAAACAGAGCTGTGCTCCCAGAAAGAAGGTTCCACAACCAAGAGGCTGAAATGTGAGGATTGACATGTGTTAAGTGCTACAAGGGTAGCACTTCCCACCGCTCCCTTCCCTTGAGTTTCTGAATCCCTTGTCCCTTTCAACCTCCCTATATATCCTGTGATTTCACCTGTGCAGGTTCACACACCTGGAAGATGAAACTTCCATTAGTTTCCTCAAAGGTGATTACCTAGTGATAGGCTTTCAGATGGGCTCTCCTAGGACTTCTGTTAGGTCCATCTCCATAGGTCTATAATTTTGTATAACCAAATATTGAATAGAACTTATGAAAAGCATCCTATATAAATACCACACACTGTTGTAATAAGGTCTATAACCTACCATGTCCTCATTTAAATTGCAACTTAATAAGAGTCTTAGGAGATACAGACTTTGCATTATGTTTGCATAATTTTGTGTGGAGCATTACTATATGATATTAGAAGTGTCTCTTTGAATGGGCCCCATTATCATGGTGGAAGAGGAACTGTATTTCTTTTGGGAGGTCACATAAGGATGGTGTCCTTGCAGTTATTCCTTCACCATCTCAGGAAATCTGCCACTGGACATTCAGCAGTTCCCTCGGAATCAAGGTTAAATGACAAGTTAGCAGAATAGTGTTCACTTGGAATGTGTGAAATGAGTGGTTAAAAACAGCATAAGCCTGGGACTCAGAAGGCCCAGGCAGGAAATCACCATCCTGCCTGAGCTGCATAGTGAGTTCAAAGCCATCCTAGTTAGCACAGTGCTGACCTGTATCAAAAACAACCACCAGAAACAACCACAACACACTAGAATATGCATAGAAGCCTTGTTTATTAAATTGGTCGTTTAACACAATTGAAAGCATTGTACTCAAAAGATTTTTTTTTGACTTTACTTCATTTAGGAAGTACTTGGAGTATATCACAGTAATAGTGAATTTTGACCACTTTTTAGTGTATTGATTTTATCTCTTTTTGATTACAAATAGAGATGGTTTCTACCACCCATATCCTAGCAAGCATAATCATATATGGCATAATCATACAATTTTATAGGAGTTATTTTTATCATCTTCTAGAATACCTGAAAATTGAGTAATATTTTTATATATTTGATGGAATGAGGTTAATTTTATTGCAGCTTATAGGAATTTATTTCAAAATCATCCATTTTTAGTAATGATGATGATGATATTAATTTTTTTAAGAATCTACTTCATTCTAGATACAGTGCCTAAGGCAAGATGTCCTATGCCCATTTTATTGATGAGTTCTTTAAAAATATATGTATCTTTTTAGCTGACATGTATTTTTAGGATTCACTGAGATCCGTCCATACATGCATCCACTCACTGTGATGCATGTATTGGGTCAAGGTAATTGGTACAGGTTCTCATCCCAGAAATTTCTCATTTCTCTGAGCTGGAAACATTCAAAGGCTTCTGCAGCCATGTTTCTGAATGTAAACTTCAATGCCCTGTAGCTGTCCTAGGGTACTTTGGATCATTAGGTGTCATTCCTCCTGTGTGGTTGAGATGGTCCTACTGTTCTATATGTGTTAAGTGACTGGATCTTTTATGCCCGACACAACATGGAAATGTTGCAAATCCTTCTAATCCCATAAGTAAAACTACACAAAGCAGAAAGAACAGCGTATTCAAATGCTGGAAACTGAAGGACAAGTATCTTGGATATCTAGCTGTTAGTGATAGAGCCACAGTAGCAATTCCTAGGTACTTCATTCTGAAGGCTGAAGTCTTCCCATTCCTCTGGGATGCCTCTTACAATGTTTATGAGATTCCACAAAACCAGGGACTTCCACTGGAGTCAGTGGATAATCCCATTCTCCTTCATAGGTGAAAATGCAGAAAGAAAGGACCAGAACAGAATGTGAGTTATTTTTCCATGTCCAGATGGGGAAGTCTAACTTCCATTCCATTTAGATGGACACTGCATGATTTAAGATTGTATACACATAATAAAGTATTCAAAGTATTTCCCTTCTAAGTTAAGAGAAATGAGCTTTCAGCATATGTATTTAATTCAACTTTGCTGTGAAAGTGGATGTGCCCAACAGAGATTCACTGGTGCCCAGTGTCAAAAGAACCTCTGTCAGAGTGCTAAAAACCCTGATTTGTGATGTTGAGAGGATAAAATGTGGACAATTACATTAATGGATTTTTAAAACTTCTAATTAAATGCACATGGTGCAACCTATCATGTGATATATTTAAGTGGGAAGAATATTTTTTCAGAGAAATGTCTCATTTAATAAGATACCATTTTTCTAACAAGAAAGATATACTTAGAGTATAAGTCTAGAACATCCAGAAATAAACCCTTCTAGTAGCTTCCTGTTAGAGTGCTTCAGAATTTGTGCAGAGGATGCTCTCTTGTTTTCTTTTTTATAAGCATATGTGTATATGTGTGTTCACATGTGTGTGGGTGTACCTGCATGTGTGTGGGTGTACCTGCATGTGTGGGGGAAGTGTGTATGTGCATGTCTATGGAGACCTGAGTTGGGTATTGGGAATTATCCTTGATCACTCTTTCACTTTATTCTTTTGAGGCAGCATCGCTAATCAAAGTCAAAGCTTGCCGAAGCGATGGTCTGGCTAGCCAGCTTGCTCTGGGGAGTCCCAGTCTGCCTTTCCAGACTGGAATTATAGGTGGGCTGTCACACCCACCCAGTATTTCATGTGAGATCTGGGGGTCTGACATCTGGTCCTTTTGTCACTGTTTAACCTTCTCTAACTGGTGATAATATGTTTTCCTTAGGGTGTTTATATTTGTAGGATAGGACATATTAGGTATAGATTTCATTCCCTTGTTTTCCCGTGTTCTTAGTTCACAGAAGCTACAAAATAGGGGTGGAGCACACTTGTTATTTATTCTTTTTAATCAGCAATATTCATTTGTGTACTGAAACTATTTATAGTAATTGGAGAGGATGGGAAAGCTTTAAAGGTATTAAAAGAAGTTAGGGGGTAGTGAGACAACTCAGTGGGTAAGGCCCTTAATCATAAATCTGGTAACCTGAATTCCATCTCAGAAGGAAGTTCTCATAGGAGAAGGCTACAACTTACATCTGAAAGTTGTCCTCTAATTTCTACCTCTTTGCCACGGCATACATACACATGTTTTTTTCTCTTTCCCTCTCTCTCAAATAAATGAAAAAATAGAACGAACACATGTAATAGTATAAAATCTAGAGCAGTTCAAATCCACTTTGTTTAGTCTTTTGTCTTCTGGAGAATGACTTGTCAGCCAGGTTTAGTTCCTGGGGGTTAGGAAGCTGTTTCTTCCTCAAGATTGAACAAATGTGACAGAGTTATAACTAGAATTGGGTGGTCGAAGTACAGAAACCAAAACATACAGACTTAAGACAGATTCCAGACTGAAATGTAGACCTAAGGAAAAGAACCAAGGAGAAAAGAGAAAAAAACGGGGACCAATGAGAATAGAATAAGGAAGAGAAGGGGACCAAAGAGAACAGAATAAGGAAGGGGGGCCAAGAAGAGCAGAATAAGGAAGGCAGCCACTTCAATTAGCAACACAAAGCTTGAAGGACAATAATTAATCAGGAGACGATGTGAAGCACTTCATTTCATGGATGTGACGGGCAAATCCTCCATGATTTCATACTTTTGACTTAAGTTATTTTAGGGTTGCAGTTGTCTTTGTGAGAAGGAGGTCTAGAAGCATTAAAGCCTCACGTTCATGGCAAACCCCAGCTTTCCTTAGGTTGTACATTTTCTTGTATTCACACATGTGTAAGAAAGAGTGTGTTGTGCGTATGTGTTGACCACAGAAGGATGGTAGTTAACTGACAGTTGGAAGGGCAAATGCTTCATTTTGCCCAACCATTGCTTGGCATTGCCTCTGCTGAGGTGCTCAAGCACAGAGGGCATGAGGCCTGTGAGTTTTCTCCCCTCTAGTCTCTGCAAGCTGTGCTGGATTATAGACAACAGACAATGAATTGATCTGTGATCTCAGGAAGATTAAGTTCTGTATCATCCGTGGAAGAAAGCAGTGACAGACTCCGCATCTCATGACATTAATATTTCAATAACTTGGAATTTGTGGGGAGAGGACTAAATGACTACTTTTGAAATTTTTCTACTAATAGAAACAAATTCCTTGACATTGTTTTATGTGGGTCTAGTGATAACCTCCCTCCTGCCCCCCGCTGTATGAAGTGGGTTCAGGCTAGCATTTGCAATTAGATATTTTGCATTCACATTAAAATCTTATTTTGGAATAGAGATGAAGGATTTATTTTAACTTGTCTGAACTGTAATCATTGCTTTATTTGAAATAAAAAAGGTAGTAATGGGAATGAAAAAGTATCTTAAAGCTGGAAAGAAAATACACTTCCCCCAAATTCTCTGGAATTATTTTAAATCCACAGGTCTCTGTACTAATGATACTATTCCTCACTGACTTCATGTTATAACTTCATGTCATAACTGGTGATAATATGTTTTCTTTGGAATGTTTATATGACAGGTCTTCAATCATATATTGCTAACAGCATGATCTGTATGAAATCTGAAAATATTACAGTCTGAAAGGCTGAATTTTTACTATTATAAGAGTGTGAATAACACTTCAAAGGAAAAGTAAAGACAAACTATTATAGCTAGAGTGCTTTAATGAATATTAGATGACAAGCGAATCTGGTCTACACTTGCTTCAGGACCCATGAATAATGAGAAAATCTTCAGGGCTCGGGCTGAAGCTAATGTCAACGGCTTGACTAACAGGTAGGAAGCTCTGTTTCATCACCAGCATGAGTAAACTCAATGCAGGTGGTACATGTCCCAACGCTTGGGAGGTAAAGGAAGGACAAGCAGAAGTTCAAGATCATCCTTGGCTACACAGTAGTGTGAGTCACTGTGGACTGCATGAGACTCTGTCTCAAAATAAAAAACTGTGGACTGCATGAGACTCTGTCTCAAAATAAAAAAAAATAAGAATCTTAAAATGGTGCTAAACAGTATTTTGGATCTCCTGCCTTTCATAACCCCTCCTTGTCTCTTGCAACTATAGTTGTGAGAGCTGGGAATGATGAGGTAGCATTGTGCTTTTTGTTGCCAACTGAATTAAAAGTACAGGAAACTTTAAGTTTATAATGGATTCATCACTTCAGCAGGATAAATACATTCTATTAAAATAACAGGTACTTGGGCTGAAGAGGTGGCTCAGGGGTTAAGCCTCTGCCTTGCAGGCGGAAGGTCCTGAGTTCGGATCCTAGACCCCACGTATAGATGCCAGGAGGAAGCGGGAGCGGCCTGTGTTTCTGGTCCTGGTAGGGCGGAGCCTGTGAATCCGGGGCAGAGTAAACAAGGAGGTGGAGGCGTCCATGGTGGTTCTCGGGTTCGTCCGTGGTTCTACACATACACAGACACACACACACAGACAGACACACGCGCGCGCACACACATGCACATGCGCAGTTGAATAAATAATAATAATAAAAAAATTTTAAAATAACAGGTACTTGAGCACTCCTCCTCATTTGCCCGCTCCCTTTGAAAGTAAAGTCGTGAACTTGAGGTTGAATTTGAAGCACTGCAGGGGATATGCATATCCATTATTGTAAAAGTCTAGGTTTAGTGAAAACTGGAATTTAGTTATATCATCATTTGGGGCATGTCAAAACATGTTCCATTAGGAGAGCGCATTAGATTACCTGATGATTCATAGATCTCTAAGTTATGTGGAAGAGAAACTAGGTGAAGCTGTTTGTCAGAGAGAAAGCTCCTCAATGCTACTGCGGGAAAGTTGGCAGTGGCTGACAGGGTCTGAAATAAGCCTACCAGCCTTGCCTCTTTGAAATTGGGCAGACTTCTTTCTTGTTTCTCAACAGACAAGCCAAGTACTTCCTCACAGTTTTGAAGGCTAGACACTTCTTTTTTAAAAAAATTTTATTAGAAAATAAACTATTATAATTAAATGAAAAGACATAGAGAAGGTCAGCAGGATAACTCAGCAGGTAAAGGCACCTACAAGCGAATCTAAATTTGATCCCTGGAGCCCACATGGTGGAAAGAGAACTGACTTTCAAAAGTTGTCCTCCGTGTGTGTCATGATATGCATATGTTCTCTCTCTCTCTCTTCTTAATTTTACTTTTTATTCTTTGACACTTACATACATAAATAAAGTGAATTTGTGTGGTTTTTTTTGTGTGTTTTCACTCCTTACTACTCAGTCCCATCCTGTCTCCTGTCTCACTTCATACTTTCTCCTTTCCAGTCTGTGGAGACTGGACAATTAAGACCACAGTGCCAGAGGTCTGTTTTTCCAGTTGCCTCTCTTCTTGCCCTGAAAATGCCCATCATGGCCCCTCTTTTCTCACACACTGTTTGCTGTATGTAATGTCCTGGTTTTCTTTTTCTCATATGGACACTAACCTTATTCTAATCATCTCTCCAAATACACCATCTACAAATGTAATCACATTCTGACATCTGGGGACTTCAGCATGGGAATTTTGCAAGTAACGACAGCTAGTAACAACAGGTTATAGGTGTGGTGGTGCCTGTAATCCCAACACTCAAAATAAAGTGACAGGAAAATGTTTGCAAATTTGAAGTCTGCTTAACCTACAGAGTTCTTTATTTTAATATGATTTCTATATTTATATGCATATATTATGTTTTGCAGATATACTCGTTTTTCCCATACTTTAGCATACACATCTGCATATCCTTATTTTTAAGATGAAATTACAGTTTCTCTAAGCATGTCTTTCATGTGCTTCACATATAGCATTTTGTCAACACTTAAGCTAATATTAAATGTATCTTTGAAATTTGATGCAACCTTTTGTATTTCCTAGCATACCTCTAAATAAAAAAGAATTACAAATGACTTAGACATTAGAATTTGTTCAAGATATAAAAACTTGAAGAATTTAAATTGAAGTAACTAGTTTTATGTAATTAGTAACATTTGTATATGTGTCATGTTGTGTATGGGGGGTAACATTTGTTCATGTGTCATGTTTATACGTGTGTGTGTATAAAATGTCTATAAAATTTTTTCAGTTGTCAAATAAAAGCTACTATATGTAACAGTTGTTTATAGTATTTGCTCATGGTTCTCAAAATATAGACTGCTGATCTAAGGAGTCCCTGGAATTGTCTCAATTGATCTACAAGACCAAAAGTATCTCCAAAGTAAATAAAGACGTTATTCATCTAGGAAGAAGGAACTTTTAGCTATTGTCTGTGAAGAGGCATGTGTCCCATCAGAAAAAAAATAATAGTATTGCTGGAGTGTTATAGATGTTGAAGTGGTGGTGTTACAAACTGTGATACTAATCCTAATTTTTAAAGAATTTTTTAATTCTCTTCCCACAGTGTGGGGAAAGAGAAGCCAGTTTCACTCAGTATTGCTAATGATGAAGCAATTAAAGTTATTAAGTCTTGGCATTTGCCTGTGCGCCTTTGTAACATTCTAAGTGAGTAAAGCTTTACTCTCCTAAGGTACAGCACCATCTCCAGGAATAGAATTGGCACAGTTGCTTGGGTTGTAGCTGAAGTAGCTGCTCTTTCACAGAGCTGCATCTCACTGCAACAGTTGACTGAAAGCTGGCTGTGATCATTCACACTTAGATTTGACAGTTTTTTTTTTTTTTCCAAAAATGATGAAGTCTGTCAATGGACAGAAATTGCCACCCGGCAATATTTAAATGCTGATGGCACGATTTAAGTTTTTAAGCAAAAATTAGAAATCTGGAGAGGTTGTATCTATCCATGAGAGCTAACTGAATTGCAAACTGATGAGATTGGTGGTAGTATTGATAACAACTGCTACTTTTATGCAAGTGTGTAATGAAATATACCAGCATTAGGTATATACAACATAATTTAGGACCAGTATTTTCTAAATGATGAGATTTTCATATTATAAAAACGTGCCTGGGTAAAATTTTCTTGCAAAGTACAAGAAGAAAGCAGATTTTAATGCAACAGTAAAGTCTGATTACATTAAATTATACGCAATTTTGGAAACACATTTGATTTTAAACATTAAAGCTCATTGCTTCATCTGTTGCATCTCATAAAGTTCACTGATACTATGTAACATGACAAATATTTTTTTAAAAAAACTACCATTTGTTGAGTCTTGATCTCATATTAAAAAATAATATCCATAATGATCTGAAAAGTCCATTAAACTTCTCTCTCTTATCTGTACATGCCAGTAGGGGTAGATGTTCTTCATCTCCTAAAAACCCAAAATACATATTGCACTAGGTTGTAAACAAAAACAAACTAAGAGACTTGTGAAAATGGTGAAAATGTAAAACAATCTCTCTCTGTCTCTGTTTTCATAATAACTTCATTGCTTTGTTTGAGATGGAAAATTTGCATTTTTTTTCTACCATCAGAGTAAGAATGGGTTCTGGCAGGAATCATCACTGAATTCTAAATATGGAGGGGAAATTTGGTGGAGAAAAGGATACTTTAGTGATCTTAAAATATCTCCAGCAGGGTGTGGTGGTTCTGGCACTCTCGAGCCTGAGGAGAAGAGTTGCAAGTTGAAGGCCAGTTTTAGAGCTGCTGAGTGATTTCAAAGCCAGTCTGACTCACATCCTAAGAACCTGTCAACAAACAAACAAACAAACAAACAAACAAACAAACAAACAAACAAAAACCAGACCTAAACAAGGGGTGAACCCAGCATGGTAGCATATGTTGTAGGAGACCCCATATAAACAGTGAAGGTGCAGCTCAGCAGTAGAACACTGGCCCAGCATGCACAGGATCCTGTTTCATTCCTAGTCTTACAAAATAAAGAGGCATTATTGAGCAGAGAAATAGGTACAACAGCAAACTGGTAATCAGAATTAGTGTCATTTTTTGTGGAGCAGATGGACAAATTCTCTCTCTGGAAGTGGTGGCCTCAGAAGCATAGAATTCTAACTGACTGTGTAGCTTTGGTCAAATCATGAGAAAACATTTTACAAAACCCAAATGAGATGCAATCTCTTAAGAAAAATAGAAATGGGGTTGGTCTTCAAAACACAAGTTGTGATAACATTCCAAGTGAAAGGGTTGAGAAAGAAAGAAACCTATGTGCCATGTCTGATTCCAGCACAGATCTACAGAGAAGGAAAAGAATGCTACAGTATTTATTACTTTAGAAGAAACTACACTGTGGATAGTAAAATACTGCAGCAATGTCAAATTTGCTGAAGTTGATAAGTGCATGATGATAGTAAGAAAGTATTCCAATTCTTAAAGTATCTTGCTATTGTTAAGTAGGTTTTGAATGCCGCAGAAACATATACATGCATTTATATGTAACATGTGCATATATAAACATATATTCATAAATGTGGGTAATTTGTATATATTTATATGTATATGTATGATCAAAACTATACATAAGCTGATATAAATAGTGAATGAAATCTTAAGCTGTATCTACAGCAATAGTGTACTGTTGTTTTTTTTACTATTGCTGTTCTTTTAAAGTTTCAGTAAGTTTTTATTTCCAAATAAGAAGCTAAAAATAATCCAACGAAGTTAATTTTATTATAGGTCCAAAAATAATATATATATATATATTTTTCAAGTTTAAATTCCTAATAGAGTAGATACACTTAATGAACATAAGCAACGGGTCTCTGGTGTCCTTGATTGTTTTTAAGAGCAGAAGGGGTTGAGCTACAGAGACTGAGACCATTGATATGCATTGTAGGGAAGTTAGCTGAGTGACCCCTTCAGTCTTTAAAAATCTGTTTTATGACATTAGTGAGAGCTGGCTTGGTATACATCATTAATATAACCTAGGACAAATTACTCATAAGCTCTGTCTGTTTTAATGTTCTCATATATGAATTAGTATAATCATGCTGCCTCTTCAGACAACAGCTTCATGGTTTAAGTTATGAATTCAATGGAAAGGTCCTTAGCTAAGCAGGTGAAGTGGAGATGAGCAAGCTTACAGGGAGTTTTGGAAGTCCTTAGAATTAGGATTAACAACATACACACAGCAAGAAAAGCCTCCAATCATATGAAGAATGATTGTCTGGATAGGAACTGCTTCTCCCTCATAAGTAAATTGTAATTACATGATTTAGTCTTAGTGTCGTTCATTCCTGTCTCAAGATACACTTCCTACATGGTTACTTCTGTATGGAGTGAATTAAGGTGTAATGAAAATGTGTTGTTATACTACTTGAAAGAATGGAGGAGGAGGATTGTGGGTTCAATACTTGCCTTGGGATATGTAGTGAAAAATCTTTCTCAAAAAAAAAAAAAAGAATATTCCACAAAGAGAAAAAAAATCTTTTATTGACATCTTAAGATAGAATAAGAGAGAATTGAGAGGGGACAGGGTTGCGATGTCCAGCTTCCCAAGGCTAAATTATTCTCTATTAAACAGTTCAACCCATTAAATATTCAGATAATAAAACATGCAGAATATCATGTTACTCATTTATGTTACATTCTCCTAAATCTACATGGCAGTGATCACCATTTTTTAAGAAACCAGAGGAAGAATAAGGAAAAGTCCTTTCTGTCATCTTGAATGCTGCTTGTTAGGTATTATATTTCTTGGCTTCATTGTTATTTATTTTTCTGTTTTCTTTTTCTTTTGAAATAGATCACCAGAAACTGGAAAGGGAAGCTAGAATCTGCCGTCTTTTGAAGCATCCCAATATTGGTGAGCAAATAGTTTCAGTATTCCTTAAATGTTTCAGCATGTTATGTACTGTATTATGTCACAATAAAAATGTTCATTTTATTGCTCTATTCCCCTCCCCCTTTTTTTGGAGTTCTTGTTCTAGTTTGCAGTACCAGGGATGGGTACCATTCTGACAAGTGGGTCTTGAATCCAATCAGAAAGCTGTTGGTTGTCTCTTTGATACTTTTATATGTTTCTATTATACTGTTGGTCTCCTGTTGCCATGGTGATTTATATTGCAACTTACAGATCTTATGCCATTGATGGGTTTGTGATGATTTCTCTCCCCCAGCAGCTTCTACAGTACTATGTAAACTAGCCAGCAAGGAGAAAGTCCTCAGACCAATTCCAGTTTATATATTTTGCCCATAAACCTATAGGTAGGAAGACAGTACATCAAACTGCTTTGTAGGTAGCTGTTATTATACCCATGGAAACTTACAGTGGAAATCTTTGGGTCTAAAGCTGGATGAGTGAAGGGAAATGCACATATCGGGAGGGTGGCCAGAAGAGAGGTAACTTGATATACCACAAAGGCCTTCACCCCTACAGGAGTAGACAAGCTAGAGTGAACCTTGGGGTCCATAGAAGCATATAGATGGAAAGGTAGGAGAGAGTGGGAGGGAATGGTGAAGGGAAGGGATTAAAAAATGTTCATTTTAATAAGTAAAATATTATATCTGCTAACAGATTTTTGTCTTTTCATCCTGGCTACATTTGAATTTTTATATGTTTCTGTATTTTTTTATGTACAATCATTTGTTTTGAAGCAGGAATGAAAAACAAAAATTTTTTTTCCCACATTTAATTTTTTTTCCTAATCATACCCTGTCCTCTTCCTCCCTTCTCCCCTCCCCAGTTATCACCCCTTGCACTCTCCCCCCTTCTTTTCACCCCCTCCCTCTCTCCTCCTCTCCCAGTGCCTCCCCCTTCCTCCTTCCATCCCCTGGAGCATCCTTTTGTATGAATGCCAAACCTCCCTCTGAGTCCTCTACCCTAGTGAGGGGTAAGGACTCATTAACATAGCCAGGAGCCCCTTCTTGGGCTCCCCATTAGTGTGGGAACTCTGTTAGGACTATTAATCCCTCTAAGGATCCTATTGCCTGCAGCCTTCTCCCCTGTGATCCTTGGCAGACTTTGGGGGGTTCTTTGGCATGTCAGCCATTGTGCAGGTCAGGCAAAGTCAAATTCTGGCTGCTGCAGCCCTAACTTGTGTGTAGTATATTGCATATCATTGGTCCTCCCCATCTTTAGGCTCTTACAATCTTGCTGCCCCTTCTTCCACAAGGTTCCCTAAGCTTTAGGATGGGGAGAGATGTGGCTGGTTTGGTTCCAGGTGAATAATGTAGGGTCTTTGGTGTTCTGAATTATGAAAACCAAACATATTCATAAGTTATTAGACTAACTAATCTTAGCTTGTGGAAACTAATAAACTATATGAACTAAATCAGCAGTTTGAATTCCCTGTTGTACTGAAATTTGGTTACACACTAACCAGTAAATATACCAAGTTTAATTTAAAGATTAAACAAACAAAAATTTGGTAATTACTGATTATATTATCTTCACTTTATTTTAACCACATATTTTAGACTCTGCTATATTAGCTAATTCAATTTCCCTTCAAAATAAAAATGGTAGTTCTCTACTTAATTCACTAAATATTTTAGTTTAAAAACGGGCATACAAATTTAAAAGAAAATTGTAGCTCTGTTTTGCACAAAGCAGCAATTCTACATAAATTAGTACTTTAAAAAACAACATATGGAAATACCTGTAGGGCTTTGTTTTATGCAATTAAGAATTGTTCAGCTGCTGCTGCTGTGTAGTATAGAGAGGTAGAACCTAGGCCATCAACTTAGCCAAATTCCTTTTTTCCTATCCTGTTGGGAGATTCCAATTTCAGACAGTTGGTCAGAACCCTATCATTGTGAAAGTGGAATTCGAGGAAAGAATGAAAGATAGAAGCAAGTCATTTGGCCCTTGGGAAAAAGCAAACACACAAAAAAAGATTCTAGGCAGAGGGAATGAACTGACTGTAAGAAGTTCTGAGGCAGAACCTTGACTAACCCATTCCACCTGAACTTGTTTTGTAATTCAGAAATAAGAGTGATTGAGCTTTTCTGTTTTATCTAAACTGCTTTAATAATGGAGCTCCAAATCATGTGATTTATTTATCATGTGCAACGTGTTTATTCATGTGATGTACAGTGATTTGAAAACAGCAGCAGTAATGGTAGTAGTTATAATGAAAGAGTCATTAGTGTCCAACTGAAGAGGAGCATTTTAATAGGAGATGGTAGAAAGAACACCTGACTAGCTGGAGAGACCAGCAGGGCAGCACTGGTGGGTGCCAGATGCAAGGGTAGGACTGTGGTCAGGGTCTGGATTGCCCTGAAGCTGAAGATGTATTTACAAGATTTATTTTACTTTATATTATTTTGATTGTTTGTATTGGGTTTTAAATTTTCAAGTAAAGAGACAGTATTTTGAACAATTTTCCATCTATGGAAATTTGCATGCTTCATTTTTATGTCTTTCTCTTGGCATATTATCAAATCTTGAGAAATTATAGCAAGTAGAAAGGTTTCTGATTTTTTTTAACCCAAGGGAAAAAACATTTCAAACCCACAGAAAGTGGCAATTTATTAAACAATCTCTTTAGAGCTTTTGAAAAACGTGTTTTTCTGATCATAAAAGTACAGTTCTTAGAAGTGTTGGAAAATATAATGGTGGTTGAAGGAGAAACTGTAGGGAGTAGCTTTTCATGTTTGTTTTAGACATTTCATCTTTTTATGATGAATCCTACCTATGTTGCTAACTACCAGCATTTTCTTGTGTACATTGTCCTACTTAGACACACCTTAAGAATTGTCTCACTTAATACAATGAGTTGAGTGTGGAATGTTGTACAGCACTGTGCTGGGCAGTCCACACTGGTAATGAATCATGAATTGGTGAGCAGGAGAGATAGTATCTCTGCTTCCCAAAGGCTTACAAACAAGCAAGCATCCAAATTATGTCCTAATAATTAGTTCTGTGCATGTAATTGGAATTAGGGTAATTGGATATCTGGTGACCCAGGCTCCTATGATAAAAGAAACAGAGCCAGATGCTAGTTAAGCTGAGGAAGAGAGATTTTATCCAGAACCATTGCATTAGGCAGTGAGCTGAGTTGCATTCTGTTCTAAGTCAAATACCGAAGTAGGGCATGGCTGGCAGGATTCTTCATGGAGGTTGTCCCAAGGTCATAGACAGGCACCAGGAGGAGTACTGTAGGAAAAGAGGAGCCTATAGAGAGTTTGGTCAAGGAGAGCATCTTTGTCACCACATTGAAGTGAGTTGTTGGATAGGATGAGACTATGGAAGAGGTCACATTTAAACAAGAAAATAAATGAAGGTAAATCCATCATTGAAAACAGCAAGGAGAAAGCTGTTCAAGCAGAGGGAAGTGACATCCACAGGAAAAGGGAGACATCAGAATGTTCTACCATGGGGAGAAAAGTGACAGATCAGGCCAGGTGGGTATCTAACCATTCAGGGTTATGGAGTTCAGCTGTCGTTCTGAGTGCAATGGGAAGCCAGGAGGATTTCAATCCGATGGGCTCTGCTTTGCTGTGTGTAAAACAGATCATCATGTGCTTATTTATGAACAGAGATAGCAGTGTTCAGTCCTATGTCATAATCATTGTATTCCAATAAGACATCACAGACTGAGTATAAACTAATTCTTATTTTGATGATTTGTCTTAATTGTTGAAAGTCATGTCTTTAATGACTGAATTCTCTATGGCTCTAAATTCTTATTGTCTCTATAAAGAGGTGCTGGTATTTAGAGATTGTAGCTTGAAGCCTCAAGATTTGAAAGATGTTAATTTTGATTCTTTTCAAGGGAAATTTTGGTATTGCTTGGGTTCTTCCATCACATAGGATAAACAAGCTAGATTTGGTGGAGCATGCCTTAATTCAGCCTTGAGAGAGGAAGGAAAGAGGACCAAGAGTTCAGTCATCCTCAGCTATATAGCATGGTTAAGGCCACCTTGGGATACTAGAGACCTGTCTCAAAAAAGAAGAAAGTAAATAAAATTCAAATACTAGTACAATCTTAATATGAAACTTAATTTTGAGAGAATGCTCTGTCTGCATGGGTTTTATTATTTGACATGTACAATAGTGCATGAAATTCCAGTTGCTGACAAGTGTTCATTTGGTATGAAGAGGCTTTGCTTCCTGCAAAAGCAGCTTTCCCCTGCCCGTGACTGATAAGCACATTGAGAAGCTATATAACTGTTTTCATAAAATCTAAAACTGGAAGGATACTTAAGCGTTATCTAAGTCCTGCCTAGATTCTGCTGATAGAGGTCAGAGTTTTCAGTAAAGTGGTGTGCCCACAAGTCACACACTGATTTTCTGAGAGAGAGTGCTCTTTGCCCCAACAGTAGAGTGTGAGGTCATAGAGTTCTAGATCTTCTGGGTTCCTCACAATTTTAGCAATGACTTTGTGTTTGTTTGCTCTTATAACAGATGAATTTACCTAACCCATGAATTTTACCTTTTCCTTCAACTCTGTAAGCAGCTGTTTTTCAAGTTCCTCTGGTTCTACAAAGAAACGGTACAATGAGGTTTGGTGACTGTCAAGCCGAAATATGCCTAGTCATTGCTTTTTAAATGAACAAATGATTTAATATATTGGTACACTCTCTCCATTTTTTATTCCATTGAAAGTTGCAAAGAAAAACAGAGAGAAGAGTTAGTATAGAGTAAATGTGACTGGATCTACTGAGAAACAAACAAACAAACAAACAAACAAATGAAAAAAGCAGCCAGAATAAAAGCTCTAGGGGTTCTATGAATGACAGTCATGAGTCTGGGTAATTTACCATCCAACAGAGGGGCATTGTGTATATGTTGTGTATAGACTTCTCCCTCCATTATTGTGTCTGAAATCATAGCATTCTAATCACACAAGAATAATTTTTATTGCTAAACTACTTTCTCAGGTAACTTTTCAACAGGTAAAAGGTAACTACATTATTCAGTATAAAAAAGTAAAGTTCTCTTGTTGGTGTCCATCTTTTATTGGATTAAATCACACTTCTTTACCTTGATTATTTGATGTGAAGGCTAAATTGTTTCCTAGAGTATATTACTGTCTACAGAATTGATGATCTTCTTTTATCAGATGTGAGAAATGGCACACAGAGACCACTTTTCTCCAGCAGATAAATGTTTTTAGAATTTCTATTGCCTATAGTAGCACTTGCTCTCTTCCCTTTCTTGCTACCTTTGCATCCTTGCTTCCCCCCTTGCTCTCTCCTTCCTCTCTCCCTTCCTTCTTTTAATCTATATACTATTATGTCAGTGATGTACTTTTTAAATTCTTTGCTGAAACATAAATTCAAAATCTTTTTATGTAAACAATATAGTTTAATAAATAGAAGTATTATATACTCACTCAAAGATAGTATTTTAAAATCTTTCCAATCGACAGTCTATTAATCTGATTCAAATTTTGCTTGATTCTTTGTAAATCAGGCTTTTGTGAGAAATTTGCTTCATTAAGTTACCTTATATGAGTCCATACCATAATTGCAGCATTCTGACCAGCATAGGATGATTATGAGTTTGAAGCTTGCCTAGGTGAAATAATGAGATTTTTTTCTCTCAAAAAGCCATAGTAATGGGTAACAGATTTGTTTCTGAAATTATGGAGATTATTATAAAGTAGCTATGCTTTAGACTTAGTAGATAGTAAAATCTGACGTAGAGTGTCTTAGTTTCTTATCAAT
>JALPQD010000013.1:9517936-9715436 GCA_023101885.1 Typhlomys cinereus | reverse complement strand
TTTTATTTATGAGAGAGAGAGAGAGCAGATATGCAAGTGGAGATCAGAAGACAATGATCAGAAGTTGTTCTCTTCTTCTGCCATGTAGGTTCTGGGGATTGAACTCAGTTCACCAAGTTTTCATGCAAGCTCCTTTATCCACTGAGCCATCTCTGTGGCCCTCCATTTTCATTTTAAAAGATTACTTTGGCTAATGAAAGTCTGACTAGAGCTACCTTCTTATCAGAACCTACTCAGTGGCTTTCCCTGCACTCAGGACAATCCAGAGTCCTCCTGTGTCCGCAAGACCCCAGTCCTGTACAAGGAATATCTGTCCTACTCCCTTTTCTAGTCTCCCCATCTTAGGTCTCCCCCTTGGGTGACTTGCTCTGGTCCCTCTGGGCGGCTTGTGTTTCCAAACTCTTCCTAAGTCCTGCAGCACTCCACGCAGAGCTCTTCCTAAGTCTACTATGCTCCTGGACTTCTGCATAGAGCACACTGCCTTACTCAGGCTGTGCTTGATCTTCATAGGTGTGGGGGGCCTGGGCACTCAGTACAAAGCCGCAGGTTCCTTCCCACCATCCTTCCTTGTTTATTTCTTTCTGTCACTCATGCAATGGGGTTGATTTACTTCCACTGGCATATAGAGCCCTGGAGTTAAGGGGCTCTACCTATCTCTTAAACAGCTCTTGGCACAGATTCACACAGAGACTGAACCATGCACAGCTATATTTCTGAGTTTTAGGTAACCAGGCAGGGAACACAAATTTGTATTGGCTTGGCACAACTGTGGGAAGTCTTGTGAATTCTGACTCATGACAAAGCTCTTTTACTCAAGCACCAGAGCTTCTGGTTTTCTTCTGGCTAGTAGGACCCTAGACAGCCTGGGGCTAGGGTGTGCCTAACCAGATTCCAATCAGAGAGCCAAGGCATCCTTTTTACATAGTTTGGCCCTTGAGCAACCAACATACCCCTTGACTGCCTGGCCTTAGGCTCACATCCCATCTGCTGGTTGGGGGTCTTAGCTCAACCCTTTTAGTCTGTTTTGTTGTTTCCCCACCCTCTCTAGAGAACTTGGGGGTGTCAGGAGCTCCCTGTCTCTTCTATCTGGTGGGTGCCTAAAACTACTGACTGTTCCTCATCGTCTGTGAGAGTTTTAACAATACCTCTCCAAGTATAACTGTAAAGTTGTGGATTTCGCCTGTGCTAATTAGAACTGTAGGAGTCAAGTTTCATGTTGAAAACTGAGCTCTGGGCACATTCTTCAAGAGTTAGTAATTAAGGCAAGCCCTTGAATAAAGCTTATGGGAGACTGATGCTGGGGGGGGGCAACCTAGTCTATAGTTGGTGCGACCCTTACTTTAGCAAGTGGATATCTTCTCAGATGAAAAAAACTGATTCAGTTAGCTGACATTCTTCAACATACTTTGGAAGGTCTTGTCTTATGAGTAAGGTTTGCCCCTCTCTCAGGAATCCCTGTAAATATGGTATAGCCAGTTCCATCAGCTCCTGTGGTTGGTGTGAGCAATCCAGCCAAGCTGGGCTAACGACTGTAAGGGAGATAATCATAAGAATTAAACCACCTGTTCCACTAAGCTGTTTGGTCATGAATTCATCAGCAAGTACAGGCAAACTGCAGCACTCTCCTTTCTCAGGACTGACCTTGAGTGCAAGAGAACTGCACTCGCTTGGATCTACCTCTTTCTTAAACACTTAGGGTCAGCCTTTAAAATGAGTCCTCTGCTCTCTAAAACAGAAATCTGCTTTGAAGATGAAACTAATCAGTAAAGAGGTGGTTGGTTTCCTTTTCTCTCTCTGACAGTTTTACAACAGGCCTCTGCTTTGTGTGATTCCTTAGAAGTCTATGGGATCCCCGCTCTGGAGCTGAGACTGTAAAAGTTTCCTGTAAAGCACAGTAAAAATATCTTAGTACTTCCTGGTGTTGCTTTCCTGTCTTGCCTACTTAACTTTGCCATCATGGTTCAAAAGTAGCCATAGCCACTTCATAAGCAACAGCATAAATGATGGCATGCCAATAAAACTTTATTGGTAGGCACTTAAATCTGAAATTTTTACTTGTCATAAAATACAAGTTTTTGATTTCTCTTAATATTAAAACTATAAGAAGCATTCTCAGGTTAAAGTCTTTATAAAAGTCATGGTGGACTTGGTTTGGCTGATCACTGCCTTGGAGTCTAGGGCACTTTCTCTGTGGGTTACTTGGACCTGGATGTCAGTTGAATTCTTTGACTTTTTCTTGACTTTGGCAAACAGCTTCATGTCTGCTGAGCCACTTAACATATTCCGAGAAGCTAAACTAACCGCGGTGATAGTAACCGGTGTGGTTTACTAACCACTATGATAGTGACCTGTGTGGCTTTGCTCTTCTGGTTTCTTCTGGGAAATTCTGATTTCATCCTGTGCTTCCTGAAAGAAAGGCCCATTTCAATTCTGGTTTTGTATATGATCCTTGCCTCAGATTCTAATTTGCCATAAAAGGCTTTATGTTGTTTGGGTCTTGATATTGATGTTGGGGTCACCTCACTGGATTTCTTGCTGGGAATAGCTGATGCCCATCTTTTCCTCATTAGTCAGTACCATGCCCAGGTGACATGGATTTGGGGCTGGTTTGGTACTTGAGCTAATGTTAGTACTATTCCAGGCTTACCTTTGTTCTTGAATCTTGCAAGCTGATTGCCTAAGACTACCTTTGTGTTTACACACATGCTACCTTGACAATAATCTTGACCCTTGACTTTCTCTCTCATGCTTTTAAAGTTTACCTGGTGTATAATCAGGACCAACCCTGCTTTCCTGTGAGTGATCTACTGCTCTCTCAACTGAGATTCTGATAAGATATTTTGGTTTTATTTCCCATTAACCATCAGAAAATGCTTAATATCTTTCTAAAAAAATTTTAAATTTATTTATCAAGTATGTGTGTGTGTGTGTGTGTGTGTGCATATGTACACATACAGACACACATGCAGTTCACGATGTAGTTTCTCTCCTTCTACTTTGTGAGCTCCAAGCATTGAACATAGTCCATTATCTTGGCAGCAAACAATTTTGCACTCTGAGCCATCTCATTTGTCCAAATGTCTTTTTTTTTCCATATCTTTCCCTTTATCCAGCTTTCATACAGCACTCTGCATATACCAGTAAAAAATGTGCTATCTCTCCATTGTAAATATATGATGCTGTTTTGCTACTTTTTTTAATTTTAAGGATGCATGTAACCTTTTCTATGAAGTGAGGGAAGATATCGTCTTCATCTTCTTTTGTAAATATCTCAGTAGCAAATTCTGTTATCCTTTGGACTTACTTTATTTTGTTTTACTTGTAAAGCTGATCTGAGTTTTCTTAAATTCTCCATACAGTTTGATGACTGTGGCATAGTATGGTTACTGCTGAGGAGCCTGGAGAGAGAGAGAGTTCACTCCAAACATGTTCACCCTTAAACAAGTTTCCCAAGAAGGAAGGGAAATGAGCAAATCACATGGCAGCATAGAGTCAGATCCCAGCCGATTATCAAGATGGTCAGTGTGGTGGAAGGCTGGTGGTTTCGCTACATAGCGTGGGAGATACTGACCTACATTCAAGGACTTGCATATAGCAGTGGGTTCTGTGAACTGCCAGATGCAGGACACAGTTCTCACTTTGTGTCTGTCTGCAGTGCCTCGGAATTCCACAGCTTCCAGACCCTCTCATTTCTGCTGGTGATTGATGCTGCTGTCTTGGCTTTTGTTGAAGGAGCACTTCCAGGCCTCTATTCCATTTGCAGTAGACACTGACATTCTGGGCCGCTGTGCACCCAGGCATGACTCACGCTAGCCCTGCTGGGGACCTGAACTGTGACATCTGCCTCTCCCCTGGCTCTTTATCCTGACTCTCACGCGCTTGTCCTGCCCTTATGGAATATTTCTACCCTGTTTACCTACTGTCTTCCAAGACACAGTTAATCAACATCACTTTCCATTGAAGTATCAGTCTTTTAACACAATTGGAGTGGATATGAACTGAAGGAATAAAATGTAACTGATCTTCCAAGAAAAATTTCCATTTCCCTGGATTATTCTAATATTTTGATCTTTAATTTCAGTTCCTTGAGTTTTATAGCACATAAAATATAAATTCCGGGCTGAGGAGATGGCTCAGGATAAAGTGTTTGCCTGGAAAGCAGAAGAACCTAAGTTTGGATCCCAGAGCCTATGTAAAAATGCTAGGTGCTTATGGCAAGGGGTCTGCAATTCTGGTCCCAGAAGACAGAGCCTGGGAAATCCAGAGCAATGCAATAAAGATGTAGAACAATTCAGGATTAGTCCCAATTCCACCCTCAGGCCTCCACAGTCTCTCACTCTCAGGTGTAAACTTGTATGTGCGTGTACACACACACACACACACACACACACACACACACACACACAACAAACAAACACATCATGGTTGAAAGATGAATGCTATACGAAAGAAAGATTTATTTTCAGATAGTGATAACTTAAAAGTCTATAGTTTAAATGCTTGCTATAATGATTCAATTTTTCCTCCTATTCTGTAGATCTCAATAGGCTTTTTTTAAATGTATTTGGCTAAGTATCGAGCACTTACTTTGTGCTTGTAGTTGAATCTGAATCTCAAATTGCTTAATTAAATTTGGCTGTGCTAGCTTGGTTTATAAAGGGTGGAACCAAGATTCAAATACATTTGTTTGATTCCAAAGTTCACATTTCACCCTGAAGAGCCCTCTCTTCTTTACTTCCTCATCCGCACAAACCCTGTGCAATGGTTTTGTTTTTCATTTAGTTAAAGAACTGGAAGGTGACTATGGTGTCAGCCATGTTGGGAGGCTTCTCTGCAGATATACGCCACAGTTCAGAGAGGTGTTAAAAGAAGTGTCTGCATGAGACCTATGAAGGGGAAGGCTCCTGTTTCCTGTGGAAGGTTTTCTGCAGGGTTGACACACAGACTTGACTATCTCAAGATAAAGGGAAGAAGCAGCAGCATTCGCCCAAACCACAAAAACGCAAATGAGTCTGTCTATGGCCCTGGTCAGCGACCACAGGGAGTCAGAGCTGTGGGATACCTTTCTACTAAACAGTTTTGAAGGACACTTGTTCTGTTTTCAGGACTCTTTCTGTTCCCAGCATCTGTGCTCAGCCCCGCCCCTTGTCTGTATCTAGTGAAACTGCCCTGGGTAACATCTGCAGCTCCTCCTAGCTCACTGTAGGAGACCTTGTTGGTTCCAGTCTTCCTCTCTAAAGATGAAGGCATGAGTCAGCTCGCAAGCCTTCCGTTACACTTTGGGTTTTCTGGCTTTCTTCTGGATCTCTTCCCAATCCTTTATGAATGTTTCTTTCTCTGCCCCCTGTTAAGTCTACCCAGGGCACCTCATTAATTCGCTAGTAATCCTGAGTCTGCTTCTGGTTTTCATATTTTCCCCCAGACATGTGGCTCATCGCCTACTGGAATATTCATGCAAATGCTGCCCTGACACCTTGGTAATAATAAACCAGGCCTATGGAATGGCCCTTGTCTGCTTCTCGCACCCAAACCTGCTTCTCTGCATCACTTTCCAGCTCTGCCTAAGCTGCAGGCCTGAGGTTCTCCTGCCTGCCTCTTTTCCTGGCGAAGCAGCAGTTTCTCAAACTTCAGCTTCTTGAGGGGCCCATAGGCCGTCTCCTCCTTAAGCACGCCCTGTAGTCCAGACTAGGTTAAACTTTCCTCAGGTTGCCAATCCTGTGAAGGGGTCTTTTATATGCAAATTGGATATATGTTCCCCCTCCCTTCTATCTTCCCAGACTTCCTTAGTTCCTCAGGCTACATTTTAGATAGTCTTCAGGCACATAAACGCCATCTTTTTCCCCATCTTCTCTCAAATGTTGTCCCCTTGGACATTTTTTGATGGGAGACACTGTTTGCTCCTAACTTCTCCCTCTGTCTACTTAAGTCATATATTCTCCCTTTTCCTTCTCTCTTTTCCCTGTCCTCCTTCCTTCCCTCTCTCATTCCTTCCCTACCTCTCTCCTTCATACTGGGAAGCTGACCCTGGTTCTAGATTATTCTCAGCAAATGTTCTACCCCTGATCTGTACTGCACACCCAGCCCAGCTCCTCCTTTTCCTTTAGGTGCCATCTCTGACATCACCCTTGGCCTTGTCTGGCACCCCTGATTTTTTTTTTTCTTTAATTTTTTTAACATAGCATACAAAGAAATGCAAGTCTGACAAGAAGAACTTCCTTTTTTCTCATTTGATCAGAGGTCTGGCCAGACTAGGGTTAGCTCTGGTACCCTGCAAGCAATCAGTGAGTATGTCCAGATGCCCTTAGATCTCCATTCCTTGGCCTAAGGGACTATGCATGTTTCATCTTCAGGGCCTAGCCCACAATATGACACTATGTCATAACGATCATTTATATTCATATGTATACATTTCAAAACTACCATGAATGTTTATAGTTTTTATCTTTTTTTTCTGAGACAAATACAGGGTCATTAACTAGTAGGAAGGAAAAGAAGCAAATTACAATGGTACCTCTTAAAGTCATGTGGGAAACTCTGTCATCTTTACTATTCTGCCCTTAATGCATTGTTGGTAAACTTCTATGTTTCTCTATGCCATTGTTTTCCCAGTGAATAAAGTGATTGGGGTCAAATTTGGAGTGTACAGAGTCAGAGTCGAAACAAAGTTTTAGGTTGTATAAGATATAAATGTAAGGTATTTACCTCAAAAACACACTGCACCATGGACTAGATGAAAGTTTTTAATAGAATTCCAGAACCGTGGGACCAGTCATAGGAAGAGGAAGAGCAGAAAGAAAAAGGAAAAGAGAGCTGAGAGAGGGACGGTGGGTTTTATACCCTCAGAGTTGGTGGGAGGGCTGATGGGGACAGATCTGGAGGTAATTTCTGGGACCTTTGTCCAACCTTTGACCTTGACCCTCTTAGCACTAAGGGTCAGGCGAGCACGAACTCTAACAAGCATCAGCTATTTGGGGGGCGCATCGGGGAGGGATGGCCATCAAGCATAAGCTCTGCCCTGAAAGTGTGGGGTGGGGGGATGAAGGAGTGGGATTCTTATCAGGTAGTACTTGTTAAAATTAGAGAGCTGCTCATCTAGGGTGAAATTCCTTTATTCTTTTCTTAACTTTCCTTGGCAAAGGTCATGAACTTTTACCTCTAATTCTACACTGTTTCCCTGAGCTGGGACTTAACAGAAGTGAGAGCGCATTGCATGGTACACTTTCTGAGTGCCTGATCTTCCCGCCAGCATGTTTACTCTACTTGTGGGGATCACAGCTCAGGAAAGAAAAGAATTAATTCCCTGCCTAGCTCTATGCTCATGATGTTGGAACTTGCCTTCCCTCTTCTTTCCTGCTCACTTATTCTCTCTGATGTAGGAGCATGCTTGTGTGTTACACACACACACACACACACACACACACACACACACACACACACGGGTCCTTTATACTTTCAAGGAAAGTTTTTTCACCATTCCCATTCCAGCTCCATTTCCAGCTTCATTTGCCCAGGCATCTACCCGTTTCTTCACCCTGACCTATTTCTTTTCATCTCATACCTAGACTATTAGGATCATCTGTGTGCACTGCTAGCTCACAGCTTCTACTCAAAGGACTCAGGAGGTTCACAGAGTGCCAGATGGGTCAGGTTCTGAAGCCACCTAAGAGGGATGCCATTGGAGTGAACAGGTGATACATTTCTTTGTTGGCTTAGATAAACATTAAAGAAAAATGAAAATAAAGTGACTACCATGTACGGCCACTTTGGAGAAGTCCAGAGAGAGGGAAGAGAGGGTCTTCCGTCTAGATTCTGGTGGACATGGGCCTGCTTGTGTTTTCACGCACTCATTGCTGGATGCCCACACCTTGAGTTCCCATGTTAAGTTTTGTTATTGCTTCAAAAGCACTTAATTCTGGTTTTCCCAAGTAACTATAAGTGGGCAGAGGAAAGGTATGGGGCATGAATTCCACCATGTGTGGGCACCACATGGAAGTCCCTGAATGAAGAGAAACTGTCATGAAAGACTTAAGAAATAGTGCCTGATGCCAGAGTTTAGCCTTAAGATGGAAGAACATTAGAATAGAATAGATAGCTTAAGGCCAGAGAGGACAGGGAGAGAGGTGCCATGACAGCATGATGGGTGGAGAGAAAGGGGGGAACAGACAGAGAGACTGCAGAGCAAAAGAAGAGAGACCTTGGGTGGAGTAGCAATCTTTTATAGTCTCAGAAAGACATTGCTAAGTAGTTTCCTGGAACTTACTAGGGAAACAGGGCAATGAGTGAAAACTGGAAGTGTTAGCTATCTAGCAAAATGGTGGCCATGGCTAGCTCCGGACTTCCACAACTACATATCAAAAACCTGCGAATTAACATAGAGGTCAAACCAAGGGACTTTTACACTTTATAATCTCTGGGAAAATAAAAACCAGATTATATCTTTCTTGGTAAGTCTCTTTCGGAGATCTGCATCCAATTTCATACCACAGTAAGTCTAGTGATGACAGATTTCAGGGGAGTCTCCTGAATAGTTGGGTGATTGTGTGCTTGCTCCTGAAATTTTTGATTACATGCCCAGACCCAAACAAAAGAATGCTTTTAGCTTCCTGAGTGAAGACTTGTGAAAGCAAACATAAGCGAAACCAAGGGAGGAAAGATAAGGGCTCACCAGTTTGAGTTTATGAAACTTCCTTCTGATACTTCAGACAACTCCCTCTCAGACTGGGCTCCCACTCAGCATTCTTACCCCACCTGAGGTGTTTTATTCTTGGTTCCATTGTAAAACCAAATGAAGCATCGGGGGCAGGTTCCATTTTGAAATAGAACTACTTCTTACAGGATCATAGAAAAAAATATTGTAAATTTAGAATTTAGTTGGTCTACAAGGTTGCATGCATTTATTCTTGATTTATAATTTTCCCCCCACATCAGTTACATCATTCTTCCAGCTACCTGCTCTGGAGGAGTGAGCAAAATTGGCAACCCAACCAGCAGATAAAGTCAGCCAAAGGTACCGTTGCTGTAAGGAGCCACACACACTCTGAGGGACCAGGCCTGGAAGGCCCCGAAGGCCACAGCCTCTCAAGGCGAGAGAGATAGGAGCCTGCGTGGCCCAATAAAGAATGGACACGGGCTGTCAGAGGGCTTTGATATGGTGTGAGGGGTGTAGAACTCACTGTGATGATACCAGAGAGGTGACAGGCTGTGGGCTCTGTGAAAGGATTTTCACTTTCCATCTGAGTGAGATGGTAACTTGAACTAAGTGTTTGCCCCCAGTTGAATGGTGAAACTCTTCCTCCCAAGATCATGTCTTTGGAGGTGATGTAAACATATCAACAAACAAGGAACTACCACGATAGGATTAGAGCCTATATAAGAAGAGGAAGGGTGGGCAGAAGAACCTGAGTTTGGATCCCCAGATTCCACATGAAAATTCTGGACGGTTATAACAGTGATCTGTAATTCTGGCCTTGGAAAGGCAGAGCATAGTGAGCTTCAAAGCAAAGCAATAATGAGATAGAGCAATTGAGAATGGTTCCAGATGTCATGCTTGGGCCTCCACAGGCACACACATTCAGGTTTCCTCTGATACACACACACACACACACACACACACACACACACAAAAAAAAAAAAAAAAAAAGAAGAAGGAAGGAGATAGCTCCTCTCCCCACTAAAAATCCAGAAGCAGGCCCCTGTTGCCAGCTCCAAAGTATTCCTTTACCATGCACCAATCTACCAGCATCTCGACCTCCCCTTCTTCTAGAACTCTATGAACTTCAGCATGTTGTTTAAGCCACCCAGGGTCTGGACTCTTTTGCAGCCATCTGAACTGATAACTGGGGACAGAAAAGTGCTAAGGAGAAGAGGATCTGATTTCTTGGTTAAGAGGATTGTTTTACTGTAGTATAAGGAGATGACCAGGGCCAAAGCCCAGGCCGACCCTGGCTAGGAGGCAGCTGCTGCAATCAATGATTTTTACTGAAGCCGCAGCAGTGGAGATGGATGGGCCTCTCGCAAATGGGGTGTTTTGAAGGCCCAGCATAACCCACTGGTGAAGTAAATGGGAAGCAAAAGCTATGTTCTGAGAAACTGGAACATGGCTTTGCCCTAGAGGCACCAGGAAAAGCCGGGAGTTCATTTGTAGGTCATGTAGGAAAGATAAGAGGATTACTTACTGGCACATCAATTTCGGAACATCTGTTAGACTTCCAAGTTGAGAGGCCAAAGAAATTGCACACAATTCTGAGGTTTGGTGGAAATCATGGCTGCAATACAAAAGTAGATGCTATCAACATGCAACTTGAAATAATATGCAAGAAATTTTACAAGGGGTGTGGTCCAAACATCAACCAATCCAACATATGTACTCTTTTTCTTTTTTTTTTTTTATTCAATTGTGTGTGTGTGTGTGTGTGTGTGTGTGTGTGTGTGTGTGTGTGTGTGTGTGTAGAACCATGGACAAAATCGGGAACCACCTTAGATGTCTCCATTTCCTCCTTGTTTACTCCGCCCCGGGATTCACAGGCTCTGCCTTCCCCCCCTCCACTGGGCATCTATCCGTAGGGTCAAGGATCCGAACTCAGGACCTTCCGCCTGCAAGGCAGAGGCTTAACCCCTGAGCCACCTCTCGAGCCCCCCCCCCCCCCGCAACACATGTACTCTTAACAATGGGCACAGTGTGTGCCTTCCGGTCAGCCAACAGGCACTCATATCTGGGGAAGGCACTCCTGTTGCCATGGCCATTTTCAAGCTTTGTAGGTAGACATAAGCTTTGAGCCTAAACCATAATACAGATTCCTCACTACAACTAGAAAGGCACTTATCTTTATTTCCTGCGTCAGAGCACTATTCTGATTCACATGAGCTCACCTTCCATTTTCTTATAGAGATCAAATACAATGCATCAGTAGTTTAAAAGCCAAGAAATAGCTTAAACTTCCTGATTGTCAAGTATAACAAACCCCTATTGGAGCCCTGGGCCTTCCATTTTCTGCCTGTCTTGGCAAAGTCTGTTTCATTTTCCTCCATTTCCTGAAAACCAAGTCTGTACAAATAGACACTATTTCCCCTTGTCATAAGGATTAGAAATTCTACCCCCAAAAAAGGATTTATCGCAGTGTTTTTTGATGATGGTATAATTCCCTACCTGAATCATAAAATTTGACAACTTAAAGGAACTTTTACTAACCTCACCTTCTTAATATCATCTGATTAGATTATCTTAACCAAAGTCCATATTGGAGCTCAGGGTGTAGTTTAATAACTTAGTGGTAGAACACTTGCCTAGCGTGCATAAATTTTTGCATACTTGGATTTGCTTATTTACCAAGACTAAGCCTAAAATGTTATCAAAGGAAAGAATGGTTCATTAATCTTCAAATGTCTCATTTAAGGAGTTTACCAACAATGTTTTCTCACACTGTATGAGATGTCAGCAGTATGTTTATATAAATATTCACTCAGTACGCAATCTTCGAGTTGTTACTAATCCCTCACTTTTGTTGGTTAGTTCTTATAGAATCCAGAATCTGTTTCTTTCTTCTCTCAATTTTCCAGAGCTCAGCTCATGTGTCATCTTGTGCAGATGATTACAAAAACAAGTCAACATTTGTGTTGGGTCAACAGTGTTGACCTCTCAGACTTCTGAAGATCTTGCACACTCAGAATGTAAGACACCTTGTTCTGAACACAACTGAGAATTGGTTGTCTGCTTCCCAGATAGGCGGCGGTATAAATTCCACAAAATTTCATTCCAGGACTCCTTCCCTAGTACCTAGGTTGTTTCCTGGTAGACAAAAGATGCTCAAGAAATTGGCTAACCTGGCACACAAAATTGGATTATGAGGACGTTCCTCCTGCCTCAGTGACTGGACATGTTTGAAGGCACCAGTTTTTCTGCGACTTCAGCTTTTAGTTCATTTATAGATAATGTTCCGTACAGATGAGCATTGCACCATTAGACTTAGTGTCCTATTACACTTGATACTTCTTTTTTCTTTCCTTGTGAAAAATGGATTCTACTTAGCAACTCTTTCCTCCACCAAAGGAACACAAAAGATATGGTGCTCTCCATTTTTGAAAGAATTCTTTCCTGGGAGAACCTCAGTTACTTTTAAAGCCAGTATCTTTTAAAATTTGCCCAGTAAGCATGAGTTAAAATGTCAGGATTTGGCAGTGGGCAGATTCCAGGCTCAAAGCTTTGTTCTCCACCCCACGCAGCGAACATGCAGACTGCCATAGAGGATGAGAGAAGGGAAGAAAGAACAGAGAAAACTTGAGCTTACTTATATTGAAAAAAGCTTGCCACATGGTTTTACCTTTTTGTAGGATTCTACTGCATCTGGGACTGTGTTTTCTGCTTGTGCTTTTGTTCCTGCTTTGAAAAGCAAATGGAGACTTTTTACAAACTATTTTTGTTTTTTTTTTCCATATTGGTGAGTATGTGCTGTGAGCATCAGTACCTGAACATGTGAGTGTGTGTGTGTGTGTGTGTGTGTGTGTGTGTGTGTGTGGACATGGAGTCATCGGTGGTCATTCTTCCACCTTATTCTTTTGAGGATGGGTCTGTAATTAAATTCTGGGTTATCCTAACTAGTCAGTTTGCTCTGTGGATTCTTTTTTTTTAAAAAAATATTTTATTTATTGTTGTGTGTGTGTGTGTATGCGCGCGTGTGTGCACACGTGTGTGTGTGTGTGTGTGTGAGTGTGTGTGTGTGTGTGTGTACCAGAGGGCACTGTGTTTCCCTGTGGAGGACCAAAGGTGACTTTGGGAATCATCCAGGATTGCTTCCAGCAATCCAGGAGGAAAGGGAATCTCCTTGCTTCGCTTTGGGATTTCTCAGGCTCCACCCATCAGAAGTGCAGGCTGCAGCTGTTTTCTGCCTCCTGTTTTTACAGTGGGACCTGGGATCTAAACTCAGAGGCCTCAGTTTGGGAGATAAGAGTCTTAAGCCCTGAGCCATCTCTCCAGCCCTGCTCTGGGGTAGAAATTACAGGCAGACTGCCACACTTGCCTAGCATTGTATGTGAGAATCTGAGGACCCAAAGGTAAACTTCAAACTGCTGATCCAATATATATATTATTGTATTATATATTATGTATTATTTATATATATATAATACATGTAAGGATGTGTGTGCGTGCATGTGTGTGTGTGTGTGTGTGTGTGTGTGTGTGTGTGTGTGTGTAGCAGTGGCAGTAGGTGTATAAGTGGCTGAGTGTGTGCTCTATCTCCTTATTGTTTTGCTCTGGGGTTTCCAGGGCTAGAAGTGCAGGTAGTCACCATTTCTGCCCAATGTTTTTACATGGGATCTGGGATCGGATTTAAGGGCTTTCCAGGCAAGTGTTTAACCCCTAAGCCATCTTTCCAGGCTCCTTGGAATATTTTTAATAAATATTAAACATTTATTAAATGGATGACAGGGCGCAGTTATCCTGCCCTGCCCAACTTTTATGTTCTAGTAATATTGTAACCCTAATAACAACTACTGAAAGGGTATTGCATATTTATCATGTACCATGTGTGATGCTAATGCTATGTACATGCTGTTTTGCCTACTTGTGCAGTAACTGCCTGACCCAAGTCCCCTGCATTGTGTTCATCTTACAAATGGAGAAAAGTGGGAGAGTAGCAAGTGCTTTGCCTATAAGCCCTGAGCTCTTTCAGAGCTGCAGGTCAGGTGTTAAGCTTTCAAGCTCACCCTCAGCCCTGTGCTGCTGTGGACAGCTGAGGAAGCCTGGGATGGATTTGTTTGTCCTATTGGAAATGACAATTACAGTAAATGGCCAAATACATTGTGACATTAATTCCCCCTGGAAGTGTAATTCAATTATGTTTGGTAAACTCAATGAGTGTCTGGTATGCTACTTTTAATTGATTTACAAATGACATTATTTGACGTTGTGACTGCTTGTATTGGACTTGGTGTTCTGCTGTGCTCCGGGCTGCTGCTTTTCTTATTTTATCAACTGGGTGTGCATGTTAGACTGTTTGAATCATGCTCTTTGGTTTTTTTTAAATATATATTTATTTGTTTCTATTTTTATAAGGTCAAATGTTGGAAAGGCACTTTTTTTTGTTTGTTTTTGTTTTTGTTTTTTTTTTTTATTTCCACTCACAAACTTAACAGGTACACTGGTCCCCTCCCTCCCTCCAACCTCTCATCGCCTTATGCCCCCCTCCCCATCCTCCAGTGCCTCCCTCTCCCATCCTCGGAGCCAGACTCTCCTCTGGGTCTCCTCTCTGATGAAGTGCAAGGACCCAGTGGCATTTCCCAGAACCCTTTCCTGTGTTCCCCTTAAGCATAGGAACACTACTGTGGCTGTCAATCCCTTGCCTCCAAGGATCTTAGTGCCTTTAGCAAATGCTAGACTTTGTGGGGTCAATAGTGTGTTGGACATTGTGCAGGGCATGCAAAGTCCAAACATGATTGCTTCGGCCCTAACTTGTGTGGAGTATCTTGCATATCATTGCTCCTCCCATCCTTGTGCTCTTTAGAATCTTACTGCTCCCTTTTCCTGCAAATTTCCCTGTGAATCATGCCCTTTGTAAGTAACCTTCTGAGGAGAATTAAGTACTTGCAGTAACTATGGCGAAGCAGACTTTGGGTGGAAATGTCCAAAAATCCTCATGCAATGAATATTGCAGTTTTTACTATTGCTCATATAAGTAGGGGGAGAGAGAGACAGAGAAAGAGAGGGAACACCAGATAATTTTTAGATATATTCTCCATGTTATACAAACCATGAAGGTTCTTACCATGTGACGAGTTTAATGACAACATGTAGTTTCTTCTTATTGTTTTGCTTATATTAGCTTTAGACCCATTGCCAATAAAGATTATTTTTTTATTTTATGATTAAATTATCCTGACTTAGGTCCCTACATTAAAAGACAACTATTCTCCCCTATAGGAATCAGGTTACCCACTGAAAAGCATTAAATTGACCTTATATTTGGACTAGATTATCTCCCAGTCATGCGGAGGGCTTTATTTTGTGGCATTTTGTAGTTGCTTGATTCTGTGTCATTCTGTCAGCCTTTCAGGTCAGACTGAAAGGACCAAGGTATCTGGATCCATAGTTGCTTAGATTCTAGTCTATTTCACCCCAAGAGCACTTTCAAGTTTTAAACTAAGACTTTACAAGGTGAGTACCTTTCACATACCATGCCAACACATTATGCTATGGAAGGATGGCTGGAAAATCAGATGTTTCCCCCCCCCCTTTTTTTACTAATGTCCCCTTTTAGTGGGAGAATTTTACATTATTTCAGAATGTTTTGAGGCCATACTTTCACAATTAAAGTCTGTGAATTTGTAAAACATCATTGTTGATAGTGAGTGATAGTCTTAAGTTGGCATAAGTACTCATACTAAAACACAAAGCTGGGCCTGGTGAGGTGGCTCAGGAGTTAAGCCTCTGCCTTGCAGGCAGGAAGGTCCTGAGTTCAGATCCTAGACCCCACGTATGCTGTGTGGAAGCGGGGACAGGCTGTGTTTCTGGTCCTGGTAGAGCAGAGCCTGTGAATCCTGGGGCAGAGTAAACAAAGAGAAGTAGAGGCAGCCATAGTGGTTCCTGAATTCACCGGTGGTTCTACACACACACACACACACACACACACACACACACACACACACAATTGAATAAAAAAAGTTATTAAAACACAAAGCTGAAAAAGTAGTAACAGAATATTTACATTTTTGCTTTTTAGAGTTGCATCTGTTTAAAACTGAGTTTATCATCCTCTTCCTCCTCCTCCTTCTCTTCCTTCTTCTCATTCTTTTTGTTCTTTGCTATTTGTGGTGAAATTAGTACCAGGAAAACATTTGACAAAAAATAAAAATGCAAAAGGCACAGAAATTGAGATAGGATAGGAGTCCTCTATCTTTCAATAATTTCCTTCAAAATGTCCATGTCATATGCAAAACTATAAGCATCTAACTTCACTGTGACCATCATCTGGAACATCATCTGGGATTGTTTCTTCCCTCGCTGTTGATGAGTGTCTTCCTTCTGCGTTCTTTCTCATAATCTGTAGCTTAGTGAAAGCAGTCTTGTGACACCATGGTTTTACACTCACACACACGCGCACACACACACACACACACACACACACACACAGTGTTACCTTCAGTATAATCACCTACATTTCCAACTGAGAAATTCTGTGCTTAGAAACAACCCCCCCCATTGAGTATGAAAAGCATGATTATTGTATGGCCCAATACACCACCAATACCTGCTTTAAAATTTTATCAGTGACACTGGGAGATAACTCTGACCATAAAATGTGTGCTGCACAGGCATGAAAGTCTGTTTTTCCCTCAGCACTCACACAAAAAGATAGTTATGGTATGTTTACCTATAGTATCAGCACTGGTGAGAGACAAGGATCCCTTGGGCTCGCTTGCCACCCAGCCTAGTTGAATCAACAACTCCATGTCCTGGGGAGAAAGCCTCTCTCTGTCTCTTTTTCTGTCTCTCAAACAAAAATTAATGATGTTGATAGCTCTTGAGGAACAACATGTCAACCTCTGCCTGTGCGCCCACCTGCACATGTGCACCCACCCAACAAAAGACACACAGAAAACACACACAGGCAGAAAATAAATTTCCAGTGTTACCAAAAGAGAAAGAAGGAAGGAAGGGAAAATGGAAAAAGAGGAGGAAAGAAATAAGGAAGGGGCTCCAGGCTCTTTTGTACAAAAGAGAGGCAGGTTTTAATTGTTCCATTATGGTTCCTGTCAAATTTGAAATGCTGGAGCTTGATTTAATAAAGAAAATACACATATTTGTAGTATGCTTTGCAAAATGCAAAAATGGTAAGTAGCTGCCATAGTCTGTGATATTTCAAGTAGACTTTCTGAATCTGTTGAAATCATAATTGTGATAATTCAATACACATGTCAACTTGAAAATTGAAAACTTGAGCTCTGGGCACAGCTCTGAAGGATAAGTAGTTTCGTTAAGCCCGAACTAGACTAACAAGAGATTCTCTAATTGATGCGGAAGGCCCAGCTCATGGTGGGTGGGACTTTTCCCATGCAGTGGATAAGAGAGACGATCCAGGATATTGGCATTCTTTAGTATATTTAGTCATTACTTTCTCAACAGTCTTGTGGATATGGTATAGCCAAGTTCCTTTTGCCCCTGGTGTTGTTATGAGCTCTCGTGCCAAGGTATAATAAAGGATGTAACAGGACGATCCTAAGAAAGAACAAAACCCCATTTATCCCCTTTAAGGTGTTTGTCCATGAATTCGTCAGCAAATTCAGGCAAACTGTGACAATAATATTATGTGTCTTGTGATACCAACTTAGACATCAGAAATCAAATTCCTAGGCCCTCTTGCAGCTAAGAGTTAATATGTCATTAGACTGAAGACTTATCTAATCTGACAGATATTTGCCATATTTTATCAGAGTGTGTTGGGGGAGATTTTATTTAATTATCTCTATTTTGTTGCTGTGTGTGGTGATACAGAGCTGTAGTTTGAGAAGTCAGAGATGTATAATCTAATTCTTCATTCAGAAGTGACTCTCATTCTGGTGATATTGTTACTTGAGGTACATTATTAATAATGGGGATAGATGTAGTGGCATCTGTTCTCCCATCAGGTTAGTTCTGGAGCACAGATTTAGAATCTTTTGTTTTTCCGTGGAAATTTAATGCTAAGCCTATCCCACAGTTCTGAAAGACATTTTATATTTGTTTCGAAAATTTGTTAGAGTGATTTCAAATGTTTTTCTCTAAATGCAGTACTCCTAAGTACTAATAAACAAATATGTAAGTCATTTTTCTATAAAACTGTGTATCTAGTCTCTAACGCTTCATTAACTGTAGTTGGAATGAATTAATGAATGAGCTGGAAGAGCTTCATAATGAACAATGAATTTAAGAAGCCTTTTACTGAAATAATTGTGAAATGTTCATTGATAATGTTTTTCAAGGTTACTAAAGAAAGCTTATTCTATTTATGCTTCTTCATCCTCTGTCCCCGCATGCAACCCAATATTGTATAGAAGTTTATCTCTACCAGAAATAACTAAACATTTGCTTTTTGCTCCCACCAAACAAATATTAATATAGAGGTTTGAATTAGTTGTAAGTCTGTGGGAAGACAAAGATTAACCTAGGTAAAGCATTGAATTTATGCCTGAATTACTTGGCCTGTGGGTAGCTGAGGATGATTTATCATGAAACTGAACTAGTTGATTATTTTAGTCAATATCTTAATGTCCATGGAATAGCTCTTATGGGTCATGCATCATTTCATGGATATGTCTTGCAGAGTGAATTTGAGAGCTTTCAAAGCACAATGTCAGAACAGACTTCCATTTTCACTAAAAACATAATCAATTGACAAGAAAGGAATTATCTGACATATATTATTCTCTGTCAAACTTCAGAGACATAACTTTTTTGGTTATTATTCATTTCAGTGTTAGCACTGAGAACCCAAAGTGGGACACGAAGATCAAATACTGTTGTTGCTGTTTTTGGTAAATGTTCATCATATATAGTAAACTAGATTTCATTCAATGTCAGATATATTTTATATAGTAAGGATTAGTATTGATTATAATTTATATTTGTTGTGTGTGTTCAATTTGTCTACATTCTTTTATGTGTGTGGATTTCCATCTATGTATGTTTATGGTTTTTTGTCAGTGTGTGTATATATACTTTTCTACAGATCATGCCATTTTTCTTTTAATATTAAATTATTAAACTTGCTTTGAGTCTGTTTCTTTTTCAAATTCACTGTGATACAAATGATCTGTTACCTTGGGTTGTGGAAGTTCCTGCTACCAACATGCATGTGTCTTTTGGGTTCTGCCCAGTGGGTTTTATTATACAGCATGATGCTTAGCAATTTCCTTCTTGCCATTTGTCCCATGTTTAATGAATTATATCCCTGGAAGAATATGCTTGAATTCAAAAGCATGGGCTCTTATTTTCAGTGTGCTACTGACTTATAAGCTTTTTCACTCTTTGCCTTTTTGACAAGTTGTGGAAATGAAGAGATTTCAGATTGGTAGAAAAGTTCTCCCAACCATGCCTGACATCGCCGAACTGGTCATTGGGAATGGCGTGCCAGGTACCTCTTGCTCTTCCTAAGACTCCAGTTTGCTTAGAGCAACCTCTGTGCTACTCAGGAGAGATTTCAAATGGAATCTTTTCCAAAATGACTCTAGAATAACATTTCATTTTCTAAGATTGCATTATCCCTTTAAAAAAAAAGACCAAAGAAATTTACCTTTGCCAGAAAGAGCATTACCTTCTTTTTCCATTATGTAAGAAAAGAGTTTTCATTTCTACCCTTTCTTTTCACTCACATCATCTTATAGAGCTGTTTTGGCCAGTGAGCCCTAAATATGTCATGACATGATGAATAATTTGAATGCCCAGAGTCTTTGTTGCAGCAAAGATAAGTCCAAGACCTCAAAGAATCAGAGCTGACAATAAATACAGAACTCATCCAAAAGTCACCTGGACACAACAGTTCTCTGCTCACTTAAAATATCATAATGGAATTGTTATAATTCATATTCATCTTGAAGATGAATTCATATTTATATTTTTAATTTTTCTATGTGCCCTTTCTAAGTAACAGCCAATCTTATAGGAGGTGATAAACTATGGTATAGTTTGTGAATATTACATCCACACAGTGCCACACAGTCTTTTGGTAATGTTTATGAGTGTACATGAAATATTAAGTATTTAGAGAGATTGTATCTAGAAAGCATAAGTTTACAAAATATATTGATTATGTGGTGATTCATAAAAATGTTTTACTTACTAGTAGTTAGCCATCTAGGTTTAATTTTGTCATCCATGATTTAGCATGTGTCTTTCTGCTCTCTTTCCTCATTAACATAGTGTTCAAAACTAGAAAGAAAGCGAAAGTATGCATTGTGTGGTAGTTAGTTATGGGTGCCAAGTTGCAAATTAAGTCTGGGCCTTTAGGTACATCTATGGAGAGTTACTCAGTTAAGGCAAGCCACGAGTAAACTTGTGAGAGATGATCTAATTAATATGGGAAGGAGCAGCCCATAATCTGGGACATTCCCTAGGCAGTGGATGAGACAGAGTTTGTTCACTGTTTTGGCATATAGGCATATGTACATTCTCGCAAGTGAGAATGTCTGTCTGTCTTTCAGCAAGCTGTGTTGGCTCTTGATGTTGGTATGTGCTTTCCTGTCATGCTGATGAACTGTAACTGAGAATCACATGCAAGAACAAATCCCCTTGCTCCCATCATTTGTTTTGATCCTGTAGTTACATAAGCAGCATAAGGACAAACTGTAGCATAGCACATGGTCATTTGAATGGGAATAAAAATATCCCAACGATACTCACTATTGGTGGATTCTGTATCTAAAAATGCACATGCCTTTAAAAATGTTCTCAGAATCCTCTGAAGACTTGGAATTGTCAACTTTCTCATTGTAAAACACGGAAGTGCAGACTTTTCAGTAAAGTAGTGAATATTTTAGGCTCCGTGGTCATTTAACTAATCTTTGTTATATATACTTTATTTTAGTTTGTTAATTTATTTGTAGTGGAGGGACAAAGCATGCTGCAGCACACTGGTAAATGTCAAATGGACAGCTTCCAGAAGTCAGTTCTCTCTCTCTTTTGTGGGCTCAAACTCGGCTCACCAGTCTTGAGAACAGGCACCTTCCCTATCCACTGAACTTTCTCGCCACTCCATTCCTGATTTTTCCCCTTGCTCTCTAAACTTAAAAATAAAACAAAGAAATTTATTCTCATCCTCATTAGTAGTAAATAGACTGCTTATAAGCCATAGTACACAAACTCTTGATTAAAGCTTTATCAGTAGCAAATAATGAAGACACAGCTACCAAGTAGATTCCTTTCCTAGACAAATGAATAATGAATGGGCCAGCTGCTTAGGTTGTGTTCCATTATGACATTCAAAAAAACACATCTTTGTTCTTTTGAGGGTTTTGGAAATAGATATATGTTAATTATTATATATTTATTTCCTCATTATTCATTTTTCCTTAGCAGAGTTGTCTGAAGCTCTGAAAATATTTACTAGGGTTGCATGAGTGGAAGAATGATACTGGTTAAGTGGCCACAGAGCTCCAATGGCTGGGTATGGGGCAATGGGTGTTTGTTTGGGATTTTTCTGAAGAAGCAATGTGAAAAAGAAGCAAATCTAAATGATAAGGTAGGTCAACCTAAAGCAAAGGAAAGGGAATACACAGACAAGGAACTAGCAGTGCATGTGACTTCATGCTGGAGAACACTGGGAACACCCCTCTGCAAGGAGCCATGATGCTGGAGGGGCCAGAAGACAGAGAGGCTGGGATGTGCTCAGGCAAGTGGAAGAGTTGGGGCCTCGTGACCACATTAACCTCTCTCCCAGGGACTGCCCTGCTTTGCTGCTGCAAAATTAGTCACCCTCGTTCACTCTCAGAGTGTCCCAGTTTGGGTGATACATTCTAGGATAAATGGGCCATGTTAAGGCATTTGCTCTTGGCTGTAAAGTCAGTGGAAAACACTGAAGAATAAACTGGGCGAGTGATGTCAAGTGGTTTGCATTTGGAGAGCAAGGCTAAACTGCTACAGTAGATTGCAGCAGGTCACAAAGACATGAAATCATTACTTGCTGCTGTCTTTAGGTTTAACAGGAGATGAGTACGTAACACAAGCAAATCATTACTTGCTGCTGTCTTTAGGTTTAACAGGAGATGAGTACGTAACACAAGCAAACCTGGAAAGGAACCAGTATTTTTTTTTTTCCTTTCAACAAATTTTATTTATTTATTTATTTTACATTTTTTATTATTATGTCAGCTCATACAAACTTAATAGGTACACCAGTTCCCTCCCTCCCTCCTCCTCCCCCCGAACCCCCTGCTCCCCTCTCCTCACCTCTCCCTCCCCATCTCCCAGTGCCTCCCGCCCCAATTCCCAGAGAGTCATTTCTTGTGCATGCGTGATTCTCCTCTGGGCCCTCCTCTTCGATGATGTACAAGGACCCAGTGGCCATTCCTTGAACCCTTTCCCGTGTTCCCCTTAAGTATAGGAACACTGCTGTGGCTGCCAATCCCTTGCCTCCAAGGATCTTGGTGCCTTTAGCAGATGCTAGACTTTATGAGGTCAATAGTGTGTTGGACATTGCTCAGGGCATGCAAAGTCCAATTATGATTGCTTTGGCCCTAACTTGTGTGGAGTATCTTGCAAATCATTGCTCCTCCCATCCTTTTGCTCTTACACTCTTACCGCCCCCTCTTCCGCAAATGTCCCTGAGTTTCAGGATGGGGAGAGATTAGGTTGGCCTAGTTCTAGGTGGTTGATATAGAGTCTCTGAAGATGAACCGGTATTTTTATTCTCCTGCACAATACCAGATGACAGTCTGTCATGACAAAAGTCACACTAGCGTCAGGAGTTCAGAAAACCGATGCCATCATATCCACAGCAAGAGCAGACGACAAACACCAGTGTTGCAGGCGTGACTTTCAGTGCTCAGCTCACTCTCTCTGTATTTATGGAGATGGTCCCAGGGGATGGTCCCACCTACTGTGAGTTGAATCTTCTCACAACAATTATGTGTCCCCAAACAACACCGCCATCTGCGAACCAAGTGTTCAAACATAGGAGCATGTGGTGTACACTTCACATCCAAAGCCAAAGAGCCCCCTGTCCTGAACAGTCTTACACTCCCTCTATTTTGTGTTGCAAAAATACAATTCTTGTGACTGGAGGATTCATAGCGATGAGCGACTTACAGAAGTATGGAGGTTGGAGAATTCATGATCTAGAGTCGATATTTGACGGATGCTTGTGTCTGTGCCATCTCATGGCATAAAGGTGAATGAATAGTATGGGAGAGCTAGGATGTTGAGTTCTGGTGGTAATGGCATGAACTTGTTCTTTCCATCCTTGTGGCTTAATCACTCCTCAAGAAGCTCCCACCTCTCAGCAATCTTTCATTGAGGGTTGTGAGTTTCCTACATATGCTTCTAGAGGGGCACATTCAACCCACGGCATATCTTGAGTGTGTGCTTCTATTATTGGTGCCAAAGAGGTCTGGCTTCCACTGTTGCATCCGAGGTGCTCAGCAATGGGGCTGTCTTCTCTGTCCTCTACATTCCACAGAGCAGGGGTGGGAGGGTGTCTCCTCACACTTTCCATGTTTTTGTAAAACAACTGTTCACACCTCCTCCCTCAGCCTCCTGCACTTCTATCCTTCCACCCCTTCAACTTTGAAACACATTTGCTCAGATTATAGCACCCTCTACTTCCTAGTGATTCAGTTTTCCATGGCTGCTCTGGAAAACACCTCATTTGCTTTATTATATGCTAACTGACACCTGCCTTCTCCCTTATGTCTCTCAGGGTCCAGAATGCTATTGTGTAATGAAAGCCTACTGTCTGCTCTCTACCATCATTCTTCAGGGTTTAGCCTCATAGATCATGCATGCCATACTGCTCTCTCTCTCAAACTGTCTCAATCCTTCAGACATTCTTGTTCTTTCTCTAGGGCTCAGCATACTTTTCTGTGGAAGATAAAATATTCCATATATTGTTGCCTAGTCTTTGTGGCTTATACTAAATATGGCAATCCTTTGCTTGCAAGAATCCAAATATAGTACATATATGAGCTGACATGGCTGCATTCCAGTAAGACTTCATTCATAAAATGGGAACAATGAAGAGCAGAGCAGAAACTTGATACAAATAGCAAGGCATGTGACTGTCTTGAGGAAGGAGGGCTCTCAGGGGGAAGGAGCAGAAAGAGTGAGAAGTGAGGCAGGGGTTTGCCTGGAGTCCTCCAGACACCCAGGAAGACTGCATAGGTGAGCATAGTGGGCCCAGAAAGAGTGCCAGTGGGAGGTGCCAGGAACCTCTGAGGGACCTGGATTTGGACTGTTTCATACATAGCTCAGTCATTGGAGGGTCTGAGTTGACAGGCATGATCAGATCCAAGTTTGAATAGATCATCTGGCTTTTGCAATAAAGGCGAATAGAAGTGAGATCATATGTTCCTGAACTCTGTTAAGGTCCAGGCTAGGAAGAGTGGAGGAGGTGAAAGGTGATCAGGCTAGAACACTGGAAGGAGTGAGAGGTGATGCGTTCTGGTGTGTATGTATTTATAAATATTCATTTGTTTTCCCCACCAATGTTTTGAAAGATTGTCTTTCATATTCAATGCTGCTTCACAAGAAGGAGGTGAGAATTCAAGAATTGTATAGAATTTATTTCCCTGATTAGTTGGAAAGATGGATAATCATGGCTAGGACATCTTTTAGAGGGAAAACCATAAATGTGTTGGTGCCATTTGGTTCATGTTGTCTATGCGATAAACAAATCCACTGTTTGAGAAGTCTGACATTCATTATAATTTAATTTCTTCATAAAAGTACAGCTGTCCTTTACTTTAAAATACATAATTGATTTGAATGAGCTATTCTAACCCAAAGTGCATTGCCAAGTACCTTATAGAGGCTGATTTGGTACATGTGTCTGCAAATGCATTTATGAAGAGCCTATTATTCAGGGGTTGGAGAAATGGCTCAGGGGTTAAGACATTGCTTCCCAAGCAGAAGGACTTAAATTTGGATCTTGGTCCCACATAAAAATACTAGGCAGAAATGGTGGCAGCCTGCACTTCCGGCTCTGGAATGCTGAGCCTCGGACGTTCCAGAGCAAAGCCAAATGGAGTAGCAACAATCTAGGATTATTACCAATGTCACCTTTGGGCCTCCACAGAAACATACAGTGCCCTCTGATACACCCCCCCCCCACACACACAGAGTCTACTACTCAAATGTTACCTAATGTATGAGTAAATTAACAAATAACTTTCATGCTTTTCTTAAACTCACAATCTTCCAAAGATGACAGTATTTTTAGTGCATTTCATTTCTGTATATTATCCAGAGGAATGAACTACTGTATTGTGTGTGTGTGTGTGTGTGTGTGTGTGTATGTGTGCTCATGCATGTATGTGTTTGTGAGATCAGAAGACAACCTTGAGCATCATTTTTAAGGACATCAATTGACCTCCTTCAAAATAGGGTCTTTCATTGTGCATGAGTTCAGCACTTCATCTGGCTGGTTGTCCAGCCCTAGGGATGACCCCGTCTAACTTACCAGCATTCTGATTGCAAATGTGCTCTACCATGTCCAGCATTATTATGTGAGTTTGGGGAATCAAACTCAATTGCTTGTGATTGTAAGGCAAACATTTGAACAACAGCTATTCCTCAGCCCCTTGAAAAGTATTTTTGGCATAAAAATGTTCATAGAGAGAAAAAATGTTTAAAAAAATTTAAAAAAATATGTCATATAGATACTTGTTGCAGAGTATTGCATTTTAGTAGAATTTCAGACACTTATTTTCTGTTTATAGGGCAAATCTAGTTTGGAAAAAATAACTTATACAAGGAATGGATTTCTAGAGAGAGATTTGAAAGATAAGAAGATTTGGACTGGTGAATCATTTGGGAATATTCAGTTGTGAGTGTCGGTTGCAATGAAAGGATGATCTAATATATTTTTCCATCCTCTGATCTCCAGAGACTGGTGTCAGAAAAGAAACTCATCTGTTCAGTTAATGTTTCAAAGATTTTAACAATGTAAACATTTTAAATTTTATCTCTAGTTGTTCCTTGAAAAGAATTACAAAATAAATTTTTTAAACCGTATTCATTCAATTTGTATGTGTGTGTGTGTGTTTGTGTGTGTGTGTGTGTGTGTGTGTGTGTGTGTGTGTGTGTGTGTGTGTATCAGAGGGTACTGTGTGTGCCTGTGGAGGACCAAGTGACTTTGGGGATCATCCTGGATTGCTTCTACCTCCTTCTTGCTTTGCTCTGGGACTTCCCAAGCTCTGCCCACCAGGGCTGAAAGTTCAGGCCGTAGACATTTTTGCCTGGTGTTTTTATATGGGACCTGGGATCTAAATTCAGGACTTTCTGCTTATGTTTTAAGATAGTTAGAATGTCAAAGAAGAAAAAAGCTCCCAGTTAGGAGATTTTATTGAATTTTGTATTGACATTAAAACTTGCTTGCTAGGAATTTGGGGATCAAACTGAGGTCATCATATGTGTTAAGCTAGTTCTTCACAACTGAGGTACATCTACCATCCAGCAGTCGCTCTTTCTTTATAGATAATCCTTATGATAAAGGATATATCATAAGATTTGAAAGATGTAACCACCAAAAAATAAAAAAGTAAGTGAAGAAGCTTGGAGCTACCGGTTGAAATAAACCATATAAATGATACTGAAGTAAGAATGATGAGGTGGGAGAAACTTTTCTAAGCAGAGGGACCTTGAAGTAAATACTGTATATTTCAAGGAATGATGTTGCTTTAATGAAAAAATCACCTAATAAATAGGATGAACTTATGAATTTAAAATATGTAAAAACACAATTTAAAATTATTTTTCAAAGAAAATGAACATTTTCAGATATTAATGACTTTAATTTCTCCTTACTTCTTGTGGACTATTTTTTCTGTGACTGTGATAAAATAATCTGATAAAAATAATTTCAGGGAGCAAGAGTTTATTCTGCCTGACAGATCAAAGGGTTGGTCCTTTATGTTTTTGTGCATGCTGTGTGTGTGTGTGTGTGTGTGTGTGTGTGTGTGTGTGTGTGTGTTTCTATTTTCTTAACCATCTTTTCATTGTTTCACCATTATGTCTTCCTCTAATAACCAGGTAAGTGGACAGTCCCTGATCATATCTCTGTACTTTTCCTCTTCTTGAATTGAAACGCACCTAACAGATTTTGACTAGCCTGATTTCCCAATGACTAATATGGCTTGTAACCAGCTCCTGCCTAGTAGGAGACTTTCATAGTTTCTACAGGTTACTAACCTGGCCCTTAGTTCTCATTGATAGTGAGGCTAGTCTAACTTGGCCATGAACCTCAAATCAGGAATGAGATAAGAAATTAGGAATACGGGATGGAGAGATGGTTCAGGGATTAAACCTTTGCCTCAGAAGTAGAATGTCTTGATTTCGGGTCCTGGATGCCACAAAGAAACACCAGGCAGAAATGATAGTGGCCTGTATTTCTGGCTCTGGAAGGAGGAGCTTAGGAAATTCCAGAGCAAAACAGGTGATTCCTGTAGTCCTCCTTGAGCCTCCACAGGCACGATAGCTTTTAAATTAATGTGGACTATATTTCCTAAGTTTTCATGTAATGATCAGGATTGATGATTTGAAAAAGCGATTAATTTTCAGACTTTTATTTTTGGAGCAATAAATTTGAAATATAAATGAATACTAGATATATTAGGTTGAAAACATAGTTTTTTGTCACTGCAAGGAAAGAGACAGAAAGAGAGAGAGCAAACAAACACGTGTGCTATGGTGCATGTGCAGGTGTCAGAGGAAAACTTCTAGATGTTCCCTCCTTCCATCAGGTGGATTCTGGGAATCAGCTCAGGTCTCTAGGCTTGCACATGAATACCTTTATGCCCTAAGTCATATCACTATCCCCAGTACTTGGAATTTTATTGAAATAGATGTTTCAATTCTTGAGGTAGAAGTTATTTTAACTTTTGAATAATGAACAATGACTTCCTGACATTAATTAATAAGGTATATTCGTAGATATTTTTTAAAAAATATATATTGGTTTTGAAGCTTTAGAAATTAATGTACTCTGAAGGTACTTATGGGGATACACACCTATAATTTCAACACTTGGGAGATCAAGGAAGGAAGACCATAAACTGAATATAGCTTAAATAATGAAATCCCATCTAAGAATAAGTGAGAGAGAGAAAGAGAGAGAGAGAATTTTTTCAAGTTACAAAAGAAAAAATTTATGTCTTCAGATATCTGAAATTTTAACAGATTATGCTTTTTATATACAACCTTAGCCAATATAGTCAAACTCCCCAATTTGAAGTGTTATGTTAAGACAGTTATAAGCCTACAAATGTCTTTAACAACTACAACAGACAGTGAATATTTGTACCTATGTCTGTATCTATATCTATACTGAAGTCTTTATTTCACTCCATTAAAAATAAAATGAAGCATGTATTTGGACCTACACTTAAAGAAACATTGCAGATAATTTTTACAATTTTTTCAAGTCATTATCTTTTAATCAAGAAGATAAAAACAAATGGTATCGTTTAACTGTATTATTTGTGTTTAAAGAAAATACATTACGACAAATACATTATGCATATATGCCTTCAGTTTTGTACAAATGTTAGACTTGTTTGTTTTTCATTGTTTATTTATTTTCTATTTGAAAGGATAACTTTGTAAAGTGAACAGTTTTGCTATAGAAGAACTGGTAGGAATGGTGGAGTTGAAATTTCTTTAGAGTGTTGCATCTGACAATTCAAATACTCTAATACTGGTGTGATTTTTGAAAATTCACAAGTGAACTAAATGCTGGCATCCCTCTTTTGGAGAAAGCTTGGCATGTTGCATGATCTAACTTGGCTAGTGTCTGTTCTAGCTGTGAATTATAATTAACTACTGATGGAAATTCAAAGGGATCTGACTTTCAAGCTGCCATTTCTGCATCCTAGTACATGAACCACATCCAACCATATCCATCCCTGAAACATGGCAGGGCTGAAAATGCAAACTCTGTCTCATTTATAACCAGAACTGCTATTCTTAGCTAACAAACAGTGATTGCAAGAATGCAACACAATCTGTTCTCTGTGAGTTACGTTATTAGTATTATGATAACATTGGCATTATTGCCCGACTGTGCTCAGCTTCAGAGAATCATATGAATTCTCTCATGCTTTCTATGCCAAACTTGTTCTTTTTCCTATCAAAACACTGCCTATGATATGGAAAAAATTGCTTGATGACGCTTAAGATTAAATCTTTCCTTATATTTGTCTGATATTACATAACAATGTCCATTCCAGGCCTACTGAATTAAAGTACCATGGATTTCCCGTTTGCCATGCTTCTGTGAGGTGCCCAGTTCACCAGATGGGTTTTTTTGCTCAAATAAAACTGAACTCTCTGGTGACTCTGAGCTCTGCTAGGGATGGAATATATGAAGGTGACCTTCCATTCTGCAGAACATCTCTCCTTGTGGCCTCTTGTCTTTCAGGGGTCTAACCCGCTCTTTAAGCACAGCAGGTGGTTTCTGAAAGGTCTGCTTCCATATTTAGCACTCATTAAGGCAATCCACAAAGCCAGCTCAGAGGAGTGTGGGACGGGAACGTCACAAGGACAGAAGTGTTGATGAATACACTGAGGTCAGTCAGTATGATTGACTACCCCGTCACCATGATGAAATTTAGTGGAGGACAGCTGGGATTGAATTTGAGTTCCACTGAAGAGTAAGAAGCATAGTAATTTGATCCAACACCTAAAAGTGTATAAGTAACATCACCAAATAGTAATGACCTTGATTTCATGTGATGGCAGGGAGGGAAGGAAAGATGAAAGGGAAGAGTGAGGAAATGCTTATCATGCTTATCATGATACATTCAAATTAAATGAACAGTGGTTTGGCACACATCTCAGTGGCAGAAAACATACTGAGATTGGGTTCAATTCTGACCAAACATACAAAAATGTTCCTTTATGGAGATTTATTACTTTTAATAAAACAATGACAGGATATAAATTAAGCACCACTTCCCTAGCTTCTATGTCAATTCCTCCTGCCTTGTATCATGACAGTTTGAGTCAGTAATTGGTCAAGCTAGACAGAACTTGAAAGCTAAATGGTTCCTAAGACTTTACTCTCAGTCACTTCTCGGCACTTCCTAAAATACACATGTACTTAACAAAACTGTCTTAACATGTATCATTGAAATGGGTTCTAAGAATCTAATGAGTAACCTTGGCATGGGTTCTGTATAGTCTGCAGTTTAATTCCCCTACTCATCTGCTTCTCCTTGGTCCACACGCTCTTAATATTCTATCAGATAAAATAGATTAGTCACTGAAAAATTCTTTCATTCCTAATTTGAAGTGGAAACCAGATCATTTTTTAAGAACTTTACACAATAACAAACGAGACTTAGTTGCTTTGTGTCTTACGCATTGTTTTTAAATCTTCAAAATAACATCACATTTGATATTAATGCTGTATTTGGATTCTGGAGTTCCTATACCCTGTGGTCTACCATCAGAAGATCATTTGCTCCCTGACAGGTGCTCTGGCACTACCTAGTGCATCCCTAGTGGATGGGATTCAGATGATCACAGTGCCAGGAGGGAAACTGACAGGAGAGGAGGATGGGTGAAGTGGCATGGAGTTGGGGGTTAGAGTAGTGGGTGAGGAAAACACATAAATTCATTGCTAATACAATTTAAAATAGCAATCATTTTTCACTTGGTACTGAATTTCTCTCTATAGTTGCTGTATTATTTTTATTTTTCTATTTTTTATTCTCTTCGATACTATACCACACTAACCAATATATCGATTTGCCATAAGACATTGGGAAGTAGTTTGCACATGTTTGCACATACGTGCACACAGACACACACACACAGAAAGAGAGAGAGATACACACACAAATATACATGCCCACATAGACATACATGCACACATACTTGATGCCCATGTGTATTTTAAGAAGTGCAGAGAAGCGACTAAGAGCAAAGTCTTAGGAACCATCCAACTTTCAAGTTGGGTCCTAGCCTGACCAACTACTGACTCAAACTGAAATTTCTTTACTGTCTCTAAGCCTGTGCTCATTCAATGTAAAGACCCATCAAATGTATCCATATTGTCTTGCAAAGACAAAATAAAGTACATTATAGATATGCTTATGAAATTTACTTGCATTATGTCTGACATAATAAGCACTGCAATTATATATTGTATTATATCTTTGACCTCTTAAGTGAAGCTAAGTATTAAAATAAATAGGAAACTTTAATCAAATTTAAGTAAAAATCCATTTTTTCAGATCATCCAAAGGCCACGGTCAGATATATCCCCTTCTATTACTTAACTGAACCTGCATTGCTCTGAAATTGTGTAAAAATGTTGGGCAGAAAGGGAAGCAGTGGTCCTGCAATCACTTGAACACAAACCTCGCAATTGATAATATGTGCAGTACAGCATGCAAAAGCATTAGCTCATGGACAAGCTAACTTTGAAAGCATTTTAGCTTCTTAAGGATATGTTTGCCTCTGTGAGTCCCGCACTTAAAATTAGAGAATTTTAATTCCATATAATTATACTGTTCTGGTTTATAAAAAATCCACTTCTTTATTCTTGCACTTGATGTTCTTATCTTTGCAAAAATGTCAAAAAACAATAACTATAAGAAGTATTTTGTTGTAACCAACCCAAATGAGAACATACAGGCACCACACATTGAGAGCCTTAAGCAAGCTTTTATTTGGCCAGACCCATGAACAGGTTAGCACCTGAAATCCCAAGACCCAGACTAAAGTTTTTCCAGGGTTTTTATTAGGAACAAAATCCAGAAAAAACAGAAGCATTGTAAATTTTAAATTTACATCTTGATCTAAGCACATTTCCATGGTTACATGGGGGGGAGCGGTGTTGGTTACATAGCTCAAGCTGAGGGATTATCTCGAGTTATCTCTTGAAACAGGATGAGTTCTGGCTGATCAGGATACAAGACAGGATGTAGCTCAGCTGCGTAGCTTATCTTGTGGGGCAGCATGGGCCAGCTGGGCTGTGGCCAGCAGCACGTAGTAGGCTGGGGGGGAGGGGGCAGGTGGACAAGGCAGGTTTTCTTAAAAACAGATATAGGCTATACTTGTGGCTGTCACAATTTTAACCTGTTCCCCCCCCCCACATGTTTTTCTCATTATGTTCTTTAAATTTTCTAAATTTAAATACCACGTGACCAAGGTGGTCAGGCAAATGGTGTGCACCCACAGGTACAACATGTGGCAGAAACAGAGCAGTCATGGCAAAAGAGTGGTGCTATGTGCTGCAGCCCCCCTCTGCCCTGCAGCCAGACTTAGCTAACAGCTGTGTGAACAGAACTTCAGAACACCTTGTGGTTCCTTCAGCGTGAAAATAGATTAACTGTTATTTATGAAAGTAAACATATTTTTCAGTCCCTGAGACTCTGCTAAGAAAGATGTTTTAAAAAGGGATGAAAGATGAAGAATACTTTCTACTGATGACAGAGACTTGATGAGAAGACCATGACGTCAGTGACTATAGAACAATCTTGCCAGCTGTGGAGACAGAACCATAGCTCTAACAAGTGAGCCAGAATTAGAACTCAGGGAAGAAACTCACTTATCTTCAATGTAATGGTACTTTGCAGTCTATACCTGTTTCCCTAAACAGTGTCATAATTGTGTCAAGATGTGAACATTGTTATGATTTTTATGTGGTTCTGTCTTTCTAGTTCCTTATTTTAAAACCCGTGGAGGGCTTCCTTGTCCCTCATGGACTCCATGTTTTGAGCCTATGAGTTCCTTTCTTTTCTTTCTCTCCTCTAATCCTTTTAGGCAATTTTTCTCTAATAAACTCTGCCTTAGTCCTCTCCAAAAATAAATAAATAAATAAAACCAGTGGAAGAAGGTTAAAAGTGGCATGAGAAGGAAGGAAAGATGTATGTACACGTTAATCTCATGTACAGAGAAGATGATTTATCATGCCACATCGATAATATCATTTATTCAGTGTTAAGCTAATAGGGTCAAGTGTCTGGTTCTCTTGACATGCATGATACAAAAGGAGGGAAGCTGCACATGTACAGATGGTTTTTCTTAAGCCTTTATCACCTACTTGCTGACTAAATGTTTGGGTATCACAGGTTTGATCAGCTGATCTTTGAGCAACTCAGGAGACTAGGTTTAAAAATAATGGGCTGGAGAGATGGCTCAGGGGTTAAGACTCTGTCTTGCCAGCAGAAGGTCCTGAGTTTGAATCCAGGTCTTATGTAAAACCTCCAGGCAGAAAAAGGTGGTGGCTCGCACTTCCAGCCGTGGTAGGCAGCACCTGGGAAATCCCAGAGCAAAGCAAGGAGGTAGAAGCAATCCAGGATGATTCCAGATGTCACCCTTGGTCCTCCACAGGGACATACATGCCATCTGACACACGCACGCACACACACACACACACACTAAAATGAAACAAAAGATTTTTTAAAAATCGTGTCTGGCTGGGAAGGTGGCTTAGGGGATAAAGCCTTGTATCATAAACAGAAGGAACTAAGTTCCGATCCCAAATTACAGGTAAAAATACCAGGAAGTTATTTGAAATTCTGGCCATGGAAGGTAGAGCCTGGGAAACTCCAGAGCAAAGCAGGAGGGTGAAGGAGCCATTCAGGATGATTCTCAATGTCACCTTTGAGCCTTTACAAGCTCATACATTTGTGTCCTCTTGTATGCACACACACACACACACACACACATACACACACATAAATACATATACACACAAACACATAAAAGTATGTTACCAAAAAATTTGTCTTTAACTAATGATTGCTTACAAGTTTCATGATTACCATTAAGACTGTGATAAATCATGCTAAAGTTTCCTGATGAAATCAGAAGTTAGTAGTGTTTCTTGAATTGTACCTGAAATATCCTTGTCTCTTCAACTTTGCAACTTTTTGATCTGAACACCCAAGTTCCCATCTCCATTAGAAATTTTTCCCTTAAAACAATGCAGAATCTGAAAGATTTATTCCTATACAGGCTGTAAATTTTAGTTTAACTTAAATAGCATAGGAACCAAAGTAAGGACAAGACTTGTTAAGTAACTATACCATTAGTGAAACTTAGCTATGAACACCAACTGGGGGAAACTATCTCTGCTATTGTGTCATTGAAGACATGTTGAGTTTAGCAGTCACAGTCTGACTTGTTTCGTGGTTCTAAATTGTCATGACACAACACATATTATCACACCAAGGTCTTGATTATCTTCAGCAGTTATGTTTCAGATGAAGTGTCATATGTCTTCACTGTTGCCAATAGAAAAACACTCTTCATACAATTCAAATTATAAGAAAATCACTGTCATATCAATCATTTCAGTATTGACTTGTGTAGCAACACTGGCAAAAATTTCTGTTCAAAATCCTGGCATCCTAAATATTCCATCCAGAAGGAGGGTCATGGACTATGTGCCAGGTTTTTGTGTGAGATGTAAAATTCTTAAAAGTATGATCCCAATTTCATAATATTGATGATAAAATTCTCTGTCCCCCAGAATACAAGGATGATGTTATGACAAACTCATGTGATGAGGCTACTACAGTGTATTCTGTCGCCTTCCATGTGCTGAAAAGTGAAACAAGTTGAGATCGGAGGCTGAATTGTATGGGCCCCATCACTAGGTGCTTCTGCTTTAGACTTTCTCAGTGTACTTAGGGCTATGGAAAGATTTTGCAATTTACTTGGCATTTGGAATGAATCAGAAGTCCCTCTTTCTTGGGGAAATTTCTGGAGAGGGATTCAGAAAGTTATGGTAGTCCAACATTAAGACCTGAAGCAGATGGAGCAGGATGGTAAGGTGTGGTGATGAGATTGAGAGAGAGAGAGAGAGAGAGAGAGAGAGAGAGAGAGAAAGAGAGAGAAACAGATTCACTCCATGGGTAAGGTAGAATGAATTCCTCTCTAGATAGCTGTTGTTTTGAGTGAAAGTTTCCTGGTGGCCACCATCACTGAGGGGGGCCACACTGAAAATAACTCAAGGTAGAACTGGCTCTTCTGGCCCTAGCAAAAGTCAGATACACCAATACTGTTTATGAGGGATGAATAGGAGAAAGAGGAGGGTCTTTTCAAAAATAAATGCCAGACAAAGCAGTTAACTTTACATGTGTCATTTAGTATAAGCAGTGTTTCAAATTCATAAGAGAAACATTGGTTCCAGCTAGCACCACTTTTCTAGCTGATTGGAAAATTTGCATGAATTTAAGGAACTAGTCTGTCATTTTATCAATAAAGTTCCAGATATACACTTTCAGCCAGCTACATTTTTGAATTAGTTTTGGTAACTTGCATATAAAAGTAATGCAGTAAAGCACCATGTTTTGACAGGTTGGCCAGACAGCGCTATGTAATAGTTCAAGGACAGATGGAGAACAGGGGCAGGAGACCCTTTAGATCTGTCCCTGCTTTCATGATCTGGATATAGACCAGGGAAGAAGATGATAAGGATGATGGTAAAAGGAGTGACAAGAAAGCGTGAGACCTGCTAGGAAGTGGTAATAATAACAATAATGAACATCTCTACAACTTTTACTGGCAACGTGGATTTTTTATTTTGCTGTCTCATTTAATATCAATCATTTTAGTATAGATGCTAATGTCATTGTAAGTTAAACTGTTTTCTTAAGTTCATATGGTTTACAATTATCAGAATCAAAACTCAGCTCTTGGGTCTGCTCCATCTAAACCTTGTTACAAGGAACACGAATGTATCACAAGGTTGAAGTGTGGAGTGTTGTCCATTACAAGAGTGGCTTCATGTGGCTAATTGGCATAAGTATAATGAAAACTCTCTTCTTTTTTTGCAGTGAGACTTCATGACAGTATATCAGAAGAAGGCTTCCATTACCTGGTGTTTGATTTGTAAGTACATACTTCCTGTTCATTTATATTTGAAATCTTGTTGAAGTTCTGGTTTGAATTGAACATTTTTTTTTAATCATTGAGTGGACCAACTTAATATGACCACTCTAGTATTTTTAATATTCTTCAAATAGTGTTAAGTTCTAATTCCTCTAAGGACAGATGACTGTCTAACAATGTTTTGCTTAAATTTTGAATTGGATGTGAGTGTGTCCCTCTCGGCATTGTGCATTGTAATGTTTACAAAGGGCTAGCACTGACTTCTTTAGGAATGTATAAAATATATTTTATGAAGCAAAATCAAGGAAAAACCCAGATGGCCAAATTTCATTTAAAGTAAATGAAATAAATAATGATTTTTTTAAATCTTTTTTCTGACTTTATTGATTGATTTTGCTTGTGTATGTGTGTGTGTGTGTGTGTGTGAGAGAGAGAGAGAGAGAGAGAGAAAGATCACTGTATGTTCAGGTGAAGGGTGACTTCTAGAATCATCCTGGATTGCATATACCTCCATTTTGCCTCACTCTGGTATTTCCCAGGCATCACCCACCAGGGTCAAAAATGCAGGTTGCTGCAATTACCGCCTTGAGGTTTTTATGTGGGACCTGGGATCTGACTTCAGATCCTTCTGATTGTAAGGCAGAATCTTAACCCCTGAGCTATCTCTTCCCAGCCAACTATTCAGGACTTTTAAACTGAGGTTCTGTCAACAAGAAAGGGAAATAAGCACAAGCATTACCAGTAGCTTAATAAGGACAGTTATTTGAAATGGATTTGTCATATTAAGAGAGTTAAGTGAGGTTGAATTAATAGAATATTTTGGCAGTTTTTCATTTCATGGAACAATTCTGTGGAAAACATATTCTAAATTCAGATAAAGTTCTAAGCTGAAAGCTGTTCCTTACATCCTCCTTTATAATGGGACAAATGAAGTTTAAAAAACAGTCTAACAACAATATTGATAACCAAGTAACATAAATATCCAAACCTAGAAAAATAGTTGATGAATTATAGTACAATGGCCGCTCTCTAGCACTTTATTGTGCTGTTCACAAACAGGTATTTGAAAGTACGTAAGAAAAAAAAAATCATATCATATGAGTTTAAAGGTAGGCTAATAGCAGGTTTGGCTAAATCAGACTTTTTAATCATATTATTAAGAAGCTATGTTTTGTCTTTTTTTGTTGTTGTTTGTGAATCTGTCTTAATTTTGAGGCTGTACCTTTGATCCCATGTTAACTGTTTTATATGAGGATAGTGACTTCCAAAGGTAGAAAATGGGAATGCTGTCACGTGTATATTGATCTCTTGGAAAAGTTGTTTCAGGAGCCCTTCAGAAGATGACTGTTAATGAATTCTTATTTAGAATTCATTTTTAAGCCTCATCTAAACTAGATACAGTTGTCAAGTACATTAAAACCCATGGATATTCAAGCTCCTCATAGGAGCACCTTATGCAGTACTTCTTTATACTAATTTGAATCACCCTACATTACTTGTAGAACTTTTTACAAAGTAACTGCTGTGGCAATAGTTGTTTTACTGTATTGTTTAGGGAATGATAAGTATGAATAAAATGCTGTGCGGGTTCAGCGAAGACATCATATATTAAAAATATGTTTTTAGTCCGTGGTTGGTTGAATTCATGGATATGGTGCCATAGAAATAGGAGGGGGAAGAATGCATTTACAATTGGCATTGATTAATGAAGACTCAGTTTCAGAAAGGAAGCAGAATTCCCTGGATCTTATGACACGGGTTACAAGGAAATCATGATTTCGTTATTGTTGAAAAATAAGAGAAGACTTGCTGTGATTGGGCAGCCAACCGTGACTGTCCGTCATCCTGTGATGCATCGGTATCCAGGAAAGTTAAACCTAGAGCTCTGCTTGATCACAACCGGGGGTCACAGGTTTTCCTTGAGTGTCAACTCCCCAGCTCTCTCCCAGCTGCCCCACTTATTCCTTTCTTGCAGCTACTATTTTTACTTTTGCCATTGTTCATTCTTACTTTTTAGTGTTCTGAGAGCTCTTCTTTTATGGTTTTCTTTTTGAACACCCTTTAGTCATTTTTTTCTTTTTCCTTTCCAGGGTCTAGCTGTGTAGATCCTACTGTCTTAGTCTCTTCAGTGCTGGGATTGTCCGGGTGTCCCAGAACATCGTTTTTTGTTTTGTTTTGTTTTGTAACCTACTAACAATTAGCTTTTAGTTTTCTTTTCTTTTTCTTCAAGGAATAGCTTAATCTAGGGGGCAGACTGGGTATTGAATTTAGGGCCTCCTGTATGTAGCATGTGCTATACCTCTGAAAAGCATTCTTAAATATATTTTTCGTCAGTGAAGAATTCTAGATTGTGCTAATTCTTTCTGTTCTGAATTATATCACTTCCTACTTCAGTGCCTTATTCATTGATGAGAACCTTTCATTTTCCTTCCTAATAGTAGTGCTCTTTCTGGCTGCCATAAAGATAATTTCCTTTGCCTTCATTTTCATAACTGTGATTGCAATGTCTATATTATTTGACATTTGCTCGACTTCTTAAAAATACAGGTTTATGCCTACCAAATGTGAGAAGTTTTAGACATTGTTTCTCTGAATATGTTTTCAGCCACCCCTTCTTTCTTGTCTGCATTTGAAACTAAGATTTTGTTCAATTTTGTCATTGCTATTGATTGTTTTGGTTGTTTGGCTTAGGGGTTTCTACAACTTGTCTTGCCCCAATTTATTTTCAGTCTGTTTCTACGGTTAAGTACTTTGTATTGTTCCTTTCTCAAATGTTATTTTCTGATCTCTTCTGTTTTCTTTGATTCTGCTGTGTATTTTCTCCCATATTCTTAAATTTTTTGAAGAGATTTCCTGTTTCTTTGACTTATTCTAGATGTGTTCCCGGTTGGTTGCTAAAGCATTTTTATTTAGCTACTTAAAACTCCTCCTAAATAACTCCAATAACATTGTGATTTTGACACAGTTGTCAGAATTGTCTTCTGAATCAAGTTGATATTTCCTAGCTCTTGATATATGTGATATTTTGGATTATAACCTGGGCATTTAGAGTATTTGTTTTTATAAAATAAACTTTTTTTAAAAAAAGTTTTAAAAAAACTTCTGTATCTAATTGATTGTTTTTAAAATCTCAGCTGTCATCTTTAAAAGGATAAGAATTTGGTCCCCACAGAAGTAGACAAACCAGAGTGAACCCTGGAGTACATAAAAGCATACAGGCGGAAGAGTGGGAGGGAGTGGGAGGGAATGGGGAAGGGAAGGGAGAAGGGAGGGAGAGAATCTGGGATGTATACTCAATATGCTTGTAAAAGTAGAAATAAAAAATAAATAAAAAAGAACCCACCGAAGAGAATATCAATTCCATATAATCTGAATATGTAGATTAGGGCAGGAATCTAGAATAAAAATGTTGGCATTAAAAAAATGATGAGTTAATTTATTGTGGAACTAAATGCAAATGACTATAGCCTAGAAACATAGATTTAGGTTATCCCATGTTTCATTGTGTTAACAGTGTTATGGGATTTTGTTTTTTTTACAGTTAACAGAACAATGAAAGTCATAAATAGGGACACATTTCAAAGACATTGGTAGAAACACCAGGTAGGCAATGTACAGAAAAGCTGGGAAACCTCTGTGATTGGCCACAAATGCTCCATTGACATTGTAGTTGACATCTTAGCCTTTGGGTTGGTAGAAGCTTGGGTCTTTTAAGTAAATACAGGCAAAAGGTATCACATGATAATCACAAGGATGTTAGGTCAGATACAGGGGAGGGCAAGGAATGAGTACTAAAGATAGCCCAAGATAAATTGTAATTAGTCTCTGAGCTTGCACCATTTCAGCCTCCCTACAATCACTGAAGTTATCATCATTCTAATCAGTTAATCAGCATTTGAGAATGTTCACTTCAAGATGCAGCTCCTTTTTGCCAGTAATTAGTTCACATAATTTTTTTTCTTTTTAGCAGTATTCTCTAATACCACACCAGTGTGAATAAGGAGATGCCACCTTATGAATGGCATAAAGATAAACAACCATGTCCCTTATCAGTCTTCCTTGACTCTTGGTTGGGAGGTAGGGATTCCTTACTATTCGCCAGGGAATGCAGCACTATAGCACAGGACTTGGAATGATGGGGCTATATTAAATGAGGGAAATATATCTAACTCCCCTTTTTTAACTCAAATGAAACCTATTGCTGTTTCCTGATGGCCTTTACAAATTAGATTTTCTTTTGCTGTACAGAACATGATACTGAAATGCTTACTTTATGCCATGATGAATGTTGAAATAAACACACACACACACACACACACTAAATCTCATTACTTAAATAATGTACTCCAAACTTAGATTTTCATATCTCTGTCATAAAGGAAAAACTTTCCCACTTGCTGAAAGTATCTGGAAGTATGTGATTTAATTAAAAAAAGACAAATAAGAGGAGATGCACCCAGTTTTTATTATTATTTATATCTATGGTAGTGCACTGACTAGAAGTAAAACTAGAAGCAATTAGAACCAGGAAACTTTTTGTGCAAACACACAAACTTTTTGTGTGTTTCTAGTTTTCATATGTGTGGATACATATAGGGGTGTAGGTGTGCATGGCTACCAAGGATTAATATTGAGCATGTGCCTCAGTTGCTTTCTTCCCTACATATTAAGGCAGGGTCTCTCATTGAATCTGAATTTTACCAGTTTTGTTTGTCTAGATAGCCATCTTACTCAGATAATCTCTTCCTCCTGAGTTACTAGAATTAGAAATGGGTCACCACTTCTTTCCAACTTTTATGAGGGTTCTAAAGATATGAACTTTGGTCCATATATTATACAGTAAGTAGTTTATATACGCTTTTAACAGAGGAAAGAGGATTTTGGCTTTGACAGATTATAAAATATGGGGAAATGAATAATTTTTTTTGGAAAAACTAATGGAAGAAAAGGGATATTTCGAGAACTTCCTATTTAACAAATCAATCCTATTGTCAAATGTCATTTTCTTAACAAAGGCCACTCTCACTGATATAAGGGAGTAAGGATGAGAATGGAGAAGGTGGTACTTTCTTAAAGCTAAAAGTTGCCACTATTTTAGGTAGATATGGAAAGAGCAGGTATGGATTCTCAGTTCCCTTTAACTGCAAAACTTCCTCTGCTGTAATGACATGTTTCAGGGCGGCACGTCTGCTTCTCATTAGCCACATGAAACTGTCACATGAAACTGTCATAGTTAGTTAGATTCACTACCATTTTTATAATCATCAGGTTATTTATATCTAAACTTTATATTTTATAAATTTATACATTTCTTACTAGAGTAAAGGATTGACAAGAAGCATTCATTTGGAATCTGGCAAGATGGCTCATCAGGTAACTGTCACCAAAAATGATGACCTGAGTTTGATCCTGGAGCCCACATGGTAGAAGTAGAGAACCAACTCCCACAAGTTGCCCTCAGATCTTCACATACACAATGTTACATATGCATTTACATACACACGCATGCATGTGTGTTTTCTCAAAACTCATTTAAGTAATCATCAAAATAATTGTTGAAGAGTATACATGAGAGAGTTCATATGAAAGCAAAATAATATCTGTAATTGGTGGATTGTATGTATAGCAGCGATATTTGCTTACCTGATTATTGTCTGTGAAGTCAGAGTGAAGAGAACTCTGAGTATGAAAATTTACAGAGAAAGTATAAGAATTTGAAACTTGCTGTGTCAGGCAACTGAACCTCTGCCCCTAGAATGAAGAGGTCAGACCATTGACAATTATTTCCTAATATTTAAATATAAGTGTCGTGTGTCCCCCTTAGTCTCATGTGTTTGAGAGGTGGAGGTTTGCTGGAGGAAGGCAGTCACAAGGGGTGGGCCTTGAGATGGATTAACTCCACCCTACCTCTAGAAGGAGTCTGCCACTGCAGCAAGCAGTCTGGTAGCTCTCAGCCTTTGGGAATGGTGTGACTAAGCCTGTCTCCAGCTTCGGCCAGCCAGCCAGCCATGCTGCCTCCGCGATGAAAGACTATCTCCCCTCTAGAACCATAAGCTTAATAAATCTCCCTTTTTTCCTTAACTTGCTTGACTTTGGGTGATCTCTTATGGCAATCGTTAAGACTAACCATTACAATAAGATTCAAATTACCTTTGTTTCTCCTTAAAATATCTTGTCAGGAAGATGTAAGGGATGTTTCTCGACACTGACTGCAGCATCCACATGCACGTGAATACACATTCCACATATATATACACACGTAAGAAATTGGGATAAAAGTGCCATGTCTGGAAATGAGATTAATGAGATTAAACACAACCTAAAAGGCATAGTTTTAGAAATTTTTCTAAAGCAGTGGTTAAAAATATACATTTTTAGTAACTAAAAAGAAATCCTAACCAAATATAAACATGTTATGCTTTAAATCCTAAATATAAATTTAAATATGTAATAACTCAAATTAAGTAATTACTTTGAGAATCAAGAAAAGCAGTAAGTGGATTTAGAAGAATATACATTTTTAAATACAGTTAAGAAAGAGATGAGCTTAAAGATATCAATGGAATATACATATGGGAAAATAGGAAACCACTTATTCAGTTAGTTCCAAGATAAAACAACTTCTTGACTCTCCATTGCAGAGAAGTTCCTAGTGTTTCTCCATTTTATACTGGTTTTGACTATGTGGACCTCGTGCATGCTTCCTTTGGTAGGCCATTGGGAATGTAAGAGGAAGTGTTTATAGAGCTTCATTCAGTTGTTTTCTAAAGAAGCTGATCACTTTCTAAAAAGCAAAGAATGGACAAGTTTTACGGGAAATGAATCACTTCTGCCTATTTGGAATTTATATAATTTTATCCATTCCCAGCTACAAAAGCACTAATAGTCTCTCTTGCCCATAAATTTGGGAATCAGTGGAAAAGGACTTGAAATACTATTACCACAAATAATTAGCTGCCCTAATTTTCCAAAATCATCCTTCCTCAGGTTGATGTCCCTGCACACTTTAGCCACTCCAAAGGCAGAAAGAGCTCAGTTGGTTGGCATATGGTTCTATTTGAAATGCAAGGGACGTCCAGAGAGTGAAGAGGTGGAGTTAGAATATAGTCTCCAAGAAAGAGGTCTGCAGCAGGGATTTTGGCCTTTGGCAGAAAAAGAAAGATCCTTCCATTTCAAGGGGTCATGAGGAACAATGCTCAACATTAATAAATTAAGAACCAGTATCACCTTAAAGTTGCAATGAAAACTCGTATGAGAAACTAGGAAGCTGTGTGTCATTCCCTCACAATATAACATAACTATGCAAATCCATAAAGTATTCTATGCTCCTTGTATTCCTCTTTGGATACTGGCTAAAAAAGCTATACAACTACAAAGTTATGAAGGCCAACAAGGGAGTTACCCAGACATACATGTTAGCTTGGAAAAGCTGGTTCCCTCGACATACTTTTGGTTCATTGGCTGAAGCCCTGTAAATTAAGCTGACAGATAACAGTTTAAGAACAGGAAAACCAAATGGAAGTTCATGAACAAGTATGTCATACCCTCAGAGATGAGCGACTCAAGACTGAGTTTCTATTCCCAGATCATCTTAATGCATAATATATACTTAAGGCTTATATAGAATATTAACAAAGAAATAATTATTTAAGGAAAGGACAAAGCAAAGGGACTGTCTGAGCAAGGGGGCAGCAGATTATGGGAAGGTAGATGTTGGAGGTGAAACGAATGCAGATGACACAGTTTGCCTTCATGTTAGCAAATTCATGATCAACAGCTTAAGGCACAAAAATACTATTTTGACTCACAATTGTCACGATATAGTTTTTAATCCAGTTTGGCAGGAGAGATCATACCAATATCAGGAGCCTGGGGATCTTGTCACACTGTGTCCACAGGGATTGCTAGAGATTACCTGCTTGATAGAGGAAGACTCCTCCATTCATAGTGGGAGGGACAAATCTCACTTGGCAGATAGCAAATCTACCCGAGTATGCCAGAGAATGCCAAACTCTACTGAACCTCTTATCTACCTTCTTAGGGAATGGTTCCACCTAGGTCTTCCCATATCAATCAGATAATCTCCCACAGACTTGCTCAGGACTTTAACCTTAACTACTAATTCTTCACATATGTTCCCAGAGCTCAGTCCTCCATTGTCAAGTTGACATGTATATCTAGCTATCACAGGTATATTGTGTAGATTCCTCTGTTGCAGATCCCACATCCATGAGTGCCTCTAGTGATTAGCTTTATGTGCTCTGAAAATAGGATGTCATGGTTGGAATGTGAACTTCCTTTGCAGGTTCATGTGTTTGAATACTTTCTCCCCAGCTTGCTGGTGCTGTTTGGAAAGATGATGGCATCTTTAACAGTTCAGCCCTGCTGGACAGCAGATGCATTGCTTCTGCTTCTCCTCAGTTGCCCTCAGCTCTATGACAAAGTGAAATTCTTGGGTGGCATATCTTGTCACTGTTCATCGGTGACATGTATACTTCAGGAATTGTTTGTTAGAAATCTGTATGTTGTGTATTTCATCATGCAATTAAATGCAGAAAGCCATAAGTAAGCATGCAGGAGAGTAGCGCCTAGATGGAATTGTTAAAGTCTCTATATGGAAATAGAGCAAAGCAATTAAAATAGGCTTATAAAAAGAGTACAGAGAATTAAAGCTTAATTTTGACCCTGAAAAACACCCACGGCTGTCCATTAAGCAGTGTTTTCCTTGTATAATATGTGCCTATGGGACAGGATAAAGACATAGTTAGACATCTCTCAGGTCCTATTTGTTTTTGTGAGACCAGGATGTTATCCTCATCAGTTTAATGCTTGTGGTAAAATTAATGGATTCCTGATGTCATTTTTAAAGATTAAAAACATTTTTTAACTTTCCAAAGTATTACAGAAAAATGCTGCTATTGAATCTAACGTACAAATGATCATTTTTCCTCTAGCAAAAATATCTCCTGGTACATGGAGTCCTTTTTATTTCTCCCCTTTAAAGTGTTCCTGTTTATGTCCACAGATAAAAAAAAAATTCTTTAACTATGTAATGGTGCCTATTAAATGCTTTAGGAAACAAGAACCCTTTCTCAGAATTTCAGAATCAACATCCCATCCTGAAATATCCAGAAAACAATACTTTAAGAGAATGTGGGGTGCTGTATCCCTCAGCCCCATTTTATATGATTGCCAGCTCAAAAGAGCCTGGCAAAGTGACATGTTTTTCATTTATTAGGAAAAATATATTTTTCATTCAATGATATTAAAATACTTGGTCAAGATATACCCTTTGGTTAGGGCCCTGACACTTAAATTCTTTTTCTTTTTCTTTTTTTATTTTATTTATTTATTTATTTATTTTCCTAATCATGCAAGCTTAATAGGTACCCCTGTCCTCTCCCTCTACCCCTCCCCAGTCCCCCTTGCACCCTTCCCCCTTTTTTCCCTTTCCTTTCACCACCCTCCCTCCCTTTCTCCCAATCTCCCCCTTATTCCGCTCCCATTCCCTGGAGCATCCTTTAGTGTGAATGTCAAACTTTCCTCTGAGTCCTCCACTCTAGTGAAGTGTAAGGACTCAGTGTCATTTCCCAGAGCCCTTTCTTGAGTTCTCCTTTAGTATGGGAACACTATTGTGGCTGTTAATCCCTTACCTCTAAGGATCCTAGTGCCTGTGATCCATGTTAGACTATGGGGGTCATTGACATGTCAGTCATTGCTCAGGTCATGCAAAGTCCGATTATGGCTACTGCAGCCCTAACTTGTGTGGAGTATCTTGAGTATCGTTGGTCCCTAGGCTCTTACAATCTTACCATCCCCTCTTGCACAAATTTCCCTGAGTTTTGGGATGGGGAAAGATTTGGCTGCTCTGGTTCCAGGTGATTAATGTAGGGTCTCTGATGTTCCAAATTATGGTTTGTTGTTGTTTTCAGTTTTGCTATTCCTGCACCATCCTTGGCTCCATCCTGATTGGTATTAGAGGTCACCTCCTGAGGAGAAGGGGGTCCACCTTGGTCCAGGTCCAGGGCAAAAAGCTAAATTCTTTTTATTAATTTTGTTCAGTGACAATTTCATACATGCATTCTGATCACTGCCCCATACATGCACCTTTTCTTATATCCTTTTTCTCGCTAATAACAGCTCTCTCTTCTGTACCATTTTCCAGATTCATAACATTCAATTTTGTTTTGTGACCCATTTAGTTTAACCAAGACTGTGTGTTATCTATCCATTGCAGCCTGGTGGAGTCACCTGCAAGAACAGAGCTAAAGGCAGTGTCTCCCTGTCTCCCTGACTCTATCAGTAGCAGCAGTCAAGCACTGGGAGATAGGCCCCCTGAGTCCCTTCTCTGTCCATGCTCCTCTATCCATGCCTGACTGTCATGAGCCAGCATCGTGCAGACCCTGTGCACATCCACAGCTGCTGCAACTTCATGATTACGACGCTGTGTAAGATCTAGAGGAAGGTTTTTATCAGTCTTTCTCCCTCTCTTCTGTCTCTTACATTCTTTCTGTTCCCTCTCCACAGCGTTCTGTGGTGCTTGTGGTGATTTAAATGTCTTGTCTTGTTGAGTTTGCATCCATCAGTTATTCTCTGCACCTTTATCAATCATGAAGTAATTACTTGGAAAGACACTTCTTTGATTAAGACTGGGAATTTTTTTATGGGTATAATCATAGATATTTAAAAGGCAGTTTAATACTATGTCAATCTAGCTTGAAAGCAATATTCCTTTTTATTTAATTCTATTTACTTTTCAAATTATATTAACATTGAGGGGCTGGAAAGGTAGCTCAGGGGTTAAGCCTCTGCCTTGCAGGCGGAAGGTCCTGAGTTCGGATCCTAGACCCCACTTATAGACTCCAGGCGGAAGCGGGGGCGGCCTGCGTTTCTGGTCCTGGTAGGGCGGAGCCTGTGAATTCCCGGGCAGAGTAAACAAGGAGGAGGTGGAGGCATCCATGGTGGTTTCTGAATTCGCCTGTGGTTCTACACACACACGCACACGCACACGCACACAGGCACAATTGAATAAATAAACCAAAAAAAACAAAAAAAATTATATTAACATTGAGTTTATGTGCATTCATTGTCCATTACTTACCTCTACTCCACATCTCTTCCTACCCCTCCTATTCTCCTCTCCTGTGTTTCCCTTCATGTGTGGGCCATGGGTTACCTCAAAGATGTCTTTACTAGTTAGTGTTTGACAACAATATTCTATTTCCCCTAAGACCAGTGATTTCTCCAAATTGGGCGACTGACTAGTTTACAATACCTGACATTGATTCCCTCCTATGGAGTAAGCCTTGCATCTATCAGTGAGCAGCTATTTACCCCTGTGGCATTAATGCCACTAGTACATATTTAATATATGTATATTTCAGAAAGTGATTGGGTTTCTTAAAAAATCCATCGCATAAGCCTAAAACAGCAGAGATTGAGTATTACCCAGGTGTTTGGGAATCAGTGTTCAGTGGGTGCTATTAGAAGTGCTGGAAGTACTCCTTCAGGCAGCACATCTGCACTTGCGATGCACCTGCTGTGGTAGGTATTGTACATTTGCAGAACACGGGTAGGGTGGAGCAGTGTTCACAGCTCTGTGACTGTCTAGTGGAATACATCTTTGGTGCTGATGACATCTGACAGTATCTGACAGCATCTGCATGTATCCCAGCAATAGTTAAACCTTCAGAACAAGCATTGGGGCAACTTCTTTCATTTTACTTAGTATGATCATTTGGCTTTGCTTTTTAAATATTCTTTGGCAGTTCTGTATTTTAATGCATTAGCATTTAAAGTGAGTCTTAGAGACTGGGAGATGGCTCAGCAGTTAGTCTTTGCCTGGAAAGCAAAAGGGCCTGAGTTTAGATCCCATGTGCCACGTAACAGCACAAGATGGAAATGGCATTAGCCTGCACTTTCAGCCCTGGAAGGGGGAGTCTGGGAAAGCACAAAGCAAAGCAATAAGATGGAGGAGCAATCCAGAATGATTCTTGATGTCATCCGTGGGCTTCTCCAGACATACCCAGTGCCCTCTTCTACACATAGCCACATACTGCAGTTCACTTCCATGGTTGCTGACAAACCACCATCAAATGGCTTAAAGGAACGAGGGCTTTATTTTCTTACAGATAGCCACATACTGCAGTTCACTTCCATGGTTGCTGACAAATCACCATCAAATGGCTTAAAGGAACGAGGGGTTTATTTTCTTACAGATAGTCCAGTTAACAGTCTGTAGTCCAGCTTGACGGGAGAGCACACACCAACACCAAGGCCAAGAGAACTGCCATACCATCTCTACATAATGGCTGAGAGAGGGATGATCCTTACTTGCCAAACCAGCATGTCTGACCAAGTGTATATAAGGATGCCGAGGAGTTTCTCAACCAGCTCTTTGTATTTTATTCCTGGGCTTAATCCCACCCACCTGGGCTTTCCCCATCAGCCAGACAATCCCCTGCAGATTTTCTCTGGGTTTAACCCAACCACTAATTCTCTATAAATATGCCCAGAGCTCAAACCTTGAAGTTGACCTCAAGTTGACACCTGCGCCTAACTGTGACACCACCACCTACATACACATATACATGCACAGTCTTGGTATGGACTGTTAGTAAGTACCATGTTTTACTTCCATTTGTATTCCTCTTCCTTCTTCATTTTTCTTTGCACTGTGCTGCTTGGAGCTTTTTTATATTTGGTCTTGATAGAACATTTATGTGATTTTATTTTTTTCCTTTCTACTTAGCATATTGATTATCCTTTTTTAAAGTTTTTTTTCCTTTTGAAAAAATGATTTACTAGACTTTGGAGTATATATTTATATCTAAGCCAAATCCAGGTTCAAATAACATCATACTACTTCATTGGGAATAGTTCTTGTAATCAGTACTCCCAGTGCTTTCCTCTGGGAAGGGGTTTCTCCTTTATTCCCTGTAACAGCTTGAACTTGTTCTTGGAGCTTGCTGTGGTTTCATGTAGGTTCTTGAGTGGAAATTTCATCCTCCTTTTAAAGCACTGAAAAGGTGGAAATTTAATCCAACCAAACAGCCTTTAGAGGTGGTGGCTTTCGGGGTCAAGATTAGGTTGGTTCCTCAGCACTTCAACCCAGATTAGATACTGAGGACTTTTTAAGAGAAGACCATCTAAAAGTGACTGCTCATGTGATATCTTGTGTCTCTGTTATTTTCCCACAAGAAAGTTATCATCAAGTATGATCCCTTGATCTTCTAGAACTTTGAGGTCAATAACCCCTCTTTCTAAAGTTATCCAGATTCTAATATTTTGTTATAGCAATAAAAAATAGACTGGGTCAAAGGTTCAACTCATAAAACATATAGGGTACCTTCAAGATTATTTTCCCAGGGAATTTTTTAATCTCTTACTCTTACCTACAGTGAACCTTACCAATTCATCAGTTTTTGCTTTCTAACTCACACTGATTGCAAACTGGTGGACCTCTGGTAAACAGGCACTCTGGATAGTTACCTGCCTCACTTTCTAACTTGGGGTACTTTGTTCTGCATTGTAACCTTACCTCCTTGGCAGATCTGAGAGTTGTTCAACTCTGTTTATTTGCCTCTTTGCTGTTATTATCAAGTTATGACTACTGAGTGCCTTACATGCTGGATCAAAAAATAGAAAGCCTAACAACAAATTAGTATTATTAGTGAATAATGTTTTTTTAACAATGGAATTATTGTTTGCTAATTTTTTACTAATAAATGCATTGTGCTATTTTAATTCAATTTAATCGGGTTTACAAAATTCATAAAAACTATAAATTGTTTGATTTGGAAATACAAGCAAAACATTATTTTTCATAATCAAGAAGTCAGAAATCATGTAAGAAATCTGAAGTTTTACTAGGTATCTTACAATAACTAGAAGCCTGGTCTACTTGTCCCTCTTATACCGTAAGCAGCCGACACTGAAAAAACAGGTACTTTGGGTATTTCTCAGCAAACAACTGAAGCTTATTCACTTTTTAATCATATCTCCACTGGAATTTGATGCCCAAAGTCATTAAAGAGGTCTACACACTTTTCTCAACAAAAAAATAATAATGAAGTGTAAAATCCTGAATGCTTATTAATTGCTGCCTTATTAAGTCATTTCACTTCAGCACATGAGTCAGATGTTTCTTCTTGGAACAGCCCGGAAATGCCATCTTGGGTATTAATTGTCATTTCAGAGCCAGTGTCTGTGGACTGTCAGTGACATTCTGCTATGTAAGAGAATCTGGAAAAGTTACAGCTTGAAAGCTGTTGGCCTAAGTTTAGCAGGCAACTTCTTGAGCTTGTGATATTTTCTGCCATGTGTCATCCATTTCATCTCCCGGCCTGGCCTCGTCGTGGCAGGAAGCCCAGCTCCCTCTTGATCCCTGCTCACTTTGCTTCTGCTTGAAGACACCCCAGTTTGGCAGGTTCTGCTACTGGCCTCCAGCTAACTCCCCCCCCCCAAGTTCTTTGGTGCTTTAGGCATCCTCTGAAAATAGATCCACTCTGATAATACATCCATCCAGTGAATCCTGATTGAGTGCTAATTACATGTGAAGCACTTTGCTAAATGCTAGGGATAAAACCAGTGAATAAGACCTAGTCCTGGCCTACAAAAAGCCTACAACCTAAGCTGAAGAACTCTGGTGAGCCTCAGGCAAGGTGAATTCATGGGCTGGGCATGAGGTTCAGGCTGCAGGAGCTTCCATTTAAAAAGACTTAGTCACAAATTCCACATCATCTCTGCTTGGAGAAGAGCAACACTGTGAAAGTCAGGAGGACAGAACAATTCCAAAAACTTGTTGCCATTGTGGATAAACATTAAGTGGAGGGTAGAAAAAGAGCACCAAGTATTCCCTAAAACTAAAGCTGACATAGGCTGCACCACAATTTATCATTGTACTAAATGCCTTCTGACTAAAAAAAGAAAAAAATAATAATTAAAGGAGGGACCTGGGGAGAGAGCACAGGGGTTTAAGTCTTTGCCTCCCAAGCAAAAGGACCTGAGTTCAGATCCCCAGATCTGCCAGCAAAAACTGCAGGGTTTTTTTTTTCTTTTAAAAATACTTGAAAGAGAAATGTTAATTTGATTTTTCATAAGTAACTTTGATATTTGGCAGTTTCGAATTTTGAATTTTAAAATAACCTCCCATTAAATCAGAACTTTTATAGAGCCCTCAAAAAATACAACTGTCAAGAAAGGGCAAGGTGAGGGGATAAGAGCAGATATTGGGGTGAATATGATCACAGTATAAAGGTACATCATCAATGTATATTGATGAAGACATTATGATTAATTTTTATTTCGTGTATGTATGTGTAGTGTTTTGTGTCTATGTGTGTGCAGATATGTATACAAAAAGGCACTGTAATGTATGTGCCTATAGAGTCCCAATGATAATTTTGAAATCATTTTGGATTGTTCTTTCCCATTATTGCTTTGCTCTGGAGTTTCCCTGGCTCTGCCATTGGGGTGCAGAACTGCAGTCCATTACCAAATCCACCCAGCATTTTTTTTTTTTTACATAGGATCTATGAACTCAGGTCCTTTTTCTTGGTTTTAACCTTTGAGCCATTCCCCTGTCCCCAATCATTTGTTTTCTACAATTAATATATACTAATAAAAATAGAGCTTTCAAGGTAAGATTTTGATGAAAATTATAATTTATGATCTTGCTCACTTAAGTGTGCCATAGTGTGTATGTGAATTGTTCCCATGGGTTTGAGACCTTAGTTGATATTGATGTTTGGGAAGGTCTTGACACACGCCTTCAGCTGGTGGACCTTTCTGGAGGATAGGATGCCCCAGGGAGGCCGGCCTTGAGGTTAGGTAGCCACACCCTGCTTCCTATAGCAGTTTGCCACTTGCTCTTTTGCCTCCACGGTGATGGAGGTGACCTAAGCGGCCTTTAAGTGGCCTCCAGCAGCCTGCCATGCCTTTTCTGCATAATGGATTATATTCCCTCTGGAATCTTAAGCCAAATAAATCACTTTCACCCAAAAGTTGTGTATGAATATTGTCTCGCAGCAACAAAAAGAATAATTGCAACATAGAGTGTACAAGAAAAGTTTTATAGAAGTTAGATTTACTCTGCTGGGAATGTAGCTCAATAGTAGAATACTTGCCTCTGGGCTCAAAGCCCTGGACTCAGCACACACAAAAAAACATCTTACTGTAGACCTACTATTGCTTACTATTTTGAATCCTGATTTTTTTTATTGGCTTTTCACTTAATTTCTTACATCTTGTTAAATGAGAAGTTGAAGAATCAGATCTATATGAATAATACTTTGTTAATTATTTTTAAGAAGAAATCCATCATTCACCTTGAGGATGTTCTTTTTCATCTCTCCTGGTGTTTTCGTTTCTTAGTTTGATGATGACCTTCACAAGACACAAAATCATTGTATTTAAGGTATGAATTTTTTTGATTGTTGAAATGCTTAACAATCCTCACTTTTACTTTTAGATATTTTAATTACCTACTTTTAGCCAGCACACTAGATAGGATGTTTATTTGCTTTGAGAACTTTATAGAAGTGACTGTAATTGTGTAAGCAATTGAAGGCATCCCTACCATTCTTTCTGCCAGACCCACAAGGAAGGCAACTCTCTGAAACTTGTAATATGAATAGGACCTAACGTGTTTTCGTCCTGGGTTGCATTCTTTGTTGGAGAACTTAAAAAGAAAGACTACTTTGTTGTGGATTTTTTGTTGTTGTTTTTCAGTCTTTTATTTTGGAATTTGAAAATATTCAAGTCTTTCCAGAAATGTTGACCCAATTGGATCCTTTTTATGGTCAGTGAGAAGAATGTTGCTTTCTCATGCTTGAACAAAGAAACCACTGATCTGAGTGAACAACGCAATCAGTATTTGGTTTCTTCTCCTGGTATCAATAATGACATGAAGTTTTTCTGAGGCTATATCTCACCTGCAGATATAGAACCCAAACTCAGAAACTGCAAATAGTTCTATAATGACAGACCTTAGATATGCAGTATTTAGACTCTTACAATTGTGCCTTGTGTTTTAGTCAGTCTTCTACTGTTATGAAAGAAAGATTGGACTAAGATAATCAACTTTTAAGGAGGAAAGGTTTGTTTGGTCTCATATTTGTGGAGAATTCAGCCTATGATTAGCTGGCCCTGTTGTTCTACTTTATAGAGTTGTCATAAATGAGGACATGGGTAACAATAATTCTGACAAAACACTTCACAGAAAGAATGTAAACAGAAGTGGACTTGTTCATCTCAGTGTGGTCAGAAATCAAAGAAAGAGAAAAGAGGGGACTGGGATACCATCTCCCTACCTCCGAAAGGCTTTCTGATCTTCTGAATGCTGCATTGCAAAGGAGAGTTTTATAGACTGAAATTCAGACATGGTCTCTGATAAAAAGAAGTCCAAGCTTTGCAAATGAAATCTAAGTGTTAAATAATGTCATTTATCTAAGTGAATTGTCCTGAGATAGACAATTTTGCAGATTACTGCTAAATGAAATTTTCCTTCTCTCACGACTTTCTACCCAAACATTGAAAATCACCAAGATGTTTAAAGTAGCACAATGCTTTACAAAATCAGATAACATATGTGAATTTCCCTACTAATAGTATAGGCATATTGCTACACATATAAAAGGAATATGTGCATGTGTGAATGTGTGAATGTTCCTATAAATTTCTATGTTTTTGTATGCAAATATGTCTGTGTGTAATACAAACTAGTATATGTGCAATTTAGGTGGTACAACTTGTGAGGTTTGTAGAAAAAAATTCACTTCCAAGGTCTAATAATTTTAATGTCTAATTAAAACAAAATATAATCTTTTCGCTACCTTCTAGTATATTGCTCCATTTTTAATTTGACATTTGAAATGGTGCCTGATATTACTTTTCTGTAGATAATTTAGCACACACATAGGTGAAATGGTTCATGTGCTCGCTATTTGAATGGAAAATCAAGAGGGTCATTAGGGAATGGAACACGTCATATTTAGCTGACAGCTACTAAAAATAAGCTACAAAGTCCCTAGTTGAAACTTGGCCAGCGTGAGAAGAGGAGAAAGGACAGCAAGCCAGGGTGGGACCTGTTGACAGTGGGAGAGAGAGTGACTCAGCCTCTGGTGCAGCCTCATCCGGGTCTTAGGAGAGAGGAGCCCAGCACCGATTTGGATGGATCATTAGGCAGCAATAATTTTAAACAAACAAGAAACCTTCCCTTAGATATAAAAGATAGGCATTGTGGATCTTTTTCCTTCTTCCTGCTCAACATCTGTTTGCTGCTGTTTTGGAAACCATCAATTTAAGTGGTTCTTTCCCACTGTGTAAAGCTTGGGGGTCTGGCCCAGATCTTTCTCTTGTATAAGAGTAAACACAAGGTTCTTCTGGACTCGGGCTCCTGGAAGGGACTTCTGTGCCACCCACTGGGCCAGAGACCCTGTTCGTGGCTGCCATGGCCTCCCTATCACTCTGTGAACTGCCCACATCCTGCCAAGAATTCCCTTTCCTCCAGTCTTACAGAAGACTTGGTTGAAGTAGAAGGAAAAGCAAGAAAAAGAAGAGAGGGAAATTAGATGGAAAAGTGAAGAGGAGCCAATTGAGGGCAGACTAGAAACGGAATGGGGGAGAGGGAGTGAGGGGGTGGGAATGGGGGAAAAAAGGCTCAACCTGAGCCTGTGTTGTCTCAAGAAATAGTTTTCATTGCTACATTGATCATTTTGCCTCCCACATTGTCCATATTTATATCAGCCCAATGGTGAAATGGTTAAGTACAGAGCCCCAGGCCTACATTCCTCACTTAGATTTGACCTCCAGCCCTACCAAGAATTTCTAGCATCCTCCTAAACCATCTCCTTTGTTCTCAGAGTCTAGGTCTCCTTGAATGTTAAGCCAAATTAGCAGATGCAAGGGTTAAATGACCCCAGGGGCTGATGTGATAGGTTTGGGTCAAGGTACTTGCTACCAAGCCTAATGCTCTGAATTCTATCCCTGGAGTCCATGTGGTAGAAGGAGAAGATACACACACACACACACACACACACACACACATCATACATCACACATCACACACATCCAGGTGCATAGGCTAAAGGTAAAAAAGATTTAAATGACTCCATTGCTATAAAACTTGTCAAACAAACCAATGTTTAACAGAGTATGAGCACTTGGTATTGTCTGAATTCTGTAGGAACAGAAAGAAATTAATTTTCTATTGTGTCCACCTCAGGCCCTATTGTTTCAAAGACTAAGTGTTTGCAAGTATTCTTGAAGCTTTCCATTTGAGTTTCCTGGTTGTTGTGGTGGGGGGAGGGGCACAGAGATCAGTGTAGCACCATTTCTGTTGCCAACTGCTCTCTGAGTACTTGACACAATTACATCAATCAAGAAAGAAAGATGCCACATGCAAAGTGAGTTCAGAGGCCTTGGTGGAAAGAAAACTTTTCTCAGTTAGAGGATAATAAACTACAGTACTTATAATAAATATGTCTATATTTTCACGCACAGAGGAAACAGAACTTCTTCTGTAGGCTTGGGTGAGCAACAAGTCTTGTTTTATTTGGAGGGTTTATTTGCTGAGGTCTTGTTTTATTTGGAGATGATAAATAGGCTTGGCTGAGGAGGCCTTTCAACACGCTCAGGAGGCCTGAAAAGAAGCACAGGCCTCTGCTGCTTTTGTCTCCACCTCATTAGAGAGAAAATGGAAGTCTCCACCCATCCACCAGCTGACACAGACTCTGCTTCGAGCATTCTAGACTCTCCCCACATGATGTTCTTCTTCAGTCCTGCTATGGCGGTCACCCCAGAATCTTCTCCCACAAGTCTAGCCTTAGGAATCTGTGGCAACTCTTGGCCCATGGTTTATAAAGAACACACATCTTTCAAATGCCTGTCAATTTCTATGATAGGAAAGAGTTGAGATCCCCAAAGCTCTTAAAGATACCATGTCAGGGTGAGAAACCAATTTCTGCCTTTCCCAGACTATGATGAGGCTCAATAGAAAGAAAACATTCAGGATGCTCAGCCCTGTGAAAATGTATGCTTGTGTGCTATCACAGCCATTCTGACAGATTCAGGCGATTCCATCTGCCTGTCTTGAAGTTGGAGTTACTAGTGTGTTAGTCCACAGCTGATGACAGCACATGCCACATGCCATCAAGCCTCCTGAAGAAACTCAAATTCCACAGTGCATTAAAAAATAGTTGATAACTAGCCATGTTTTCATGAGTGCATTTCGCTTGTGATCTTTTCTTCTGTAAGTTTGACTACAGCCAGCGAAACTGCATATTCTTTTGCCCAAGTAGTCCCATTTCAGATCATAAGTTAAACAGCGATTATGGGTTGGGTTTTCCTACTGACAGTGTTATCAGAGCATGTTGGGTCTGAGTAAAGTTGTCTGGAGTAATCCCGCTGCCTATGAACTGGGTTTCATAGAGTGTGATATCAGCCTTTTTAGCTGTTCAGCTCCCCTCACAACACTGCTACAGAAAGTTTCTAAGTAGTGCTTTTAAAGATCTCTAACTTACTATTTTCAGGAAATCTTTGTTTTCTTATTTCTTTTTAGTGAATTCTGTTATCACAAAGAGTGGTGTCAGTGGAAGTTAGAAGATTCGTAGGTTGAATTCTATGACTGATCACCTATGAAATATAGTGAGGCTTGATAACGGAGATTTCTATTTAGCTGATAAATCAGGTTTGCATTGCTTTGAGCCCCACACAAGCTGTGTGTCAAGCAATGTGCCTTGGAATTCACAGGCCTGGCAAGTTCTTATTTAAAGTCAGTGGTCCATCTGAAAAAAACTGGGTGGAGACTCAGGGTGACTCTCCAGATAAAATTTAGCATGCAGCAATTTAAAATTAGAAGCTCTTGATGAAAGACGAGACTTGTTGGAGGCCACACCGTGGTGAGCCCCACCTTTTAAAGACAGGATTGGACTCTAAAGGATAGCTGAGCAGTCGTGGGGGCAGGGGAGGGATGCTGTCACTACCCTAGCAGGAATGCCTGTCTTCCTATTCCATGTGTGATGGTGTTAAATAAAGCTGTGACCTTTGATTATCACTCAAGCATTCCTACCCCCTCCACTGGCAGAGTACCATAGAATAGTGTATATTTATCAACAACCCTAGGTCTAAATTCAGACATTGTCTAAGGCTTATAACAGTGTCTACTGTACGTAGGAGACTCTGAGAAGTTCTCTGTGATCTCTGAGGACCAGTGACCTATGTGTTTCATGAAGTCCCAGACTCAAATAGTTCCTTCATATTAACTTCCGTAATAGTGGAATGTAGGCCACAGATAGTGAGTGACAGTACCACCTAGTTTCTGTTCTAATCACTCAAGTGTCAAAATAAAACTCATAATTATGTTCTCTCTTAAAGACACACTTTTAAAAATGACTCCTCCTAAGAAAGCATTAGGTTTTAAACCAAAAGAGGTGATAGTTAAAATATAAATCTTTGGGAAATTTTAGATATGAATTGATCACCTTTAGTAACTACACAGCTAGCTACATGCTTTCTTTAAAATTCATCAACATACACAGTGAAAGATATGTAAATTTGTACCTCATAATTGCAGGTAAAAAGATAGGCACATTAAAGAGAAAGATATCTATTCTAAAGAGAGGCATGTATTCTGGATTCAATGCTTTGATTTGTTTTATAATTTACAAACTAATTTTCTTCCCACTCTCATGCTCATTCTTGGAAGACAAATGTCATTCACACCAGAGAATGGGCTACCCTCTAACCCAGCTTATTGAAGTGAAGATAGTGATCTGGCCAGTGTGTTGCAGAACAAAGACACAGACTTACATTGTAAGATCTTCTAACACTTGGGGCCAGAGTGAAAATACATATTGTGGTAGCTGCACCATGGTCTAAAGGAAGCTGCAGAAAAGTTATGCAAGAGGCCGCCGGTCATAAGGAAGGGGGAGAATTGAACAGATAGATGTATGAGCAAGCAGAGTAAAGCCCTTGAGTTTTCATGTAAAATGTGTGCATCAAGAAGTGTTAAATTATTCATAAGCACCAAACATTTCATCCTCTGTTGTTACTTCCTGATCTGTCTACATGTGCCAAAATTTTTGAATGAAAGGTCTTAATTATGAAGATTAGGAAACTTGGTTTTAGAATGGAACAAAATGGGGCGATGAGGTGATTCCGGGTGTTAAGATGCTTGCCATCAAGCCTGACAACCGGAGTTCAATCTCCAGAATCCACATGGTGGAAGAAGACAACCAGCTCTCACAAACAGTTGTCTGACCACCACACATCCACACAGAAACAGGTAAATAAATAAATAAAAAGCTAATAGGAAAGAATGAAGAGACTATCGCCTTATTTTGGAAAATGGGATCTCTTTACACTCAAGCTCAAGGATAGGGAAGCAAGCAAGCAATTTCAGCAGTTGTCAGTCACATGTGGCTTTATTGCAGGGTCACTCTCCTGGGGTTTTTATATATCCAGGTTCTTGCATTTGGGAATCAAAGACCGAAGCCAGAGCACGAATAGAGGATTAAGACAGATAATCAGAGGCGAGAAAGGACAGAACTCATGGACTACAGATGAGGAGTGCCACAGGGGGCAGATACCAAAGATGGCTGCCAGGGTCAGCCATATTTATACACTTAGGCAAGCCTGGGGGGGGGGGAATGGCTTTTCCCCATTGGTTAGCTTATATTGAGGCCCAACCCAGCTGATCTTGTGCCTACCTCCTGGTCAGGCTGTTCTTTTGAGGGATTTAGCTTATCTGCTTTAGAGAACTCATCTCCATATCCTTTCAGAAGCAAAAAGTTGTGGGAAGTTGACCCCCTTATCTCTGTGGAAGATTGGAGGCAGTTCCTCCCTATCAAAAGGGGTGTTTCTCCAGGATAATCCTAGCAGTGAGGGAAGACTTTCAGAGACCATCCCAGCATGGCAGTTCTAAAGTGCCTAAGCCTGACATGTGTGCTTGATGAGCAAGTGGAGTATGAAGAAAAGCAATGCTAGGATGGATACTTAAGAGTGAGGGAATTGTCTTTTTGGCGTTGCTCTAATTTTACTAAATTTTTCGGTTTCTCTTCTGATTTATAATAAAATGATATTTGAAAATGTCAGGCTCTTTCAAATATATTAAGGGAGAACTTACATGTGGAAAAGAAATCTTGAGAACATAGCATTGCTGTTCAGGTGGGGGTGCCTGTTTCCAGAGACAAAGATTGGTAGCCTGGGGGAACAACAGTAGTTCCAGGAACCCACCTCAGCCCTCCATAGCTAGGAGAGGCCCACCCACCTGAGCCCTGGGTGCTCTGCTCTTCCCCACAGAGTGGAGAGAGCAAACACATGTGCTAACTAGTGAACAGGACTCAGTTCTGAGGATTCATGGGTATAATATTCATTCACGTCTGTATTTCTATAAATGTCAAACATAAAACGCTGAAGCACTTAATAGTTTCTATCTAGGTATCTTCTTACGTTTGCTAGAAGATAGGTATTAGAGATCTACAATGCTTCTTTAAAAAAAAAAAGCAGTATACATTATGTTTAAATCTCCATTAAGTCCACAAACAAAAAAGGATCTTGATTGAATTAGAACATTTATTAAAAACAAAGTTACTGAACCTAAGGTACTTTATTCCCATTTGGTGTACATTAGCAGGTTTTATGTCGAACATCCAAAGCATTCAGGCAGTTAGAAACTGGGTATTTGACCAGTGGGGTGGCCCTGAAGAGAGGTAACTTGTTACACTATGGAGGCCTGAACCCACACAGGAGTGGACAAGCTAGAGTGAACTGTAAAGTCCATAGAAGCATACGGCGGAAGAATATGACGGAATAGTGAAGGGAACGGAGAATATGGGAGGGAAGCTGGGATGAATGCTCAATATGCTTGTAAAAGTAGAAAAAAATTAAAGAAAAAAAGAAACTAGGTATTTGAGAAGAGAGTTATTAGAAGATGGATACCCTGATCAGAGTAAAAACAAGAAAAAATGTCCAATAGATGGCTCAGCAGGTAAGACACAAGCTCACAAGCCTGACCACCTGGGTTTGATACCTGAAAGCCCACAGAGTAGAGAAAGCTGACTTCTGAAAGTTGTTCTGGACTCTACCTATGAATAATCTAGTCTTTCTTCCTCCATCCCTCTCTATCTCCCTTTCTCCCTCCCTTCTTCTTCTTCTCCTCCCCTCACTGCCTCCCTTTTCCTCTTCCTCTGCTCCACCTCTCTATCTTTTTCCACTCTCTGAAACATAAAATATTTTTGTAAAAGAAGAAAAATTTCCTGCCTGTTTGAGGAAGAAATCCAGTAATTTTTAAATAATAACAAGCAAACAGTAACCAGACAAACATAGTAATCTGAGAAGACTCTGTGCAGCATATATTTCTGATCACCTATATTGTTAAGAAACAAAAACTAGAGGATACACAATCCGATAATCAGCATGATTCTGAGTGATTAACAGAATTATATTTTATATATGAAATTTAAGAATTCAGAGAAACTTAAAAATAGCCATCAAGATTATTAAATAAAGTTTTGAGGACTTAAAGGACTAATCTTTTCTTTGTAATCTTTCCATTGATGTGCAGATGAAGTATTTCTAATTGTTGCTTCATATTTTGTTGCATAAAACATTGCAGTTTAGCAGACAGGCAACATCACAAGTCTGTTTTCTTTCTGTACAAAGAGTGGAGGGTAATATTCAAATAGACAATATCCTTTCTTTTAAATCTTAAAGGGTAGGACATCCCTTTAAATGTGGAATAGTATTGTACATGTGGAATACTATTGTACTAGTCCACATTCTCCAGTAGAAAAAAAATTGATTCTTTTCCCTACCTGAGCTTTGTGGACCTATAAATGTGGTAGTAAAAAGCCTAACTGGCTGTTTGTTTCTTTTTACATTTTCTCTGACTTGCCCCTCCCAATGTGACACCCCATAGGCTGTTGGCATATACTGAAGTACCGCAGAGAAGCAGGGCTCTGATGAGGCAGGATTTGTCAGAGCTTCTCTGCAGTTCTCAAGTGCATGGTGGCTAATGACAATGTCTCCTTCTGCCTGCGAACAGATTAATGTGTTCATTAATTTTAGCATTTTATAGCTATTTCGAATGCATATTTAACATGTTACAGAGCTTACATTTTGGCAAATAGTCCTAGCATCTTTCCATTTATGTTAAAAAAGAAAAATGTTTATCTGGAGATCCATCCAGGAAAGCACTTTTGTTAATGCCTTTCTGACATCTGGCATATACTTGTTTCACAGATTCTTTATAACTCAAGACTCAAGCTTAGAAATAAGTTTAGACATACACCAGTGTGGGAATTGGGGCCGATGGTTTCTAACACAAGTTGATTATCTTGCAAAGATTATCCTACTGTTCTGTGCTAGGTAATATTGCAGTTTATATCTTCCACAGTGTCACCAAGACAGTCCATTAGGCCCTGTCTTTCTAGCCTAAAGTTCCAAAGTTCTGTACATTTCTCTCACAAAATATTTCCAAAGACACACCAACCACATCACAGCAATGACCATAAGTTTTATTACCACAGTCTCTTTGTTTCATAGCACACTCCACTTTTTGATACCAAATTTTTGTAGTCTCATAGCAACAACCCATTTCATGGTACCAAGAAGTTACTTGCAGTTACTTTTCTTTTATTACTATGAGACAATAATCATGCGTAACTTAGGAGAGAAAGGAAGATTTATTTGACTTATGGTTCCAGAGAGGATATGGTCTATTATTGTGGAAATCTCATAGCAGATGGCCAGTTCAGATCACAGGAGCCTTGGGAGGCAGAAAGAGGGAGAGCGAGAGGAGCAGGGCATGAGAGCAAGAGGAGCAGGGCAGGGCTCCCAAGCCTCAAGGGCTTCCCCTAGGATATGCACTCTTCCAGCAGGGCTCCACTGGCAGAACACCTTCCCAAGCATTAATACCAGATACGAATTCAAGCACCTAAGGGACAACTCACATGCAAACCACAACAGTTTTTTTGAAACAGTCCTTTTTGGACTTGAGGACATTTCTCACTTCACTCACATACTCTTCATAGAGTTGAACATTTCAGAATAATAACTGGCAGTGTTATGGGGGGAAAATCAGAAAGGTCAGGTGGACTGGGAAACTGACTGGGGAAACTTCTGCTTGTTTGTGTGAGGTGTAGTGAGGCACTGATGGTGTGAGTGTGGCTGAAGGGAAGGGACCAAGGCCAGAGGTGATGTGCAGAAAGCATTCCACACACCTTGATAAACCACCACAATGTCAAAGAAGAGTCTTGCGCTGAATTTGATTGGGGTTGTAGTCAAGGACAGAAGCCCTGTTAGTTCCAGTCCTTTTATACTATAAAGACAGATTGAAATCAGTGTGTTAGGCATCTACCTAAGGTACTTAAAGATCTGAGAGTAGTAAGTGAAGTGAGAATGAGGCTACTTAGAGATGGGAAGTCCACTTGTAGGCAAACTGAAAGGTGTCGGTGAAGAACGGGATCCTGAAGGCCAACCAGAGAAAGATGGGGAGGCAAACACAAAGGAAGAAGGAGAACAGGAAAGAGAAACTAGTAAGGTAAGCAGAAAGCCTTTGGCCTTCAGAGGAGGGAAGATGCTTCTTTCACAGAAGCAGGGAAGAAGGAACTAGCAAGACTGGGACATGCAGTGGTTCAAAGGTAGGTTAGAAAATATATAGGGACAGTCCCATGAGGCCCTCCTCCTTGTTATCTGGGGAGTTCTGGTGACACTATTGCACAGTGAGATTTTTGGTATTTCCTACCTCTCCACCTGTGCTTCTTCCACACTCCTGTGCTTGACTGGAAAGCAACAGTGCCCACAGAGCTGTTTGAGAAAATGGTTTTTGATTCTTCACATCCTTGTTTATCATGTTTTGTGCAGAAAGAAGTCAGAGAGAGACAGACAGACAGACAGACAGACTTGAAGTCAGCATTAAAGTGTTTTGGGAAGCTCAGACATACAACATAGCTTCTGAGTAAGTCATTAATAATTCAGAAGACCACCTGAAAGACTCACTGAAATGAAATCTGTTCCTCAGAGGAGTGTGTGTATGTGCATGCATGAATGTGGGTATGCAGATGTGTACACGCATACCTGCTGTGTGTGTGTTTTGTTTTGTTTTAATGAAACATAGACCCCAGTCCTCCAGGTTGAAACTGCCACCAGCAAATACCTAAGCATCCTTTCTATTGTATCAGCAGTCAGTTCCATTTACTATAGTTTTTTTTAAATCTTTTAAGTAGTCTCAAAGGATTTTCAGTGTGTAATTGATGAGAATCTATCAGTCAGATATCACTGCGTTTCCTGCCATGTCCCCTTCGCTGTGCACTGTTTTTCATAGTTACAAAACATACCTCTGCAGGCCACCCTGCCACTCGTTTGATCTCTTCAGTTTCCCAGTCAGTCTAGCTGCTTAGCTCCAGCTGGCCTGCTGTCAGGACCCTTCTGCCTTGGCCTCCTGAGCGTGAGGCTCCTAGCGTGTATCTGCGTGTATCTGCCTTTCTGATCTCAGACATTTGTTTTAAGCGGCAGCTATTGAAACTTGTTTTACCTCGAGAACTGTACCATATCCCAGATGCTTCCCATCTTGAAGCAGAATGACCTGTAGGAATCACACTCAGTGTGTTTCGCTTCGTTTATAGAGAAGACCCAGGTGGACACTTGAAGTTTTTTGAGCGACCTTTTTTTTAGTTCATTGGAAATATTGCCTTTAAACTGTTTTTCACACTTATCTAGTTCAGTCTGTTCTGTCATCATGTTCATAAACTAGTATTTTCACATAGAAAGAACGTAATATAGATATGTGATCAGAAAAACAGATTTTATAAAAAATGCAAACCAAACTTATTCTCAATCATAATTAAAATATTCAAGTCACAAAATTTACTTTCACCTCATAAAATTTACATTTCTCACTTGTCATTTCTACCACAAAAATCATGAAAAGTCAATGATTATTCATTTATCTTTCTTCCTATAATTTCTGATTTTTAAAGGTTAACATAGGGCCATAAAGATGGTTTGAGTTAAACGTCTGCCTCACAAGCAGAAGGTCCTGAGTTCTGATCCTGGATCCCATGTAAAAATGCCAGTCATAAATGGCAGCAGCTTGTACTTCTGCCCCTGGAAGGCAGAACCGGGGAAATCCAGAGCAAACCAAAGAGGAGGTAGCACAATTTAGGGTGATTCCTGAAGTCACCCCTGAGTCTCTGATGCAATGCCCTTTGATACACAGAGACAAATACCAGAGAGAGACATGCAAATGGAGATACAACTGCAAAAGTAAAAATAAATAAAAGTTAACGTAAGTTTACAAATTAAATTTTCTAATTTTCTGTCTACTTTGATGAAGAATTCCTATCAGTTTTGAACTCACTAAAAAATCAAAACATTGACATTATTACAAATACTCTGTCCTTCAGTGTGAAATATTCAGCCAAGGTTGAATTCTATACGTAAAAATAAACATATCCATCTCATTAGGATAAAAATTTCTCTTCATCTTTAATAAATTATATAATTATTCATATACCAAAACATTGTTCTTTGATGAATGTCTTTTGATTTGTTTAAATATCTTTCTTGTATCTGTAAAGAGTTTGACTGAAAGATTCTTAGATGAAAATGGGTGATATGTGGGAAAACAAATCAAACTGTCAATGTTTTGATTTTTATAATCATCAGCACTGAGAACTCCACTTTGCATAACGTTGTAAAACAAAATGGCAGAAGTGTGTTTAGATTGTTTCAGAAGTTATAGGAAATTCTGTCCTAATCCCAAATCCAGTTGTTGTTTTTTTTAATGACATTCAAGTCAGCAACTCAAACAATTTTTAATTTTTTTCTTTTAATTACTTGCTTTGTGTGTATTCATGCAGGTACCTTTATCTCTGAGTCATCTCACTCAATCCTAAAGAAAAAATTTTTAAATAAAACATTCTAACAGTAAAGAATATCCAATATAAAGATGCCTTATTATTCTAATGGAGTATATTAATCAAAATTAACATTCATTGTAATGGAGTAATAATAATTAAAACTAATGCTCATTATGCATCTGGTCTTATTTATGTTCTTAATCCATTTTAGCTTTACTCTTACTTCAGCACTGTTAAATATCTCTTTGCCATTTTATAGACATGGGCCCTGAAGCTCTGTAAGGTAAATCTGTTCTCTCTTTAAGTCATATAGCAAAGCAGGATCACAATTCTAATCCAAGGAGACTGGCTTCTAAGCCATTGTAATCAATTTCAAATTTTTATCTATCATTTGTTTTGAAACACCAAAAAAAATCATTGACTATTTTAAAAGTTTTATGAGAATAATAAAGTTTAGAAATATAAAAATGGGGCTGGAGAGGTGGCTCAGGGATTAAGCCTCTGCCTTGCAGGCGGAAGGTCCTGAGTTCTGATCCTAGACCCCATGTATAGACGCTGGGCGGAAGGAGGGTGGGGAAGCGGCCTGTGTTTCTGGTCCTGGTAGGGTAGAGTCTGTGAATCCTGGGGCAGAGTAAACAAGGAGGTGGTGGAGGTGGTCCATGGTGGTTCCCGAATTCATCCGTGGTTCTACACACACACACACACACACACACACAGGTATGCACACACACATACACACGCCCACACATGCACAATTGAATAAAAAAAAAGAAATATAAAAGTTTCCATGAGTATCAGAGATTTTTGCCCTCTAGCCGAGGGATAATGCATAGGAGCTCTAGAAATGTCAGTGCTGTGTTTGAAATCTGAATTTGTGCAGTTCTCATATCTGGACTTGGATCTGTCTTCCTGATGGCTTGGTAATGTCAGTGCATATAATTGTTCATTATCAAATGATAGATATTTATTTGCACAACTCCAATAAATACCAAGCCTTGGGAATACAGTGTTGGAGAAGACAGGACTATATTATAATATCACCTGGAAAGGAGATGGAAAATAAGAAAATAATAAGTAACCCAGCAAGTATCATATCAGTTCTAGAGTTGTGAAGAAACCTGTGATATCTTGAGGGTCACAAGGTGCTGACTATAGCGGACTTAAAGATAGGCGGGGTGTCCAGATGAAACATTGGGGGCAGAAACTTCAATGTTGAAAAGATCTAGGAATAAAGATTCCATCAGGGTGACCTTCAGGTACAGTCTTGAGAAAGACTAGCATTGACGAAGGACGGAAGGAAAGTGGGGCAGCTTAAACAGCTCTAAAGACTAGCTAGTGTGCAGAGATACTAAACAGTGCTTCGGGTAGATATGGGCTAGAGTTCAAAAGGCCTTATAGGCCAGAAAAGTGAATTTAACATCACCCATATGCTGGGGGAAGCCATGGTAGGTTTTAAAAATTGGGAACAGAATAATCGGATCTCCTTTTTGCAAAGCTCTTTCTTGCAGCAATGTGGTGAAGGGATTACAGGAGCCCAGAATAGAATAGGGTGGGAAGGGGATAGTGCAGAACTCAAAACAAAACAAAAAAATGTATCAGTGATTCAGACACCAGGAGGCAGGGCAGAAGGGAAGGTGAACACTCTTGTTTTATCTTAAAGATAGAAACTGGACTTTATAAGTGCTTTATAAATGCTGGAAGGGGATTTGGGGCTTGGTGGGAACATAAAGCAGGCTTTTCCTCTTTCCCTGGGCCACATTCCTAGAGCTGATTCCATTCAGCAAGTTTTCCCTCAGGGGAAAAAAAAAAGGCAGACTCTGAAGTGCACCTCCTCAGTCTTCCCTGTCCAGCTTGGGTCTGTCCTTGCAGGGAGAACTAAAGATAACATCAGAGGGGGGGGAGGGAGCTAAAGCATATTCTACAATGAAGAAATGCCTGGCATATCTGAGCGGTGGTTCAGCACACATGTGACACACCCCAACCCTCCACAAGGCCTGCAGGCTCATTACAGCCCTGCTCACTGCTTGCACCCTATGGGAACTCAAACTCTCACACCCAGAAAAGACCCTTGATCTTTTTCTAGAGTTCAGATAATGAGCTCCTGCTCTATGTTTTCTCTAGTTTCCCTGTTCTCAGGAAGTGACAGCGATGTGTCTCAAGTGAAGGTGTGCCTGTCATCTAGGTGTCCAGGTGTGCTGTCTCGGGCACCTTTATCCTGCTTACATCTATTTGTTTGTGGTGTGATTTCAGACTCAAAGGCATTCTTGATATATGACAACCAGAAAAGAATGGTATTGCATAGCTTCTTGAATGAACTCCCTTTAAATTGACGATGCATTTACCCTGCGCCAGTTGACCTGTTCCAATCATCAATCCTGTCCGTAAGTTGTCTGTTTTTGCAAAGCCTGCACACAGGCACATTCTCAAATACTTCTGGTAATGCTTCTGTGCAGCTAGCGACCTCATGGCGGGCTACTCTGGCGAGATGGTTCAGGGTAAAAGTGCTGAACACACAAGTCTGATCTGATTCGTGCTAAAGTGGAAGGAGAGAACCAATTCTGCAAAGCAGTCCTCTGTTGCAGTCAGCCTGCAACATTGCTGATAAATGACCATCAAATGGCTTAAGGGAACAAGGGTTTATTCTCTTACAATTCCTGGTTACAGTTCTTAGTCCAGCTTGACGGGAGAGCATGCACCAACACCAGCGCCAAGGGAACTGGCCACATCATCACTGCATAACGGCTGAGAGATGGACAGTCCTTACTTGCCAGACCAGCATGTCTGGCCAAGTGAACAGAAGAATGCCAACTCTCTCAACCAGCTCTCTGTGATTTATCCAGGACCCACCATGGGCTGGGTCTTTCCCATCAGCTAGACAATCTCCTTCAGGTTTGTTCTGGGCTTAACTCAACTATCAACTCTCTACAAATATGCCCAGAGCTCAAACCCTCCACTGTCAAGTTGACAACTGTGTCTAATTATGACACTTCACCCCTTGTCAACTTGACACAAAAACATAGCACTTTTAAACTGTAACCTTCAATCCTTGTACCCATAGATGTTAAAAGTTATCTTAAAAATATAAATACATTTCATGGACAATTTAAAATGTTCTCTCATTAAAAGTTCAGTTCCAACATTTTAAATGTTCAAGTTTCTTAACTTTCTTAAGTTAGAATAAGTTAAATAGTTTAAAACAGATAAAATATTAAAACAGAAGGATCTTAAAACAATAAGAAAACATTAAAAAGATCAAAGTCCAACAAATCACTGCATCCTGTACTTCAATGTCCATCTTCTGCCGCTCATCACATAGTCAAGGTGGCTCAAAGATTCTAGGCATTCCCAGTTCCTGTTTGCAGCTTGAAGTTGTAAAAGCAGAGTTCCTTGAACCAGGCTTAATCTCCTCTCACAGTCGTCCTCAGCAGCAGTCCCACGGTTCTGGCATCTCAAACACCACTCTGGGTTCTCCTCTGGAGCTATAAGCTTCACCTTCTCTCGCAGGAACTCTATGCCTGCCACTTGGTGGCAAGCTTTTGCTGCTCTCCATGAACCCTTCAGTACTACACCAAAACCAGTATCACCTGAGGGACGCTGCCAGATTCCAAAGTGAGGTTGAAATGCAGCTTAGTCCACTGGAACTACAGCTGCACCAACTTCAACGCACTGACGCTGGAAAAGCCTCTTTTAGGCAGCCAAACTTGCAAAAGGCAAGAAACAGCTTTAACTTGGGCTTTCAGCCCCCGAAGGAATCTAGGTTTTTCAAACCACGAACTCACGATACGGTGGTTTTCACGTCTTCCACCGTCCCAATGCAAGTCACTAGGTTTTCCTTCACTGATACTCATTTCTCCAACAGCAGCAGATATTCTGCTGCCTGCCCTTTGCACATCCAAAACTTTAAGGCTGCCAACACAGCTCTCCTCTGTCAAGCAAACCAGTCCATCGTCTTTATATTCAGCTTTACCAAAGTCCTTGTTCCCCTTATCACAAATTGGGCCCAAACAATCTCTCTCAGCAATTGGCCCACTAAACTCTGAAGAATGGTATTTGTAAATCCACAAAGTGAAAATTCTCAAGCATTTCCAACTTTGTCCAGCAGAACCGTTCAAAAGCCACAAAATCCACATAGATTTATCAGCAACACCCCACTTCCTGGGTACCAAATTCTGTTGCAGTTCGTCTGTATAGTTGCTGATAAATGACCATCACACATCTTAAGGGAACAAGACGTTTACTTTCTTACAACAGTCCGGTTACAGTTCTTAGTCCAGCTTGACGGGAGAGCATGCACCAACACCAGGGCCGAGGGAACTGACCACACTATCACCACATAACGGCTGAGAGATGGCCAATCCTTACTTGCCAGCATGTCTGGCCAAGTGTACAGAAGGATGCCAACTCTCTTAACCAGTTCTCCATGATTTATTCCAGGGCCTACTCCCACCCACCATGGACTGGGTCTTCCCCATCAGCTAGACAATCTTCTTCAGGTTTGCTCTGGGCTTAACTCAACCATCAACTCTCTACAAATGTGCCCAGAGCTCAAACCCTCCACTGTCAAGTTGACACCTGCGCCTAACTATGACATCTGCTGACTCAACTCATGCACCATGTCATGTACTATCATAAATATGCATCATATATATATATAAAATGATAAATTAATTTACCAAGGTATTTTATGCCTGATTAGGGGCTAGCCACATTTTGTTATTTTGGGATGGCTTTAACTGTCTCAGCTACTTCTACTAACAATCAAATATTTCCACTCTAAAATTCAAGTTGATGTCTTATTTTACAATTTGTTTCCCTTACCTTTTTCACATTAGAGACCATTTTATTCCTTACATAACTCTTACTCTAATAAAATCACATGCTATACTTTTCAAAAGAATAAAGTAGCAGGGCTGGAGAAAAAACTCAAGAGCTAAGCTTTTGCCTCACAAGCAAGCAAAAAACATGAAGTTGGATTCCCAGATCCTATATAAAAATATAAAAAATTATATATTTCCAGTCCCAGAAAGCTGAGCATGGGAAACCCCAGAGCGAAGCAATAAGGTGGGAGCAATTCAGGGAGATTCCCTGAGTCATCCTTGAACCACCACAGGCACATAGGTGTCCTCTGATATACACAACTGCATACTCCCACACCCATATGTGAAAAAAAAACAATAAAATTGCAACTGTTTAGCAGTATAAGAGTCTAAAATCTCCCTCTTTTATAGGAAAATATTAACAATAAAAAATTTCCATGATTTTTCTATTGGGTTTTAACTAATTTCACATTTGCACCTTGATTTCACAGATTGTTTAATGCTACTACTGTGTATTGGCTTCCCAAATGTGTCTCTGGCAGTGTGTTAGGCTCTCAGTTTGGCTTGGCACCCAAAGAATGAGTCAGGCACGTTCCTTTCTGTTCAGGAGCCTTAGGAAGCTAAAAGTTTGTAAGTACAGTCTCAGGGTTGTGGGAAATTTAAGTCAAGCAAACAAAACAGACCATGAAAGCACCATGGGGAAGGGAGGGAGGTTTCAGGGGCTTTCTGGAGGAAGTCCAGACTCTTTCTTAAAGAACAGATAATAAGGTCATCTTGCACGGCGCTTTTGGTAGAGGACTATATTAACAATAAATACTCAAAGCCAAGCATGGCGCATGCCGGTCATGCCAGCATTCCCTTTTAAGTTCCAAGTCAGCCTGAGCTAAAGAACAAGACACCATCTTGAAGAAACAAAATAAATGAACTAGGCATGGAGATTCAACTGTGTCGTAGTAAGCACATGAAATTGTATAATGTAGCCTAATCAGTCTTCCATGTCTGAATGGGAATTTGCTGATGCCTTGAAATTGAACTTGAAGTACATAGTTGGACGCACAGGTACAGAGCTCACTGACAGAGGGATTCGTAGCCTGGAAGAATTCTCTAAAGAGCAAGGGTGGCATCAATTTGACTTTCTGTGATCATAGTTTAGGAAATCATATCACACTTTCACAGAAGAAGGTCTTTTGCCAGCAAATGCAAGACATGTATGTTTATTTACATTTTTAATGATATGTACATATAAAACTGCTTTGTATCCTAATAAAATACTGATAAAGTAAAGACAGCATCTTGTTTCTAAATCAAATTCACAATTATGTTAGTTACAATATAATGTCTCATCATTTAGAGACAACTCACAATGTCTGCTGTAAGGGTCAGTTTGTTTCCATTCATTGGCCATTGGACCTGAAGTTTTCACTACACATCTTTCTTTCTTGATGTAACTCTACTTCTCTTGAGTTTAATAGTTTTGTACCTCTCAAGCAACATAAAATGGAAATGGCTAATAATAACATTTAATAATTATTTAAGTGTTTTTTTAATAATAGAATAGCCTCACTTTTTTCCCTGTGAATAAGAATCTGCAAAATATATTTCAGGTCAAATTATTGTGAATACAACAAGAGTTAGGACACAAGGAATAGACTTTGTCTAAGAATGGACTTTGTCCAAGGTAGAACTTGAATGTTGAAAACTTAGAGATTGGGGAGGGGAGAACAATATTTTTCCTGAAAAGAGGGCGAAGACCCACCTATGTTACTGCCTTACCAGTTTAGGTACAAGGCTACTGTAACTTCAGAATGAAAATGTCTTTCTTTATATATATATATATATATATATATATATATATATATATATATATATATATAAAGCATAATTTTAAGCAATCAAAAAATACATATACATTTATATATAAAGCAAAACAAAATCCCAAGCCCTACAATAGTTCCTTAAGCACACTCTTTTTTTTTTCTGTTTCCATTCATACAAATTTAATATGTACACCGGTCCCCTCCCTCCCTCCACCCTTCCCTAAACCCTCTTGTTTCCTCCCCCCTTTTCCCTTTCCTGTCCTCCCCTCCCTCCCTATCTCCCAGTGCCTCTTGCCCCCCATCCCTGGAGCATCCTTTAATGTGTATGTCAAACTTTCCTCTGGGTCTTCCTCTCTGATGAGGTGTAAGGACTCAGTGGCATTTCCTAGAACTCTTTCTTGTGTTCCCCTAAGTATAGAAACACTATTGTGGCTGTTAATCCCTAGCTTCTAAGGATCCTAGTGCCTTTAGTCCATGCTAGACTTTGAGGGGTCAATAATGTGTTGGACATAACGCAGGTCATGCAAAGTCCTATTATGATTGCTTCGGCCCTAACTTGTGTGGAGCATCTTGCATATCATTGCTCTTCCCATCCTTGTGCTCTTACAATCTTACCACCCTCTCTTCCGAAAATTTCCCTGAGTTTCAGGATGGAGAGAGATTAGGCTGACCTGGTTCCAGGTAGTTGATATAGAGTCTCTGATGTTCTGAATTATGGTTTGTTGATTTTTTTTTCAGTTTTGCTGCTCCTGCAGTGCCCTTCACTCCATTCTGATGGGTATTGGATGTCACCCCTTGGACCGTGCGAGCAAGCGTGCGTTCAGGCAGAATAAAAATTTCTTAATCTAGGAAACATTTGATATCAGAAAAGCACCGTGAAGATCAGTGGAATTTTCAAAAGATTGCTTGTCTGAGATTAACTTGATTGCTTCAGAGATTCACTGTGAGATTTTTAAATTCTAGGTTGGCTTCCTTCAATACTATCACCAATGTGATATGTCCTACTGAACCATCCTCCTTTTCTCAAGGGTTACCAATGTGATCTTGTAACGGGTCATGACACTTGAAGGTGCTGGTTCTTCTTGTGCTTGAGAGAACAAAGCGCTGACTGTGGAAATTCTCCAGACTTGGTCAGCAGGGCTGAGACACAACTCCCAGGTACTTAGAAGGACTTGGACTCTTCTTTGCCTCTTTCTCTCTGATTCTAAGACACATCTGTGGCAGTTACCTGCCCATGTCAAGTTAACAATTGAGAACTGACCCTTTAGTCATAGCTAAGAATTATTTAGTTAATGCTAGCCTTTATGTTATTATTTAACTGATGTGGGAATACCCTGCCCATCGTAGGTGAGATCATTCTGAACCCAGGTGGGCAAGATGGAGAGAAAACAGGTTGGCTTTGGCAGACTGGCAAGCTAGAAAAGGATGCTGCTCTCACTGCTTCCTGTGGAGATGGTCTGGCCAGTTCCCTCGGCCCCTAATGGTAATCTTGTGTTATGATGATCAACTACAATATAAACCTATGAGACTAAATAAGTCCTCCTTGTTCCCCTAAATTGTTTGAGTTATGTAATTATCACAACAATGAAAATCTACAAATAAGACAGCATCCAAGAAAATCATATTTCCATATCTAATACTAGAGATCTACCAGATAGGACCATTATCTATCCATCTGCTTACCCATCCTCTTAGGGTTAGCCCCAAACCATCCTGAGTTTTCCTTTGTAGGGTTCAGCACAGCACTTCAGAACCCCTGTCACAGCCCTTCCTGTGAGGCTGTGAACTGGGAGGGAGGAGGGACACCACATGAGAAAGTCAGTCAGTGAGAGAAGCGCCCCACACAGGATCAAGGCCATGTGTTTACACTTACATTTGTCATCACACACAGTCTGCTTTGCATTGTAGTAACCTAATATCTGTATTCCAGGGATGAGTGCCCATCAGTAATGATGCCTAAAATACCACGTTCCATGAGCATGTGGAATACATTTCATTTTTAAATGCGTAGCTAAATGTTGTATTGTGTTATTTTAGACAAGTGACAAAAATCACTGCTGACTGTGAATTAAGAGTTCGTAGTCTTTCAGTAATGTGTTAGATTAAGAACTCAGCAGTCTATTTTTAAAATAATTGATTGAACCAAATTAATTGCCCAATTCAGTGGCTTATACATAACAAGTACCAGTTTTTTTATTGTATGAACAGATTAATTATTAATTTTAGGCACTTTTTCACTTACTGCACTATTCTAATTAGAAAGCCTGGGAGCGATTGAAAGTTGCATATATCATTGTAAGTAGCAGTGGGTTTGTAAACCTGTCACCACTTCTTTTGTCTATGAGCCTAGAAGAAAATACACATGGGCTATTGCAAAACGAGAGAGAGCTTAGTTGGAAGAGTGCTTACTGCTCAAGCATAGGACTTGTGTCTGCGTCTCCAGCATCCTTGTAAAGAGCTGGTACAGCAGCAAGTGGCTGTAACCAAGCCCTGGGGATGTGGGGACATAAGGATTTCTGGTGAGATAATTCAGTGGGTAAAGATACCTGCACACAAACCTGGAGCCATGAATTTGATCCTAAGAATGCACTGGTCAAAAGAGAAAGCGACTTCTTAAAGCTGTCCTCTGACCTCCACACGTGCACTTTGGCACATGTGAATATGCCTCTCTCTCTCTTTCTCCCAGAAATACATAAATAAAACATTTTTTAAAAAATTCAGTAAGTTCCTAATATTGATTTGCATGTGTTCTGATGACACAGCAATTTTTTTGTGTGTGCGCATGTGTATCCTTGTGTGTCTGTCAGTTGTCTGTGTGTCTGTGTGTATCTGAGAGCTCTGTGTGTCCCTGTGGAGGCCTAAGGTTGACTTCAGGATTGCTCTGCCTCCTTTTTGCTTTGCTCTGGGTTTTCACAGGTTTACCTTCCAGGGCCAGAAGTGCAGGCCTTACATGAGATCTGGGATTTGAATTCAAATCCTCTTACATTCGAAACAGAGACTTAACTCCTGAGCTATCTTGCCAACCCTACATAGCAGTTTCTTAATGGAGCTCTGATAGAACTTCTGGTCTCAGAGAGAAGCAAAGAAATCCCTATTGCCTTTAATGATAAATTTTCTTAGGAAAAAATTTCCATAATTGAGAAGTATGTTCATTCTAATCAGCCTTCTTTTTTTACAAATTGTTGCTGAATTGTTGCTTTACTAGAGTGTTTATCTTTTATTTTGGAATTCACTGAATACTTTATAAACAGTAAAATTCATAAAATTACTAAAGCAAATATATCTCCTTTTTTCTTACCTTTACTAATGAGGGATAGATACACAGTTCACATATTTGTATGAACAAACAGTAGTACAATAAACCATTCAGTGATACTCCAGAGAGACTCTGCTGAGATTCCATTAAAAAATAAGGGATTTTCTGTCCTATAATGTGTCCAGGGGCAGCAGAATATTCACACTGAAGCATGGGAATTGGTAAGCATGAGTAAATGCTAAATCTAGAAAAAAATTACTGCATCACTGGTTTATTACTGCTTAAAACAAAAATTGGAAATAAAACAAGTTCTTTCTCTTCATTGATATTGAAAAAAAGGAATGTTTCCCCCTCACTCCTTGTTTCTGCAATATTATGTGAGAATCAATCTCATTGTGTTGAAAAAAAAATCCAGGTTAACTTAAACCTTTATTCTGAAAGGAAATGAGCGTCCTGCTTGTTTCACTGCACAAGCACAGATGTTAGAATGTCCCTAGACAGGCTGCTGGTGTAAAGCAGGAAGCCTGAAGATTTGGAAGGAAGTATGTTCTGGAAGCCTCCTTAGCAGTAAGGTTTCCCCTGAATATTTCTCAGGATGAACAGAAGGAAAACTTGGGACCAAAGAAAAAAAGATGGAGACTCCATCTTCCCATCCTTCTATTCCCTTCCCTGTTTCCTTCCCAAGCTGTCTCTGCCTGCGTGTTCTTGCCCTGTGATTCTTTCTAGCCAATGCTTCCTCATGTATATGAGTCCTCCTGGAACTTAACCTGCTCTGTGAAGGAGATTCTGACCCTGCGAAGTTATTCGTTGCTTTTCTGTCTTCTTAGGCTGAGTCATTTATTATACCCTAGCTCTTTTGCTTGGCTCTTCCATGGTGTAACATCCTTAACCCAAAGGGTTATGTTCTGAGCTCTCTGTGAAATATTCAAAATGGGGGGGAGTAGCAGGAATTCTTCTTAAACTGTAGGAAGTAGTCAGAAGGCACAGGACATGCCTGACTGGCTGGCATTGACTGTTAATGTCAAACTTCAGTGTAGAAGCAGCTGTGCTTTGCATCTGTGTATCCAGGCACACAATACACACACACACACTCACACAGACACACACACTTGTGTTCATCTTCTTCCTTTCCCAAAGCCCAATGTATTGGGTGAGATACTTTTTATTTAGACTTAAGCATATTTTCTCAAAAATGAGACAGTGCTATAACTTAGGATTTGCCAGGCCTTAAGGATTCTGACCTTAAGAATAAACTTCAGTTTTGAAACATGTTCCTCAGAAACAACACTTCTGTTGTTCATTTTCTCCACTATACTACACGTTGGGTGAGAGAGCTTACAGTTCAGTCCTTCATACTGTGATATCAACACAGGCAAACCTCATGTCTGTTCTAGAGATATTATTCAGGTGCACTTATATAATAGGTGGCACATGACCTCCATGAAATTACTTGTGTCTTGATTAAAAAAAAAAAGCTATGAGACCGCATACATTTCCAACTATCTCTTAAAATTATTTTAGGGACAGTGAGATGGCTCAGTGTCAAATGCTTGCCATGCAGGGCTGACAGCCTGAGTTTGAGCCCCAGATCTCAAGGTAGATTTTGAGAGAACTGACTCCACAGGGTTGTCCTCTAACCTCCACACATGTGTTGTGTGGATGTATACATGCCTTTACATATGTAAGTGATAGCAAAAGAAAAAGATTAATTACTGTTTCAGGATTGGAGAGATGGCTCAGTGGGGGAAGTGTTTGCTTTGCAAGCTTTAAAGCCAGAGTTTAGATCCCAAGAAGCCACACAAAAACTGGGGTTGAATGTACCCTCACCACTAAAGAAGTCAAACAGGAAATCGCCAAACTATCTACCCTACCTGATGGATAGGGGTCAAGTGAGAAAAATGCTACAGTAATAAGAAAATGGAAAAGCAATCAAAGAGAACCCCCACTGTCAACTCCAAACACACATGCAAAACGTGTTCATCTGCACTGTAACAGTTATTCTTAACTATTGCTGTGAGAGAGCATCCAAAGTCAAGCAACTTAAGGGAGAAAGGGAGGTTTATTCAGCTTACGGTTCCAGAGGGAAGGTACAGTCTCTCAAAGCAGAGGTAGCATGGCTGGCTGGCCAAAGCTGGAGGAGGCTAAGTCACCTCAGACATCTTGGAAGCTGAGAGCTGCAGACTGCTTGCAGCAAAGGCAGACTTCTCCTGGAGGTAGGGTGGGACTAATCCACCTCAAGGCCCACCCCTTGTGACTGCCTTCCTCAGCAAGGCTCCACCTCTCAAGGTGCCATGACCTTGCCAAACACATGAGACTGTGGGGGACACATTTCAAACCATGACATGCACCCTCACGTACATGCATTCAAACACTAACAAAAATAAGCAAAAATAAAATTGTTCTTTTGTAGGCAATATGATTGTATCTATACATGTATGATAGTAAACTACTAAAAAATATTGGGGCCACAAGCAAAGATTAGTGACTTGGATATTTAACAACTTATTACAAATGTATAAATAGCAGCAAACCATAACTGCTCTATGCAGTTAGATTGGATAGATGAAACAGAAAACTGTGACTATAAAGATAAGAGAGAGAGAGAGAGAGCAAGACTACACCTGTGAAAGGACAGCTTTCAGAAGTTGGATCTCTATTTCCACTATGTGGCCTATGGGAATCAAACTCAGGTCACCAAATTTGTATGCAAGCACCTTACCTTTAGAGCAATCTCACAAGCTTAAAGCATATGGCTTTTCATTCCTTCTGACAGTGGACAAGAATTCCATCACATCTTTGCCAGCACATGTAATTTTGGTTTAACTATTAATGGCCACCCTATCAGATCATGTGGTAGTATCTCTTTGTGGATGTAATTTGTATCAAATATTCTTTATATGCCAATACTGCACCCCATTATGTGCTTTTAGGAAACATTCATGCTTCAATTTGTTTGTTGGAGTTGGAATCCAGATCCTCATGCATTCTAGACAAGTGATATACCCTTGAGCTATACCCAAAATACATTTATTTTGATAAGCACACTTTTGGAAACTACTGCCAAACGTACACTAAAACCTCTTGTTGAAAGATAGATAGATAGATAGATAGATAGATAGATAGATAGATAGATAGATAGACAGACAGATACATGACTGATTGATAATAGATATATAGTAGATAATCTATAATTGGTAGATAATAGAAGATATGTAGAGATAGCCAGATAGATAGATGATAGATAATAAAAAAGGTAGATAGATAGATAGATAGATAGATAGATAGATAGATAGATAGATAGATATGAATAAATAGGGCTGAAAAGAATGGTGCAGGAGTTAAGCCTCTACCTTGTAAGCAGAAGGTCCTGATTTCAGATCCTGGAATCTACTTAAAAATCCCAGGCAGAAATGGCAACAGCCTGTATTTCTGGCCCTGGAAGTTGGAGTCTAAGAAATCCCAGAGCAAAGCAAAGAGGAGGTAGCACAATCCAGGATGATTACTGAAGTCACTTTTGGGCCTCCACAGGCATATAACATGATCTCTCTCTCTCTCTCTCTCTTCTCTCTCTCTCTCACACACACACACGCATGCACATGTGCACATGCAAGAATAAAAAAAAGATGGATGAATAGATCAATAGATGAAGAACTGATGGATAAAGATAAATGGGTGGATAGGTAAATGATAGACATATGGAAAAATAATTAGATAACTAGATAACAGGTAGGTGATAGTAGATTCAGTAGCCCATTTGTTCATTTTAAAAGCTCAGTCACACTAACAAAAAAGATCACACATTCCATTTTTCTTTGTTGTATTCCATATGCCTTTCATTGTAGTTAGCAGTTTTGTTTTTTCTTGCTCATGAGTTAGAAAAGCAATTTCTGGAATATGAACTCTTGGTAGCAGTCTTTCACAGATGCTCATGAAAAATAGATGGGAACTGAAGAAGAGAGATGACATAGGTGAGCGGGAGTACAGTAGAGTAAACTGACAGGAAGTGAGCCAGCAGCATGCTGGTCAGCCCGGCAATGGAGGGATAGAAGTCGGAGCATCACAGTGAGTGTTAGCCCAGCAAGGGATGCAAGGTAAAGCATCCCATGTGAAGCAGGACAGCAGGAGTCAGTGCCCTGAGCATTTCCTCTCCACTCCCCACTCTCCTTCACAGCTTCAAGGCCCATGAGCACAAAGCCTTGCTTCTCATTTTCCACTGTCTCCATCCCTTGGCACGATGCCTCCCTGTTGGACTGAGTCATGTTTTTGAATGGAACAGTTCCAATGGCCTGTCTCTTAGTTCGGCTGTCTCCACTGTAATCGTTAGCATGCCTTGGCGAGTGACCCATCTCAAGATCATCAAGAAAGTTCATCTATCACAGCAGCCCTGGCTATTTTGGTTCCCATCATCCAACTTGACATCCTTCATGAGCATTATGGCTGGACATCATCGGATTATCTACTGCTTCTGAGATCTCTGCTAGGTATTCAATTATTAAAAATCCTTATCTAGCTTATATACACGACAGATTTAAGTTAAGTAAGGATGTATTTATCATTTTCAGAAATATAACTCTCCTCAGCATATAAATTCTGCCAACTTGTGAAAATGGGATGTCTTTCTATTTTTCCAGTGTCATCTTCAGTTTCTTTCTTCAGTGTTTAGTAGTTTTCATTTTGGAAGTTTTTCACCTTAAGTTTTCTTTCGTTAGATGAGTCTCTGTCTCTCTCTCTTTCTCTCTCTAACTTTTTCTTATTTCTGGGCAATAAAGTTGGATCTCTATTTCCACTATGTGGCCTATGGGGATCAAACTCAGGTCACCAAGTTTGTACACATAATAGAGTGTGGTTATGATTATTTTCCTGATTTCAACACATTCATTATTAGTATGTAGAAAAGCCACTGATTTTTGAGAATTGATTTTCTTCTACAAATTTTTATTAAGCTATAGCATGGTTTGAATATAGATTATACCCACAAGCTCGTGTGTTTGAATACTTGATTCTTAGCCGGTGGCAATGTTAGGAATGCAATGGTTCCTTTAAGAGATAGAGCATTGCTCGAGGAGGCAGGTCACAGGGGCAGGTCTTGAGTTTGGCATGCATCTTCTTCTCTCTTGCTATCTCTGCCTGCTGACGGCTGTGGTGACAACCTACCTCTTGCTTCTGCCTCCAGCTGTGGCTGCTGCAATGTGCTTTCCACCGTAACAGAGTATACTTCCTCTGAAACTTCAACCAAATAAACAACCCTTTGTCCATTCAGCTGGTTGAGAGCCTGGCTCCACTTGTTCACCCCCTCAGAACTTGCATTTCCCACCTTGTCCACGCAGACTCTGTTCCTTGAGCTCCGTGGCTCATGGGAGGTCTCCAGGAGACTGGTGGCAACTAGACTAGGTGGGATTGCACAGTGGTCACCACATTGATAGGGCAGTGCTGCTGATATCTAGTGTGGAGACTGGGGCTGACAGTCTTGTCATGTGGGGGACAGACCCAGGAAATAATCCTGGCCAGCCTCAGTGACTAGTGACCTCTCTATGTCACTTACCAGCACTCTAACATCATGGCATTGGATTGAAGGATTGAAGGCATTCAGTGCAGTTCCCTTAGCATAAGCATTCTCAGTCCTTCCAAATGATCCTTTGTACTCCCCCCAGAGACATCAGACTTAATACTTCTTTAGTCTCCAAGAGAGAAAGAATGAAGCCCACACAGAGAAGAGACAGCAAACCCTTCTTTCTTTGTTCCCATGTTGTTTAGAACAGTTCCTAACCTGCACTACTTAACTTTCCCCATCTGTAAAGTGGAGTCGGCACTAGCATCTGCTCACAGGGTTGTCGTGTTGGCACTGTGGAGGGGCTGGGCTGCACTGATCCCCATACAGTGATTCACTAATCGCCATCGCTGGATAGCTAGAACGGCAATCTCTCATCGAGATGGGGGCCAGCAGGGTCTGTTCTGCCATTATCTTCTTGCATCTTGACAGGATGGATAGCAAAGGAAGGTCTCCATGGACCCTTTCTAAAGGCTCGGTTCTCAGGCCTTCCTCAGGCCCCGCCTCCCAGTGCTATCACTTGAGGGATTTGGATTTCCACATAAGGGAGCAGATATGCAGTCCATCTTGTGCTTGGAAGCACTAAAGAAACGTTTGTGATTACTCAGCCACTTGGACGGCAGTGTGCTAAGTTAGTACCAGCATGAATGTGTCCGCATCAGTGTTTCCAAAGTCCAAGGAAGCATATGTTTCTCTCACATATACAACAACCAAATAAAGGCAGCTGATACTAACATTTTTGTTGAGTTGCTTAGAGGATCCACGTGGCTCTGCTCAGAGTTGCAGATTTGTTTGGTGGTCTGAGCTCTGACCTACATCCTTCAGCTTTACACTTACATTCAAAGGGGTTTTCCTGCTTTCTCCCGGGAAGATTACTGGTCCTGCTTTGCCAAGATGGCTTCCTCCCAGTGCTCTGGACCCTGAGGATGCTTCCTGGTTTCCATTGGCTCCTGACTGCATCCATCCCCTGGAAGTTCTGGCTACTTCTTGGGTTATTGTTACTGTTTTATCTTCCGAAGCCCCATTGTGGATTCCACAACTGCTCAACCTCACCATTGAAAAATATTTCATTCAAGTTGAAATTACTTTTGATCATTTCTAAGTCATAATATGTAGGCTGGAAACAGAAGAACAATTAATTCTGAAGAGTAATATAGCATGGCTTAATATCCCCATAAATAACACAAACAACAATAAGAAGATCTGTCTTTGTGATGCATGGAGCCTCCCATTTTCAGCAATAAATCATTTGTTTTTCCTGTAAGCCCCATTTTAGAGATTAGTAAACAGTAATTAATGCCTCAAATTCATAACTGATATGCTTCAGATCACAGCAAAATTCTGGCACCAATTTATTCACAAATGTCTAATTAGTTAATCAGTCTGTTTATTTGTGAGACCAACTGAATTTGTGGCATGAAATTTTGCAGAGCTCACTGAAAATTTTTTTAAACCATGAAGAGTTATAGCTTAAGATTGTGCTTCATTAGACAATAGTATAATACAGACATAAATTAAAATAGGAGACCAAATGGCTTCTCTTTCAGGAATCATATTCCGTTATAGTTTCTCCTTTTCTGGCATTCATCTTGCATGTTACAGAAAAGTTTAAAAGGTTTCATGTGTCCAGAATTATTCTCAGTAGTGGAAAGAATGAGTGCTGGAAGATGAAAAGAATACTGTCAGAGACAACTAAGCAGTCTGCAAATCACCATTGAAAGGTCAGCATGTGGGCTGTGGAGATGACAAAATGGTTAAAGCCTTCGCTTCCCAAGTAAAAGGACCTGAATTTGGATCTCCAGATCCCATGTAAAAGTGTTGGGCAGGTATGGCAGCCTGCCTGTAATTAGTGGAGTCTGGGAACCCCAGGGAAACTGGCTAGACTAGCTCTAATGTCCTGCTCTGGGTTTTGTTAGAAACCCGTGCTAATGACAATAAGGTGGAAGAGTGATCAAGGATGAATCCTGGTATCACCTTTGGCCTTCAGAGGTACACATGCTCAAGTGGTCATACCCCATCACACATGCACCCACCCACATGCAAGCGCACGCGCACACATACACACCCATGCACGCCCACACAACACACCATGCAAATGTACATGAAAGAAAAATAAAATAAAAAATAAAGTAAATTTCCGCATCTGGTGGGGAACATGAGTGTTAGAAGGCAGGTGCAGCATGTGTGAGGTGCTGAGTTTGATCCCCACCACACTCTCCTTTAAGCCTAAATCCTTGAAGAGATAAACTGGGCTGAGGAGATGACTCAGCAGTGAAAGTGCTTGCCATGTATGCAACTGGACTGGAATTCAGACCCTCGGGTCCAGGTAAAATGTCAGGTAGGCGTGGCAGCCAATTTGTAATAACAGCTCCTGAGGCAAAGCTGACTAACCAGACTAGAACTAATGGCTGCTCTGGGTTTAATTAGAGGCCCAGGTCAGGCTCACAATGATAAGATGGAGGGTGATGGTAGATGACTCCTGATGTCACTCCAGGACTTCCATATGCAACTGCACAAGTGTGCCAACTTGCATGTAAGACACATATGTACATATGTATATATGCATATGCACACGTATACATCCTGAACAAACACATGAAAAAAGAAATAAAATGCATTATGACAAATAACCAACCTTTAGTGTTTTAAGCAAACTATGTGAAATCCTGACTGAAATGAATAGCATGATTTTCTTTTCTAATTTACTAATTTATTTGAGAGGGAAGAGTGATGTTCAGGGAGGAGGGAAGGAGGGAGGGAGCATTTCACTGTGATATGTTGAGATGAGAGGACATGTTTTGGAAGTGAGTTCTCTCTTTCTACCACATGAAGTACCTGGATCAAACTCGGATCACCAGGTTTTCATGCAGACACCTTTATTCACAAACGTATCTCACCAGCCCCTTTCTTTTTTTTCTTGTAAGAAATTATTTGTGATTTCATTCAACTATTGATAAGAAATACATGCTCTAACCCCTTGTTTCACATTATTTATCACTTAAGTATTGTATGTGGGCAAAGTTTCTGTGGCAATATCTTCTAATGCAGAATTAGACAAGACATGAGTCCTATAATTTGTGAATCTTAATCATAGGAGGAATCTGTGAGCCCTTGATCCTCTAGAGCTAAACACTAGATGCTGACTGTGTAGTATGTCAGTACTTCTAACATGAGAGACTCCATTCTTCTGTTCCCAATCTAAAAATCTCTTTTCTAGCCTTGTAGTTCACATATTTGTCATTAACAAACAGCTTCATATTGTCCTCTACCCGCCCCTCCAAAATTGAAATTGGAAAATGAACCTCGTGAACATTTTTAAATTATTGTATTGATCAAATCTGTTTTGACAGTTTTAAATATGTACATAGCACATACCAAACACTCTCTATCTCCTCTCCCTTCTCCCTACCATGCCATCTACCTTCTTCCCTACATATCTCTTTCTGTCATTCATGTCTCTGAGTTTGATCACCTGAGTGATCGTGGATCTGGAGAACAGCATAGTTTACTAACTCACTTAATTCATTTGGTTATCACCCCAACAATTACTAATTAAGCAGATACCTCATGTTTGTGCAGGTTGATCCAGTTTGCCTTCTGTTGTTGCAATGAGTCCTTGGCTAAAACAACTTTGGGGAACAAGTTGCTTATTCTGCCTTTTGTTACTCAGTGACTTTCAGCTTTGGCAGGACAGTTTATGTCGCCACCATTGGGAGCCAAAGGAGCTGAACGCACCATATCCACAGGAATTGCTGTGTCAGGGGCATTCTTCCACACTGGTCAACCTGCCAGTCTTTTTGCATGTCAAAATACTAAACCAGCTCTCTCTACCTTAGCTACTTTTCCAAGGAGTGGCCCTACCCACTTTGGGCTGTCTTGCCACATCAATTAGATAATGTCCCAAGGGCTAGTTCAGAACATGAGCTAACTAAGCTCTTCAGACATGCCCATTCACTCCGTCTTCATTCATCAAGCCGGAATCTCCAGCTAATAGCTGAGCTCGATGTGAGATAAAAAAAAAACCCAGGCACACTATACCACAGACAAGGTATGAAAAAAAAGTTTATTGATTATGTGGTGACACAGACTAATTCTCAGAAGGGAGAAGAAGTGCTGTCTAAAGGGGGAGTGGAGTTTTATAGTCCCTGGGCCTGTGCTGGGGTGAAGGACAAAGGGGAGTAAGTTATTCCTTGTCCCCATGAGGTACTTGCCGTGGTGGGGACCAATGACCAATAAGCAGAACTTTTATCTGAATGTGGGGTTGCAGGATAGGGAATCTGACACTGGGTTAGATGCTAAAATAACAAAATCAGTTATTTACTAACTAGAAGACAATATTTGTGAGGTAGCATTATGACTGGGAAACTATTGTAAGAATCAAATTTTTTGTTATTAATGGCTATAGACTTTTTTATTTATTTGCATTAGTTTTTTTAAGGAGAAAGGGCTATTATTTGGCTTATGATTGTGGAAGGTATATAGTCAGTTATGATAGAAGACTCAACAGCTGAAGCAGGAGACTGGTTCATGTTAAGGAGCTATCAAGGGGTAAAGAGAGAGAGAAAGGAAGATATAGCTGTGCTACAAGCTCCCAAGGCCAGTCCCGGTGATGCATTTCCTCCAACGTGGCTCTTCCTTCCAAAGGTCCCCAAATAACACACCATATGGGAGTCATGTATTCAAACACATGGGCCTTTGTGAGAAAATTTACATTCAAACCACTAGAATTTTTTCCTTGCCCCCACAATCTCATGTAGTTCAACTTTTAAAGGGTCTATATAAACTATAGAATTCTAGGCAGTGCTTAAAAGTCCAAAGTTTTTTTTTTTTTTCTGAGACTCAAGGTAAACTCTTAACTGTGACCTATAAAATTTAAAAAAAAATTGCACACTTCCAACATCCAGTGACACAAAGTCAACATTCCCACTCCAAAAAGAAGGGATGGGGGGGTCACCAGGGTTTCATGTTTGATAAATATGTGCTGTACCCCTGAGCTGCACCCCAAACCCTAATAAATATGATTCAATAAATAAATATTTATTGCTAATAAATATTTATTCAATATTTTAACAATACAGAATTGTAAGGAATGTGGGTTTTCTCAGATATGGACAGAAACAAAGATACATATAAATATCTAATCATGTCATTATTAATCATAATCCAGGAAGAACTCCAACGTGGACAATAATAGATTTGTTGAAAGTGCTTTGTGCCTTACCATTTTGTATTACCATTTATCTAGGGCACAACTGTAATTTCACAATTATAGATTCTCATTAAGAAAAAGTAGTTATGCTAATTAAATTACATGTATCTTAGTTTTCATTAAAAAAAACACACAGAGTTACTATAATCCTTCTCAGCACACATTTGATGTATTAGAAATAATGCCTTCCACATTATTGAGTATCAAGGATGCAACTGAGGGGGGCGGGGCTTGCATGATTATTCAGATACACTTCTAGGTTTTACTGCCCTGTCTGTTCCTTTGGGATCAAGAGGAAGAGAAACAGTGAGGCTGTGATATCCTCCAATGAGGTTTCAGGACCTGAAAAACCAAGAAGGTGAAGAAGAGAGGAAAAGCAAACTGGATCTAATGAGCGTCTTCCTCTGAGATGACCCTCTTCAAAGCTGTATACCTATAGTTGATGCCATTTTCGCCTTCTTACACCTTCTGTGTTTCTGGAATGGTGTCAGGGTCTGGATTGGAAAGACTGCCCTGGGCTTCAGGCTTTAGATCGCAGGTTCCCACTGTCTCAGCTGTACAATTGACCAACTCAGGGAAGGCTGTAGTTACTCTTCTTTTTGCTCCAAGACAACACTCATATTTTGTCAGACCTTAACCAATATTTGTAAGACTGCAATAAAGACTTCATAGAAACCATTTTTAAAAGTTATAGCGGAATATAAAGATGAGTGGCCTCCAGATCCACAGAATCAAAGATAGATAAGATGTGAATTTTTACATCATACAGATTTAACCACTGTGAAAACTCAGTATCATACTGTTCTTTGTTTGTTTTTGCATATGTGTTTGTGTTTGTATGTGTCTGTGTGTATCAGAGGACACTGAAGTGTACCTGTGGAAGCCCAAGGGTGACTTTGGGAATCACCCTGGACTGTGCTATCTTCTCTTTGCTTTGCTTGGAGTTTCTTAGGCACTGCCTTCTAGGGCCAGAAGTACAGGCCACTGCCATTTCTGCCTGGCATTTTTACATGGGACTCTGGATGTGAACTCAGGACCTTCCACTTGCAAGGCAAAGGTTGAACTCTGAAGCCATCCCTCCAGCCCCATACTGTTCTTTAAAATACTTTATTTTGATCATTTAAGACCATGATGCCAAGACAGCAATTCTCTTAAGAACATTAGCTGTAAATTTTCTCATAATTAATTCTGTCTTTTTTAAAAATGTGAATTTCTTGTCTGTGTTCACAGAGTTACTGGGGGTGAACTGTTTGAAGACATAGTGGCCAGAGAATATTACAGTGAAGCTGATGCCAGGTAAGTGTCTGGCTTTGGGCAAGGCAGTCACATGAATAAACCTTGTTCTATACCTGCAAATGCATAACTTTAAGTGCATCTTGATGTTTAGTACTTACAAGAATCTTACAATGCCATCGTGGGCTTCATCTTATGATAAGTCCTTTCAAGTGGAAGATTCTCTCTCTTTTAAGGTTCTCCAGGATAATTTTTAGAAAAAGAAAATGGAAAACTGGTCTAAGCTTATTTTTATCAGTTTTCAGTTGCACTAACCACATCGTAAGGGCTTCTAGCCACAAGTGGCTGGTGGGCATTGACTGGACAGAATACATCTGTCATCATAATAAGTTTCACAGAATAGCACATATCTAATCAGAAAGCAGAAATGTACCACAAAAGTCCTCCATGGTCTCTTCAAGTAAAAGTATTGGCTGTTTAATGCCTTGAAAATTGCATTGTTCTCCTTGAAACCCACATATAAAGAACATTTCTTCAGGTATTTCTAAGGGTTCTAAGTAACTTTCCAATGTTGTTCATTATTAAAGATTTTCATGGAAAATTTTAAAGGGTTAACATTTTAAACTTTTGGAACGAAGTACCATTAATCTATTTACTAAATATCATTTAGACTGGATGATGTTAATTTTCATAAACACTCCTTATAGATTGCATTGTAGTTTTCACTTATTTGAAAAATCTGACCAATAGCGAGTTACCCACTGACAGTGTACATAATGTAACCAAAACTCAACTATTGGCTTCATCCCCATTGTCCACTGCTTTCCTGCTCCCCAGAACTGTAAGATCACCTGCAGATGTTCAGCTGATGTGGAGGGTCTCCATATCTCCAGAGCAACATATAAAAGTGTGCGCTAAAAAGGTGCACATCTGGGCTGGAGAGGTGGCTCAGGGGTTAAGCCTCTGCCTTGCAGGCGGAAGGTCCTGAGTTCAGATCCTAGACCCCATGTATAGATGCTGGGCGGAAGTGGGGGTGGTCTGCATTTCCGGTCCTGGTAGGGCGAAGCCTGTGAATCCCGGGACAGAGTAAACGAGGAGGTGGAGGTGTCCATGGTGGTTCCCGAATTCACCCGTGGTTCTACACACACACACACACACACACACACACACATTCGCACACACGCACAATTGAATTAAAAAAAAAAAAAAGGTGCACGCCTGTAAAATCCCAACACTTTGGAGGTCATGAATTCCAGATTAGCATGGCTAAAGAAAGTGAAACACTGTCTCAAAAAAACTAAAATTCAACTTTAAATTTCTAATTTTCTTGGTTTTATGGTGAACTTCCAATTGACTTGATGAGACTGTTTATGAGAGTCTTCATATGTATCTGAACATGGCCAGATACCTTTACTGGTATTTTTACTGTCAAGGTCAAGTGGGAAATTCTGTTTCACTTGTGCTATGAGCAGTAAGTCCTCAGCTACCTCATTTACTCAAATTTTTATATTTGCCCCCAGTAAAGGGGCCTCAGGAAAGCTCTGGAATAGCTATTTGTTTATTTGTAGGAGTGTTAATTTTATACAAGATACCAAATAAGACATCTTACCTACTTTGTTTTTTGTTAGAGTAAACATTTTGTCATATTTGAAAAATACTGATTGAAGTAAGATAGAGACTGTTTTCTCTGTTGGAGAATCCTATAAATAATAGAACAAGCCCTATGGGTGGGTCATTTAATGTGTGTGCTGGCATTAGGTTGGGAATTAATGACAGTATATTCTTTAGGCTAGGTCCCACACAAAATCAAGGAAAGTTATCCTCTTCCTAACATCAAACATAAAGAGACTATCTCCACAAAGCCTTTTTAAAGGCCCATTTTCTTACTAGCCCTTCAGAGTTTAAGAATCAAATCCATTCCCACTACTAAAAAAGGAGTGGGATTCAGTTGATATGAATTATTGTTGGTCCCTTTATTTTTTGTTACCTCATAGGCCCAATCAATTATTTGTACATGGTTTGAGAAACAGCAATCATTTGCAAATGTATGAAAATATTGTGGTTAAGATTATGTAATTAATGATCACTACTTAGGTAGTTTTTGTAGTCAACAATTAGTATAGTGGTGTTATTAAAATCCTATAGGTGCCAGAATCACAATCATGATCAATACTTGTACTGTGACAAATTACATAGTGATTGCATTTATTTAACACCGAAGATTGCCTATATAGCACCATTATTTAGTACACTAAATGACTGAAATGTCCTCGTCCAGTTGTCCGGTTGCTCCCCTTGTCCTCAATTCACTGAGTAGACTGTTTAGTACAGACTTGCATTTGGGTTGCACCGTGATGTTGTACACAATCCATCAGTGTGATATGTTGTCTTATCATGTGTTGGATGGCAGCTCATTGGGACCTTATGACTGCCAATCAAAAGGTTCCTTCTAATTAGCAGCTCACTTGGCCTCAGTCAGCCTTTAGTAAGCAAAACAGAATGGTACATTTTTATAGATTCCTGGAAAGTGTGGACATAGATTTGATAATTACCAGTCTCTGGGAGATTTAAATTTATTTATTTATTTATTTATTTATTTATTTATTTATTTATTTATTTATTTATTTATTCATTTATTTATTTATGTGTTGTGAGCTCCCTAGCCCTTCCCCTACAGTATTCTTCAAATGAAAGGGGGTTACTTTAGATCGTGGGCTCAGTTTCAATTTTTCTCCTATTGGAGCTCACACTGGCAGGAAGTGCTGACTATAAATCAAAATGGTCATTGTGTCCCTCTTTATTTTTTAACCCATTTCGCCAACTTCTTCATCTGTGTTTACCCTCGTGTTTCAATACCTATGTTTACTTGTGACCTCAGATTCTAAACAGTTTAGATGTGTCTGACTAGTACATGGAAATTTTTTATGTCTTGAGATCATTTTCCCCAGAACTTTTGGTGAATTATGTATCAAAATGTTCCCTCTGCATATGGAAATTTCCACTTTCATATACAGTTAATTGGTAGACAAACAGCATGTATACAGATATTCTAATTGGTAAACGAATAGCAAGAAACACAGCTTAAATTGTTTTGTCTGAATATGTCACAAATTCTATGTTGGATGTCATTTTTGTTAGAATCAGAATTAGCTTTATTCAGCATTGTTTACTTTTCTGGTGTAAAACTAAGGGAAGCATGAATAAGTATGAGTTTCGTTTGTTTTTTATTTTTGGAACTTTTATTTTATTTCGTACTCAACGTGATTATGTGCCTTTAAAATGTTCTCCCTTCCATTTTACCCTTGTATCTTTGCAGTCATTGTATACAGCAGATTCTAGAAAGTGTAAATCATTGTCACCTAAATGGCATAGTTCACAGGGACCTGAAGGTCAGTATATGGAGTCCATACATCCGAATCAAAGGAGTTTCTTTGTTTTGTTGTTGTTGTTTTTCTGGGGGAAAGGGCAGTGTGGGGGTTATTTGAACCAGTTTCCTTGCCTTTCCAAACTTTCTCTCAAAAATGAATAAATGGTGAAATGACGATGCATGGTGCCTCTCTCAGTTTGCTCATCTACAGGCTAAATATGCATCACAGTAAAAATGGAAGAGCAGTACCAATATAACCTGTTCCTTTCCAAGCAGTAAGCTGCCAGAGGTGGCTAACTAATGGGCAGTTTTTCCTGAATCGTCCAACATTGATCTAGAGCAGGCTTGGCCTGTGATGTATATGTGCCTGTAGATTTAAACACCACTTCTGTTCTGAGACCATGGGTTGCTATAGCAGAACAACTGGTTACACATTGCTCTATTTGAGTCTGATGAACCCTTAGGCACGGGATCATAATTGCTGGCCAAATTAAAGCACAAGACCTTAATCGTTTATCAAGAGGTTTCTTTACATATTCCAATTTATCCCTAATTGTGGCTTGTCTGAGAAGGATACTGGAAAACAGAAGAGAGTAAAGAAGCAGTTTATGTGTGTGGGGTGGGGATAGAGCACAGAATCACAGTGATTGCATTTGTGTGCCAGTCCATTTCCTGGAAGCATTTATAACCAGGAAATGAGCTCCAGAACAAAATGAAATATTGTCCAAATAGATTTGAAAAAAAAAAAAAAGTGGATCCACATTATGGCTTGCAGCTGGCCAGATCCGCAGTGTTCTGAGGTAGTAGTCACTCTTCTTGAGCAATACGTTTAAGTCACTGAAGGAGTTAAAATGCAATCCCAGTTGTCTGCTAGCCCTGCACTCTAACCCAGTCTCTCTGAGGGTGTACAGACAGTGAGTGTAAGCTTGGAACTAACACACGCCCCCTGGTGTTTGCATGCAGTCATTGCATTCAGCAGATCCTGGAGGCTGTGCTACACTGCCATCAGATGGGCGTAGTCCATCGGGACCTGAAGGTGAGTAATGCTGTTGGAGAAGATAAACCGCCACACAGTTCCTAATGACTGTTCATCTGCAATTATGCCCTTAAAGGCAAAAATACAAGCCATAAAGTCGTGTGGACTCATTCCAACACATTACCACTTTCTCTGGCCACAGGCTCATTTCATCTCTTCCTAACACACACTCGAGACAGATAAATTCATGCCTATCCAGAGAGAAATCATTTCCTAACATTAGCAATAAATAAGTGCTCTGTTTCTTTACTCCTAGGAATGGATGTAGCATTTAATAGGACTTTTGGGAGGCATCGTGATTTTTCCTTCCATCTAAGTTTGTTCTGTTGAAATTGATCAAACATATTATTTTACATTTATACTGCACATATCTAATATTATATAAATAGCTTCCAAAGTTATACAGTGAGTTATAATGCAGAATTCTAGCCTAAATGAATGAGTGCCATTTTGAACTCCGAATTCTTTCCCCATCATTAGCTCTGGGGATTCTGGAACACTGAGAACTCTTGGTTATTCTTTCATTTACATTAGAAGCCAAGAAGATATTAGGATCTCCTAAAATACAAACAAAAAATACTATCAGATAAAATATATGAACCACATGTTTATATTTTCATGTCACTACCCATTAGTATTTGAGATTTGACTTAGTTTCTGTACCACTGACAATTAGAAATTTTTAGATCATTTGAGATGAAATAGATCAGAAGAAATCCCCTTTTCTCAGTGTTCTAGTTTATTTGTGGTACTTCCGAGATATGCTAAAACCTAGGCGTTCAAAGAAGGGAAACTTCAGCTGGGGAAATAGCAACCACATTATAGAGCACTATAGATTTTCAGTTGTGAATCTTGGCATTCTTTAGGAACTACCAGGGGGTGATTCTCAGTGGAAGGGCTTAGGCTAGCTTGTCATGAACAGACTTCTGCAACTGTATAAACAGTGGATTATGGTTTCTGCACATAATGGTCTAGGAGAAAATACGTATCTAAAATACCCATGATTTGGAACCATGATGTTGGTTAGTTTTCCAGAATCTCCCTATACCATCATGGATTCTGAGAGTTTTGACTCAGAAAGGGAAAAGTATGGTTAAAGAGCATGTTCTTTGAAAGAGTCAGGAGGAAGCTTTGTGCATCTTCTAAAACTTACCACATGGAAAGGGAAGAACAATGTGTTCTTTTCAAAATTCCTATTATTGGCAATCATCTGAGGCATTCTCGAGTGGCCACAGAGCAGTCGGAACCCTGTTCTACGCCCCCTGGAACCCACTGTAGGATCTTCCTCTCTCTCCAGAGAACCCAAGGCCAAGGACACAGTGTGATATTTCATCAGATACTCTATCCGAGAAGTTTATCATTTAATTTACTTTGTTAAAACAAGAAAGTGAACCACAAAGAAACAAGAATGATTAGAAGCAGGGCATTTCTAGCTTTTCAAATTAAAGGCTGTTTCATAGCTTTCCAAATTACCAATGAATTTACAAAGGTTCTTTTTTCTATTAAAATGCAGATCTTATAAGATTTTTTGCTTCACTTATGTGACCATAAGAGCCCTGTAAAAGCTAAAGATGAAAATGTGACTTCTCCCAAGTTTTGATGATACATTTAATGGGATTGCCATGGATTGTCTGTCTGTGTCCAGACCAGCCAAATCCTTCAAAGGCTGCAACTTTAATTGGAGATGGCAGTGGGCCTGGGAAGAAAATGAAAAATGAAAAAGAAATTGAGCCTCTGACATTCATTACGATTTTAACCCAAAAGTCATTATTACTATTCTTATGCCTTTTAGTTTTATTTCCTAAATCATGTCATGTGTTAGTTGTCATACATTTCAGTTGTCAAATGCACATAGTTTTATTATTCCACACTCTGTGAGAGAAAATCACAGGCAACATTATATTCATTACCATTGTCAAAGGTATCTGTGGCTATTATGTCGTGGAACAAAGGCCATCTAGTTTGGCACAAGATTCACAATATACAACAGGAAAGACTCAACAAATGCATTACTACATGTTCCTGGGATTTAGGAATGAATGAATTGCAATCCAAACTTATTATGTAAAAATTATCTTTAATCAATAACTTAGTATAAGCAACAGAAAACAGGATAACTGTGTCTTCAGAAGAAATATCACCATTCATATACATGATTATTGGTGTCTTACAATGTGGAAACTTGTCAGCATCTAGATACAAGAGCAGGAAATTTGAAGATGTCCCAGAAACATGCAGTGGAAGGGTCAGGTTGAAGGAAGCACATCTGGCTGTTCTTAGTGGTCACATGACCACAGTGTTTTGTCTAAAATGCAGTGAGCAACAGTCACACTGATGGTTTAATTATAGGGCTACAAGACAGGGAGAAGGCTCGAGTCCTTGGGAGACTCAAGATCAAAGCAGAATCTTAAAAATAGAGATGGTCACAAGTGTAACTTACCAAGATATTTTCATCGTATGTGCCACACTGGCTTATGTGATGCTTCACAACTTTATGAAGAAGATACTGTAGTTGCCCTTTTATTACATAGGAAAAACTTGGCAGTTATGAGTTGTTACAGGGTCTCTCAGGCAGTAAGATCTGATATGTGCCCAAGCAGTCTGGTTTCCAGTCTACAGCTCGAAGGCTGTAGTTTCCCAATTCAGTTATTTGGATGAATCGAAACCTTTGAGAATCATAAAATAGTTCAAAATAATAACAGATAAAGTAATATTGCTCATGGAATTAGGATTTTTGGGAAAATCAAAGTGTCTCAATATTCCTGCTTAAAGATCTTCCAAAATACACAAAAAACTGCATCATTAGCAATAAGGAAAATAAGATATTTAAGACATAATGCAGAGTAGAAGCAACTAAATTTGAGAATAAACTAACATGTAAGGTTAAAAGAAAGTTCAATTTTGAAAATTTGTAAAGTATCATTGGTCAACAAACTGGAAAATGGACAGTTAAAAAAAGTACATCTGCCTCATTTAATTCAGGTCTCGTAAGTGAGAACAGTTATTTGAGGAGATTAAAATAGACTTTTATAAAGACCAGAGTGCTATAGCTGTTGGATATTCATCAACATTGTATGTCACAGATAGTAGTTTTAAAAAAAAAAAACTTCAAATATACAAGAAATTATCATTAAACTACTCCATGGTCAGCAATTTGTACAGAAGACTGTAGACACACCTAGTGTGTCTACACAGCATTTGTGTATGCATAACAGAAGTACTTTTCTCATCAAAACCTCAGCCACCTACATCAGACACTCCCCATTTAGTAGCAGATCAGAACCCTATGAATTTCCTCATCCAAGAATATCCCTTTCCCATTAGCTTCCCTCTTGAGTGACATTATTTAGTGGACAGATCATTGGTGGATTGATAGGTGGAAGAATAAAGGATGAATTGGTATGAGAATATAAGGTGAACAAATGGTAGAGTTAGATAGTACATGATAGATAAATGATAGCTACATGATATATATAGTGACATGTAGATAGATGATAGATAATGTTATGAGGAAATTGATGACTGATAGTATTAATGAAAGAAAGGATTTTTAGATCTATCTTATAAAAGCAGGTTACATTTATGATGGGAGTAGAAAGGAATTAGTTTTAAGAAAGCAAGGGAATGGGAAACATTCAATCAATCCTTGTTTACTCTGGGTGGTAAATACCTCAAATTGTGAATTCTAACTTTTGAATAGTTATAAAATGACAAGTATCTTACCCAAAATTATCTTTATATGAAACCTTAAAAGATAGCCATTTATGCACAGTATATGTATAGCTATTTAAAAAGTAATGTGTATGAAAGATAAAATTTATGTAGCCTCTCTAGTGTTTGTTGAGGGCCTAGTGTGTCCAGCAGGAGAGAACCACAACTGGGGGGGTCACAGTCACACATGATCCTGGAGATCATGGAGGTGTAGTGGTCTTTTAGAAAACTAAGAGACAGAAATGGAACACCTAATGTTTCTAATGAGCATTGTGTGTGCATAATAGAAGTACTTTTCTCATCAAAACCTCAGCCACCTACATCAGACACTCCCCATTGTCAGTCCATGGAATCCAGAATTCTATCCATGAAAGAAAAATGAACAGGAAAACTGAAACCTCTAGAGCCATATGCTCAAGTGAAAGTGATGCCGGCATCCAGGCTTTTCAATTTTCTTAGCTTATTTCTGGGAGCTTCATTCTCATCTTCCTTCCTAAAACATATAAAAATAGAGAATAACTAGCTTCCTATTGAAATTTTGAGGTCGTTTTTCCAATGTAGGAGAGGAATTTTAAAAGACATTTTTATTCTGTATAAATAACATTGAAAGATGTAATAGTCAAGTAATATTAAATAGTGAAATTAGTTGATGATTTTATAATATTCAAGAGAAAGTGTAAAAGAAGTAAAACATATATTTGATGTACATATTTCTGGCAATTGAGTCTTAACGGGGAGGATAGCATATGTGTGCCAGCTAACTTGAAGAAAGGACTGAGGCTGAAACACCATTGGCTTTGGCCAGATGAGCTCCTTAATAAAAATGATGCTAATTGAGAAGCAAAATTAAAATGATGTCTTGTGATTCATAAGCTTTTCCCTTGTTTTATTTGGATGTATGTGATAAATATTTTTGAACACTTCAAAAGTTTCTTGGAATATCCACCACATAGACTACCAGTGCAGGAATGGCTCCCACAGAACCAGCTTTTAAAAAGCAAGAATGAGGAAACCTACCCTCCAGGCCTGGCGTTCCCTCTGTGCAGAACCCTCAGCCTTCACAAGCTGAGGGTCTTAAGTTATTCATCTTCCAAGTCTCATCTAGTTCTAACGGTGATTAAGAGATTTAAAAACTTTCAAGAAAATTTTGGATCATCCTGAAAGATGTTGCTACTGTACCCATATGAAATACAGAACTTTGCAAACAGTTGCCGCACATTGCAGCTGATACGCTATAAATGGTTGTTGACACTGAGACCAGATGTCATGGAAAATCCAGCATCATCAGGCAGCAATGGGACAGGAGGAAACCTGTGTTGAGAGAAGGGCAGTAGAATCTATTTTAAAAATAATCTAAAAAGTGATTGCATTGTAAGAATTCACAGATAATCTCAACATGTGCAAGCAAACACAGATAACATTTAACTTGGCTTTATTAAAACATTTCTGCTTTGAGCATTCATCATAAATATGAAGCATTTTTCACGTTGACATGGCCAGCTCCAGTGTTATAGCTAACCACTGACGTGCATATTGTCCCTTCAAAGGTACAGTGTTCCTGGGGCAGCATCCACTAGACACTGTGATGAGATTTAATTTAGTAGTCTTCTCAGATTATTGGAGACATGAAGGAAGTAATTAATTCGCTGAGCCGCCCAAGTCCACAGCATGGAAGTTAAGTCAGACCATCAACCTTTATCTATCCTACATTCTTACACCACCCACTTCTTTCATGTTGCTGTGCCCCTTGTTCTGGTGTAGCTGCATGGGAGGATCACTGTTTCTCATCTTGCCTGTCTCATTTATCTTAAAAAATCAAAATAAGGAGTAGTATCAAATAAGCATATGGTAGTGGTCATTTCTGAGAAGGCAGCCAGGGATTCACCAAGCGAGTCTGCTTTTCCTGCTTTGGTGTACTATGATCGCACATTCTCTTCCTTTCTCATGCATTTAGAATGTGAACTAATCCACCTGACAGTGAACTTCGACAGTCCATTGTTTTCAAGTTGAAGTCAGTGAGTGGTAATGATTCAAGAAAATCAGAACAAATGTGCCACAAGTTACTTAAGAAATTACTAGTGATGGGGATGGAAGATGACTCAGAGGTTAAAGCCTTTGCTTCAAGCAGAAGGACCTGAATTCAGCTCCCCAGATCCTGTGTTAAAAACTCCAGGCACATATAGTGGCAAACCTGAAAGGCAGAGCCTGGGGTTCCCCTGAACAAGCAATAAGGTGGAAAAGCAATCTAGGATGATTCCTAGTGACACCTTTGGGCCTCCACAGGCACACTCTCTCAAATGTCATCTTGTACACATGCCCACATACATGTGTACATACACATGTACTCACATGTGAAGCCTACTTCCACACATACACAACTACTCTGTAAATACATATATGAAAAAGACAAAAATACTAGTGATTATGCCTCTCGCATCCCCACAAACCATGGTAACAAATTTAGATTAATATTTCTATGAAGTTCTAAAGAAGTAAAATATGTGTGATAAAATTTACAGTTTCATCAGCACTAGACACATAAAGCCATCTGGTAGTGAAACTTTTTTGAAAAAATCCTTTAATAGCATCAACAACCATCCCAGCTTTTCAACTAGCATTGCATAACTCTCTATTTAAGGTTTGCCTAAAAGATACACATAAAGTCATTTCTTTGTCATTCATTTTAAAATGTGTCCCATTCCCTGGTTGTAGGCCAGCCTTTTTTCATACATAGCTGCAGCTGAACAGTCTTCATGGCTATGAGGTAAAACTTGGACCAAAAGAACACGTTATGTGTCTGGGTGGCTCGTATGTCCCATGGGGATGCCTTCTAGATCATCTCCAGTCATAAATACTGCCCCAGTGTTTGGAGGCTATGCATGATAAAACTCCAAGGCCGCTATTTCTTCAGAATGGCTGAGACTTGGTGTGTAAGGCAACAGTGCTCTCACAGGTGCCCAGAGCTTTCCAATTTAGTGATAAGAGCACATTAAAGTTTCAAGAACTTTGCTTACCAAGAGCACTGGCCTTTACTTAGCTAACTTCAAAACTATTTGGCTAAAAGGTCCTGAAATGCCTGTGGCTTCTGAAGTGACCATAACTCTTTCCTTAAATTAGTCTGTGGTTGGCAGATTCAGCCACATGTGTGTTAGGAGACATCTCTGTCATCTCAGTGCTTTTGAGCAAGAAGTTCACAAAGGCAGAGGATCTGATGTAACTTTCAGATGAAAATGGTTTTACCAACAACTTATTCCACAAATACATAGTATATAGGACATTATATCTTGATTAAATTTCAAAACGTGGACATATCATAGAAGATTCATTTTAGTTGTGGAATTGAAGCATCCAAATGTGAATAATTTCACTTAATTAGGTACTCTAGCATGTTGATAACCAACTAGAGTTCCAAGTAACTTTGAATATCAGTCCATATTAAAGATTACTTTGGCATGAAGAACTTTCAATCTAGGCTCCACATTAAACAACATACTTAATGCCAAGATAATTCATTCAGAACCCTATTTCATTCCCCCGATGTGACAGAGGTTTCTTCACATTTCTAGTTGTCACAGGTGTGTCAAATCTGATGGCAGTGTGCAGCAATAGCCTGAAGAAGTCTGGACCTAATGAAATCTTTACTTGCCCACACTCTTGATTTCTTACAGATGTTATCTAATTTCTTCTAAGTTCTGGTTATGGGTTTTTGCTATTTTGCATGGCTGGCTTAATTAATAAGCAAAATATTGGTTTAGGCTGTGTTTACTCAAGGCCAAAACAACCCCCAGCATTGGTTAATTAATGAAAAGAGAGTAGTCAACTTGATGACAAAATACCAAATTTCTTGGTCAACATATCAACAGTCAATTTGATAGAGTCCAAATTTCTAGAGAATTGCTTTGGCACTTGTAAAGGCAATTGTTTCCCCAACTTTTTCAGTCAAGACACAGACTCCAAATTCACTGGTTCTTTTGCCAAAATAGGAAGACATTTAGCACTCTTCCATATGTGAACCAGTCTAGCTGTATGCATGTCTACACATCTAGGTAAGACAGATGTCATTATATGTACTTTTCAACCATTTTCCCTCTTTATTTCTTAAAACTCAGAGAAGACCCTGGAACTTGAAAACTTTGTCCAGTTGCTTGTTTCGAAAATAGTAAAGTGTCTTGGCTCACTGGTTGGGAAACAGCAGGGTAGACACAGCCTCATTCCAAGAATGAGTTATCAGCCCCTGAGTATGATCAATATAAAAAATGTCTTTCTCGTAGTATTTCAGATGGAAGAATAAATATACAAGCAATGTTTTAGTCACACTTGAAAGAAATGCAAATTATGTTTTAAAAAACTATCAAGAAAAAAGTTAACTAGAACATTTGGCAAATAGTGTGCTCTGTCTGCCTTTAAGAATAAACAGATTCTTAAAGACAGCATCTTTAATATGTAATTGGGAGTAAGTATCCAAAATTTGTGCAGAAATTGTTTGGAAACACTGAGGAATCAGAATCACTGCATTTAAGTCCAAACTCTTAAAGTCAACTCAGATTAAATTCACACAGTTTCGTTTGCCAAATGTCTGTAGATTGGTCCAACTCTTGTTATCGTTTTGCCAAATTTTCTTCAGTTGTCTGTGCTCTGTCAGGCTTCTGAGCTGATTGTCTATGGCCAAGTGTGCACCTCCAGAGGGCCTTGCGAGCATGTGAGCAGGTCAAGACAGGTGCTTCTTTAACTGGGAATCTGCCCCCTCCCAGCATCTCTCCAGTGCCTTAATGTACCTGTCTGAAGTCTGCACACATGCTTGCTTTTTATCATATTCTAACCATATTTTTCCTGAGGTTTAGGAATGAGAGTCTTCAGGATGGACTACAGTGCATGACTTTTATTTCTTCCCCTCATCTTACAAATGTTGTTAGTTTTAAGTAGTCACTTAAAATAGGTCCTCACTATGATCTCTTTTTTTTTCTTTCTTTCTAAATAAAGCCTGAGAATTTGCTTTTAGCTAGCAAATCCAAAGGAGCAGCTGTGAAACTGGCAGACTTTGGCTTAGCCATAGAAGTTCAAGGAGACCAACAGGCATGGTTTGGTAAGTAAGGCTATCTCCTTCATTCTTCCTGCAGTCTCTTGTCTTATAAACTCCTGGTTTTGAATACCAAGGCCTAGCTAATAGAAAGTGGATATGACCATGTAGTAGCATCATGACAAATTTTAAGATTTAGATGATATTAAACTAGTATAAAATCAGAAAAATATTTTAAGAGAAAATATTAACAATAAAATAAGGACAAGGTTTTTTAGATGATACTAAAATTTAATTGGAGGATTATAAAAAATGAAGTAATACTTTTTTCTTAGAGAAAGTTGAAATACTTGATAGGATACACAAAATATTTTATCAGTGAGTTAAACTTTTATTAACATATTAGACATTCTATTAAAATATTAGACATATATGTTGTTTTTCATGGGCAAACTTTCTATCTAAAATTCTGATAATTTAAAATTCTATGTGGCAAATATTATGTGTCTTCAAGTAGGAATAAGTAAAAAGGTAAGATTATCTCTCACCATAGAGCTAGCATTGCTCTAACAAGACACCGAGTAACAAGAGCAAACCACAGAAATTTTATGTCTTCAAAGTTTTATATAATTTGTAAGAAACACCCAAAGTTCCAGAGAAGAGTGTTTTTATGTTAGAATTGATGAAAAATGGGTAGCTGTGAAAGAATGAAACTGAGCTGGAAGCAATAAATCAGAAGTGCCTATTTTTTAAAATTTTTCTTGATGCTTTTTGTACATGCCTGCCTCCCAACTTATAGGGCGAGTTTCCTTCTAGAAGGAGGGTCTAAAGACAGAAAAGGTTAGAGGAATATTTCTAGACTTTAGAGTTGGTTTTGAGAAAGAAAGATTCTAATTTCGCTAACCCACCTAGAGCAAGAAGAAAGCTAGTTTCTCTGGCCATACATGTGGAAGAGAAGGAGGCAGGAGATACATGTCTTGCTTCTGAGACTTTCAATTTCAGGTCAAAGCTTCAGGTTGCCAGTACACTGTACTTTAAAGAGCAGAAATTATAGTTAAGGGAGAAATGCATTCCAAATAGCTTGAACTAAACCCTATACAACTTGGATAACTTAACCCTTGAGTGTGTTTTTGTTCTCTTTGCCATTTCCTCGCACTAATCTATTTTTCATGTAGAATTCTATAATATAATGTGCTAAAAATTTTTAATGTGCTAAACTTAATTAAATATCATATTTTTAGAGTATCGCTTATGAGGCTGGGGAGCTAGGTCAGTGGTTAAAACTTTTTCCTAGCAAGCAGAAGGACCTGAATTCTAGTCTCCAAACCCCACGTAAAAATGCTAGGTGAATATGGTGGAGGACAGAGCCTGAGAAACCCCAGAACAAAACAATAAGGAGGTAGAGCAATCCAGGATGATTCCTGATGTCACCTCTATAGGCATACATTTTCAAGTGCCTTCTTATGTACATGTTTGTATATACACATATACACCCACCTACATGACATTCACACATTCATGCATGCAAAATAAAATAACCTTTATATCTGTTTTCATTTCTTAGCAGCAGAAAAAACTCAAAGCACTTACTTTCATTTTGTGTCCCTAACATCCATACCTCCCTACCATGACATACACATGTCTCTGGTGAGCTGCCGTTTCTTTATGATCAGCCCCAGACTGGGAGTTGGTGGCCTTCCAGACAACCTTCCACAGCACCTGTGCAGCAGCCAGATTCAAAACCTTGCTTTCCGTTATCTTTGATGTCATTAGTTCTGACTGTTGCCTTTTACATCAATCTCACTTTAATCTGATGTCACCTTTTATATCATCTCCTTACTGCAACTCCACTGCTGGTAGTTATGACTTCAATTTTGTCATTTGAACTATATCAGGTTGGAGTTTGAATAAGCTTATTCTAGTGAACTATAACTCAGTATTGGTGAGATTTGGACTTAGTTCTTAAAACTGGAGATTCAGATGATCTTTCGATCCTAAAAGACTATGGTTGGCATAAAATATGTACAGTAACAAGAGTTAGGGGTTCAGTAGGAAGTAGAGAAGCTGTCACAGAAATGGACAGAACAAGTTTCTGGAGTGTCTTCATCAAAAAGGGGGTCCTGGCCCGCACAACAAGCAGAGGATTTTTTGCTGATAGCTATTTATATATGATAGGAGGGCTTTCTACAATATCCAAGAGCTGATCTAGGAAGACAAGCAAGGGAATATGAAATTCTGCTTCTGATGGAAGCCTTAATCATGGGGTAATGCCTGAGGCTTCCTAGTAGATGTGTGGAAATTTTTCAGTTGGTGTGCTAGTTCATTAAAAGTATTCCAGATGTATGCAAAGGTCTAGAGGCATGAAACCACAAGAGGTTTAACTAAGCTGAAATATAGCATGAGCTGGAATAAGTAGTTCATGAGGTGCGAATGTATTGCATGTCCTTTTGAAGGGTTGGACTTTGACCTGAAAGATGTCAGGCATCTGGTGAAGTTTTTTTAGTGAACTGGCACACAGCTGCCTTTGTTACACAATGATGATTTCAGTGGTAGGAAGGAGGATGATTCAAGGATCCTTAACCCAAATGCAAAGACCTTTCTAGGCTGTCACTACCATTCGAACTATGAATTATTCCACTTTGAACTAGGAATTGAATAGGATCAAGAAAGTGCTACATAGTCCAGAGGACAGGGACTCTGAACTCTAGAAGAATCCCTTAATAAAATACAAAGTCCCAGACATGGATTAAAAGACAACATCCTAAGTTCTGTCTAAAGCAAGAGACTTGTAGTTTTGAGTGAGGATTCTGAGAGAGGATCTTCGGCTCAGGAACTTAAGGGGATGATTGGATCTCAGAAATAAAATGAGAACTTTATTATCAGAGCTGAGATTCAGAATCCAGCAATACAGGCTTGTTGAGTAACAAAAGTGCTGAATTCCCAACAGTCTGTTTTGTCTTAAACTCTGATGTTCTTCTCGTCTGCTAGATCGAATGTTGGGAAAGACTGTGTGTAGTAGATTAAAAAAAAATGTGCTTTTTGAATCAGAATGTGCCAACTTAGAATCTGAATCTGATTCTAAGTAACTATGATACTGCACAAGCCAATTTAGTCTTTGGAATCTCTGTTCTCTCTGTAATGGAGCTCGTAAACATCCCTTCACAGAGCTGTTACGAATCATGTGAAACGATCCATGGCATCTAACTAGACTGTAAATGATCCTCAGAATGTTACCAACATGGCCTATCTACAAACACAGTACAGCCTTTTTTTTTTTTTTAATCTATTTGGTGAAAGTTATCTAGAAAATCCAGAGTTGAAAAAATAAATATCAGGCTAATAAAATAAACAAAATCCAAATGAAAACATACAATTTTTCAAATAGTGACAATTATTTTCTAGAAGCAACTTGGTCCCAAAGAAACACTAGTAGATAAATAGTAGATATCCCATCAAGATGGAACTATGAACCATGAAGTTGTTGGTAAGGTGCCTGCAAAGTAATGAATTTTTAAAAAGATGCATCCTACATCTGAAGGAAATCTAGCATTTCAAGAAGTGTGTAAGCGCAGCTTCCAAACCTGCTGAAATGCACATTCTATTTTCACTATTTTCAAGTTCAGTTAAATCCACAAGTTCAGTTAAAACCAAAGGAAGCATGTTTTCCATCATAATCTCTTTTATTTAACCAATTAATTGAGTCTTTTTCAAATGCAATGCCAATATTCAAGAGAGAAATGGCTTTATTATTTTAATAAGACAGGGATGGAGAGATGGCTCAGAGGTTAAGACTGCTTCACAATAGAAGGTCCTGAGTTTGGATCTCAGATCTCATGTAACACCACCAGGCAGAAACTGTAGTGGCCTGCACTTCTGGAAATCCCAGAGTGAAGCAAAAAGGAAGTAGAAGCAATCCAGGATGATTCCAAAATCATCTTTGGTCCTCCATAGGCACACACAGTAACTTCCAAGACACATACACAAGAAAGAGAGAGAGAGAGAAAAAGAAATATTACTGTCTTATCTTAATAAGACAATAGCAAGACACTTTCCATCCCACCTAGTCTACTTGGTGAGCTAAAAGAAGTGACAGAGCTTGTCTCAAAATCAAGGAATACGGCACCCAAGGAACACCTCCTCAGGCCTCCATGTGAGTGCACGTGTGTGTGCAAGCAAATGCACACATGTATGCTCACACCCATGGACACACAATACATAAAAATTATTCAGTATGTTACATTTTCATTCTCTTTTTATGGCCAAGTGATATTTTGCCTTACTTATGGAAAATTCATTTCTAACGAAATATATCAGAAGTTACACTACAAATCACCACATTTGATAAAAGTCTAGAAAATTTAACAAAGAGAAACACCCAAATGCAGATGATTCACCTTAAGGAGCCAGAAATGATCTTTGTAATATGTTTCTGACATTTTGTTGCTGCTAAGAATGAAAAGAAGGACAACTACCACAATCTTTCTTCATGGAAAAATGACTTTGCTTGGCTGCCATCCTTTCCTTCTTTCCAAAGAGTTTTTATTCTAATGGCAATATGCTGTAATGCATATAGTTTCAAGAGTAAGTAGCTTTGTGTTTTTTCCATGTTTAATCTGTTTTGATATTTCTGTTGGTTCCTTAGAGGATTAAAAACACAGAATTATGCAATCCCTAAAGAAGGCAAGCCCCCAGGAGCCTGGTTGTTGATTGCATATAGCATAGTAATCTCAGGAGCTTAATCTCAGGGAGGCCTTAGCTACTGTGTTGTCATTATTTCTGAGTTATTTATGACAAAGTAAAGTTCTCAACATGGGCTGCCCAAAACACAATGGTTGCCTGATATTGAGACACAAATGTAGTTGTCTAAGGAGAATGCTGACTTTTTAAAATTTGATTTGGATATTAGAAGAAATTGTCATTAAAGTGAGAAGTTCACTTTCAAGAGACCTTACATAGAGACAGATGTTCAAAAGAAAAAAAGAGAGAGAAAGAGAGAGAGAAAGAGGAGAGAGAAAGAAGGAAGAAGGAAGGAAGGAAGAAAGAAAGAAAGAGAAAGAAAGAGAAAGAGAAAGAGAAAGAGAGAAAGAGGAAGGAAGGAAGGGAGGGAGGGAGGGAGGGAGGGAGGGAAGGAAGAAAGGAAGGAAGGAAGGAAGGAAGGAAGGAAGGAAGGAAGGAAGGAAGGAAGGAAGGAAGGAAGGAAGGAAGGAAGGAAGGAAGGAGAAGTGTTTGGGTGCATGAGGGAGTTCTGAAAGTGCTCACTCAGGCATTGGACTTTATCAGGATTTTGGAATCAGCTTTTCTTTTTTTTTAATTTTTCTTATTATTATTACTTATTCAACTGTGTGCATATGCGTGTGTATGTGCACGCGCGTGTGTCTGTGTGTGTGTCTGTGTATGTGTAGAACCACGGACGAATTCGCAAAGGACGCCTCCGCGTCCTTCTGCCCCGGGATTCACAGGCTCCGCCCTACCAGGATCAGGCCGCCCCCGCTTCTGCCTGGCGTCTATACGCGGGATCTGGGATCCGAACTCAGAACCTTCCGCCTGCAAGGCGGAGGCTTAACCCCTGAGTCATCTCTCCAGCCCCTGGAATCAGCTTTTCAATGAATTCTTTTTGTGTCTCCTTTATGAAGAACTCGGAAGATTGTTTTCCAACAGTTGCATCCTTCCCCACTTTGGAATGAACCACACATTCCAGTAGGGGACCTTCCATGGATTACTGATGAGACCTTAAAGCACCATTTGTAACATGGATCTCGAGTTAGAGTCCTGACTCATGGGTCGCCCATCATCTTTTAAGCAAAGGAGAAGTCCTAATAATGAATAAAGGAAGCAAAAATATGAGTCAATAACCCTTCGTTTTATTGTAATGTAATTTTGTTGAAGTAATAGCTATGTCTTGTATATTCTTTCTTATATTTATTCTTCTATCATGTTTACCTAGTAAGTGTAAATTCATCAAAGAAATGAGGAATAAAAAGTTTCTTTGGTTGCTGCTGATCTTGGTGGATACCCAGCATGCCTTTGCAGTGATTTGTGGTTGGAAGAATTTCCAATGGCAAGTCCTTGTGGAGAAATTTTTTAGTTTGCATTTGTGCTTTTAAAAGAACACTTTCAAATGAAAAAACAATGCTTGCCTTTGTGATTTTTTCAGAAAATATTTTTATTTGAAAAATTTGCTTTTAGAAATAGGAAACATTTTCCCGAGTGTACTTATAAATTGCCTTGTTACTTTGATCTGCTTTGTTGCATTCTACATTGATTTGCAGACTGTGAGGCGTCCCTCTGCCATCCATTCTCCCTCACCTTATCTTCCTTAGTAGCATGTCTACGTGGTCGACATTCAGCAATGATTCATCTGAATGTCCCTGAGTCTTTCCCTGGTTGCCAGTTATGAGCATGCCCTGATTATTTATGAGTACACGCTGAACTCGTTGATATTTTCTGGGCTTATTTCCTCTTTTTTTAATTTTTTTTATTCAATTGAGCGTGTGTGTGTGTGTGTGTGTAGAACCACGGACAAATTCAGGAACCACCATGGACGCCTCCACCTCCTCCTTGTTTACTCTGCCCCGGGATTCACAGGCTCTGCCCTACCAGGACCAGAAACGCAGGCCGCCCCCGCTTCTGCCCGGCGTCTATACGTGGGGTCTAGGATCCGAACTCAGGACCTTCTGCCTGCAAGACAGAGGCTTAACCCCTGAGCCACCTCTCCAGCCCCAGGGCTTATTTCTTTAGTTACTTTAGTTCTATCCCTACCCTCCTTGCTGAAGTCCAATAGACTTTCACTTCGAAAGTTATTTTCTGAAAAATTCCTTTTAATTCCTTGGTGTGGATTTTTATATATAACTAATTGCCGTAATATGGTAATTTAGGTATACTGAGAAAATTATCATCTTTCGAAAGGTACTAATCCTAGCATCAATTTTCTCTTTCCTATCAATTTTAATTTGAATTTATAAATAATATATTAAAGACAGTTACATGAGAGTGGTTCTGTGTAACACTGTTATAGTTTAGGATTCACGTCTAGAAAAATATTAGCCTTTTCTTTTTTTCAAATAAACTACAGAGTAAGAATGGTTAATATTGATAATGCCATAGACCACAGTCTGGTACTTTGGTGCTCTGAAATCCTTTAACAAATATAGCATAGCTTCAGTTTAATAACTACTACTTTCTTTTCTAAAAGTCTTATTTTTTCCATGCCATACTGTTTTGTAAAGTCAACTCTCATTCATGAACATCTGTTTTCCTTAGGTTTTGCTGGCACACCTGGATATCTTTCTCCAGAAGTTTTACGTAAAGATCCTTATGGAAAGCCAGTGGATATGTGGGCATGTGGTAAGAAATCCTACTTTCAAGCAAGTGTTGTAATAAATACACCAGTGTCTTAGTCTTCCTGGGCTATCACAACAAACCATCAGAGACTAAGTGACTAAAACAATAAAAATTATTTTTCACAGTTCTAAAAGCTAAAAAAATCTGCAAAGTGTTACTAGATTCCTTGCCCAGCAAGGATGTGCCTCTATTTTCACAAATAGCAGCCTCTTTGTATATATGACACAAGTATAGATGTTCTAAGTGTGTGCTTTTCTACACTTGGCAGAAGAGTCTTTTACAGAAGGGCACTAATCCCAGTTATGAGACCTCCACTCCACCAAAGGCCTCTCATAGTAACCTCACAGTAGAGTTTCGGATTTCACTGTGTGAATTTGAGCAATACATAAGTAGTCACCATATAGCAATCAACATGTTTAGAATTTAAAATAGTGTCTTCTACTTGAAGTTGATGCTCTGTACTGACTAACTCAGAATTTCTCAAAGTTTACCCTCCAAAATATCTCAAGAAGTGGTAGTGAAAATGTAGTGGTTGCTGTTTCTGATTCCTCAGGTCTGGAGGGGCAGAAGTGAGGACATTTTCAGTTGTGTTCTGCTGGCACTGACACATTAGTTTGGGGACACTCTGAGAGCAGAGATGATTAGATTTGTTCTTGATTTAGTGATTATGCATTTATGCTACTGTCCTCAGCTCAGCCAATAGTACCGTACCTATGCTTGCCCAAGATTTGCTTTGAAGGGATTGCAAAAAAGGAGAAGGTAAATGTTGAAAAATAATGTGATTGACTGTCCTGCTGAAGAACAAGCTCTGTTCTACTTAATCCTTAAAAAAAAATCCAGTGCATACTCAAAGTCATGTAATGGGAGACTTTCACCATCATTTTTTCAGGATGGAATTTCTATATTTTGACATGCACAGCAGAAAGACTAGAATAAAGCACACTACAGGATTCTATGGAGTATTTTGCCATGTTTATCCCCCACCATCTTAGCCACCCCTGTTCCTCACAGCATTGTTGCTGCTCATTTGAGTGACAGGGTCGAACTGTCCAAGTTCACCTTTCTTGTGCTTCTCACAGATTTCTGGGTCCGAGTTTGTCAGAAAACCTAAAAGGCATTGATTAAAAATGTTGATTTACAGGTTCTAAAAGATACATTTTGGATTTAGTTTCCATTTAAAATAAGTAAGAATAAATCCTTCATGGTTTTGTCAGAGTGATGTATTATCATACACTACATTCCTTGTGAGCTTTATGTCTCTAGCAACCACAGTTTGATAGTTAATCTCAACCTGATTAAACCCTGTGTGTCCAGAGTTGCCTCCCTTCCTAGGAAGACAGTTAAGCACAAGAAAATTGAGTTATGCTCCAATGTTAAATCTTAACACTGGACCTTAAGCCTTTGCTTTTTGCTAACTAATCCCAACTCTTTAACATCTCTAAGCTGTTTTTTTAAATTATTATTTTTCCACTTGAGAAATGAAAAATATATCCTCTTCACGGAATTGTGTAAGGATCAAATAAGATAGACATGAAAGGAAAATATTCTGTAGCCTGTAAAGCAATTTGAAGTGTAAATAGAGATTGTTACTCTAAAGATTGAAAATGAAGCTTAACTAAAAGGTAGTCTTAAGTGGATCACCAGCTCTCTTTTCCCTCTACCAATCTGAGCTTATTTTCTATAATGAACTCATTGAGTTAGATCATCACGACAAAAATGATGGTGCCCAAGTGCCCAGAGCTCAAAGATTTTATAAGCTCCCAGCCAAGAGCCAAGATCTGTTTCTGTTGATGAGCCTACAGGCTACAGAATTGACTGAAAGGCCAGAAGACACTGATAGGTTTTATGGAGGATGGTCATTTTAAACTATGATAGAACCATGTGTTTGTCAAGAATAAGTATGTGGGCATGAAAGTAGAGAGCTGCATCTGCACCTTAATTGTTACAGAGACCATATCGGGTGAGGGTATGGATGTTCCCAAAGTATTGGGGCTAAAGTTCCTGCTTCAGGAGTTCCAAAAGCCTATACTTGGCCACCCACCTTATACTCCAGTTTCACCAGAGAAATGAGGATCAGAGTTAATTATAAAGCCTTTACCTCGAAAGCAAAGAAGATCTGACTTCATATCCCAAATCCCATGTAAAAACGCCAGACCATATTGCTATGGCCTGAAATTCCAGCCCTGGAAGGAAGAGCCTGGGAAACCCCAGAGCAAAACGGCAAGCAGATTGACCTCCACAGGCACACACACTCAAAATGCCCTCTTGTACACACAAACATACACACACAAAAAATTATATAAAGAGATAAGATGAAAAAGCAGAAGTAGATTTCAATCAGTGTGGCCATTTTGCACACACAGATAAAGGGGTTCAATGATCCCCAAGTCTGTCTACAGGATCCTGACTCAAGCTTTAGTTTAAACAAAGGGAGATCTGGAAGTGTGTGTAGCTAGGCAGTCTTGGTGAAAGCAAGTCTCAGCTGTTCCTTGCCTCAAGTCCTCTTTCTTTCAGGGGACAAGCTGGTTCCCAGGGGTGATGGTTCCAGCTCCAGGACACACTCTGACCATCATAGATAATTGCCCTCTTTGTCAGTGGTCTGTCCTGCCCTCTTTGCTTTTGACTGAAATTGAAGGTGTCTGCAGGTTTCAGGCAATGACTCTTACTTTTGTGCCTTCAGCATTGACAAGAATAGAGAAGGACAGAGGTGGATTCAATGTCATAGGTTTGATATAGACCCTCCTTGATTGGCTAGCATGCCTTCCAGGAGTTAAGCAGTAGTCTAAAAAAACAGGTAAAGAAATAGTAAAAAACAGTAAAGAAAACAGGTGCAACATAAAGGAAGAGGTTCCAGACTTCATAAGTGAATACAATACATTTATGTCATTTTCACTCCTTACTAACTTCGTCCAGTTATTATTATTTGCCTAGTATTCCCTGTAGTTTTCCAGTTTCTATTTTCTCTCTTGTCCACTTAATAGGAAACAGTGTGTGTATGCCTTGGTTGACAGAATATGCCCAGCTTTGCAATTTGCTTACTGAAAATTTAGTACAAATCACTTAATCTCTGTATCTGAACCTCCTTTTGTAAGTGGGAGATAGTCATAGCACTTGATCAGTCTACTGCATGACAGTGTAATGCTGTAATGCAATATTAGTTATTATTTTTGTTATTGTTAGAAATAGTTTCTTTAGGAAAACCATTTGTCGAGAACTGACACAACTTTACTTCAAAAACCAATCTTAGTAGTTGATCCAAATTTATTAACATGATAATCAATTGAATATTTTAATGGTATCATGTGACTGTTTTTCTAGTTTCTCTGAAATGATCTAAAGAGCAGATAACATGGTACTTTGTTCTTATATAGTATCCGTGCCTGTGGGACAGATGGACATTGCTGTTGGCCTGGTTACCACTCCATCTCATGCACACCATATCATAGGCATTCAGCTGCCTGGTTCTGGAAGGCCTGGCAGATTGCCAACCCTATTCCACAGCACAGATAGTCTTATACATTGAAAAGTGACTTTATTTCTGCTGGCCTTGATTTTCTATTCCTGGCTCAATTCACTATTGGTGTTCAGGTGACAGTATTAGCTCAGCACCCTCTCTACTTGAATTATATAGGTTATTTTTATTGTTTAAACTATTGCAAGATAGGTGTTATCACTCATATGGTTAATTGGTGTATTACCAATTCCACATGCATTTTGTATGTAAACTCATAGCATTGCTTTACCACATGTACGTAGATCTTTCATTGATTTCCCACTAACTTGTCTGCTTTTCAGGATTTCTTCTTTCCTAAGAATGGCCTTAAAGTGTTTAATCGTTAGGGTGATTATAAGAATAACCACTTTTTTCTAACATTAAATTTCATTAAAATAAGTTTTCATTGTTCTTAGTAATGTAGTCTTTTGACCTAATCAGTAATCAGCACTTTCCAAAGCACTTTAATTAAACATCTTTCATATTTCTCAAGCACAAATTTATACATAAGAAAGCTAGTTGGAATCATTTTAAAACATTATATGGAATCAACTGTGCCAGAAATATTGTGTTTTATTATAGACAATTTGAAATGTACAGAAGTATAAAGAACCATTATCTAATTGCATTTTATCTTACTTCTCACTTATCTTCATCCTAACATGATTTTTTTTCAAATCTAAGTGTCACATCAATATATTTATAGAGAAAAGGACTTTTTTAAAGAGTATAACAGTAGTACAAATTGATACATATAGTAATAAGGACTTAATATCACCAAGTATTTCATCATTGTTCCTATATACTCTGTTTTTCTACAAGATCATAATACTTTGGTTTCTTTAATATCATAACTCTCTTAATATGTAAGTTCACTCTTCATTTTTCTCCTCTTTCTAACCATTTCTCAGTATCTTTGTTTGGAAAGAAAAAAGCCTGCAGTTCTTTGACAAAGAATTGCACACTGAGGTAGCTCATCCTGGCCTCTATGTACTGTTTATCACCACAACCACATGTAGTACTAGCTGATTCCAGATTTTGGTCAGGGAAAGTACAGGCTGACCCAGAAATATCTTGTTGTGGTTAATTTCAATTGCTAATTTGATGAGCTCTGGAAACATCTGTAAGAAGAGCTGTTGGCCATGCCTGTTGGGAAATTCCTGGGTAATATTACATTAATTAAGATTGGAGACTCACCCACTGTGGGTGGCACCATTCCCTCGATAGTAACCTAGAATGTGTTCAGTGGAGCAAGAGAGCTGAGCACCAGCAAGCATTCATAACTGTCTGCTTCCTGATTGTGTATGAGAAGTGACCAGGGCCTTCAAGTTCCTGCCACCTCAGCTTGCCTGCCATGATGGACTGCACCCTTAAACCACAAGCCAAAATAAATCCTCCCCTCCTTAGGTTACTTTTGTCAGAGTATTTTATCCTATAGTAAAAGAAACTGAGACATTTTTTCATTCTAGATGGAAAGAAAAAATTAAAGGACACTGAGTTTGTTAAGTGAACTGAAGAGTCAATTAAGAAGTCTGCTTCCCCTAGCCATAGGCAAGACACTAACAAATCAGTCCTCTTCATGATGGCTGCATCCTCCTGAGCTAGTGACATAGGATCACTAACTCATAGGATTGCAAAGAAAAATAATAGTAGCACACTAAGTTGTGCCAAAGCATTTAATTCATGAGTTTATAAGGACAGAATTTAAGAAGAGCTATGAAATTTGGGCAATACTAGGGAGCCAGTGAATGTTTTTGAAAACTGGTTAATAAAGAGCAAAAGAAAAAGATCATGGGCTACCTCATGAACTGTGACTCAGCATGAGGGGGTAGCTGCATAATGCTTGGTCGATGTAGAAATTTTTCTTAATCATTTAAGCAATGAGAAAAAATATCATTTTGAAATCTCTAGTAAAACATCTAAGCAGTGATAATCTAGGACTGCTGGGGTCCTGAACATATACAAATATAGAGCTCAGGTCATTATCTAAAGTGCTTGTGAAAATCAAAAACCACAAACCCTTTTTATTGTCTCTTAAAAAGTATCTTAGTGCTTTTGTTACATAGGAAGAGAAAAAGAACTAGAATTTTTTTCTTCTGATTCATTAAAAAAAGAGGTAATATTTTTGAGATTAAAGAAAGAAAAACTGGGCTGAGAGATGGCTCAGGGGTTAGGACTTGCAAGCAGAAGGTCCTGAGTTCGGATCCCAGGTTCCATGTTAAAACAACAGGCAGAAGTGGCAGTAGCCCACAGTTCCAACCCTGATGGGCAGAGCCTAGAAAATCCCAGAGTGAAGGAATAGGGAAGTAGAGGCAATCCAGGATCATTCCCAAAGTCACCCTTGGTCCTCCACAAGGACATACAGTGCCCTCTGACAGACAGACAGACAGACATACAGACATACACACACAAACAATTAATAAATAAAATATTTTTTTAAAAAAAGAAAGAAACACTAATACGAACTTTTTCTACTGAGGTAAACATTGCTAATGAGAACAGCTGTCACTTTAAAATAAACATTTTGCCAAAAGGAAAAAGTAGGTGGAGGAAACATATTAGTGACTAATAAACATCTTTACTAGGGGGACGTGATCTCTCAGATAACAGGGATTCAGATTTAAATTTTACAAGACCATTTTTTAAAAAGTGGCTACAACACAGCATTACCACTGACACTCAGCCAGTAACTTGAGCTTTTGAGTTATTTAACCTCTTATCCATCTGACTTTTCCTTTATGAAATGTGGTTCTTACCCTCTGCCACCGTGTAAGGATTGGTTACGCTTTGTGTTTCTGTGAGGGAACACCCAAAGTCAAGCAATTTAGGGGAGAAAGGAGATTTTCAGCTTACGTTTCCAGACAGGAGATACAGTCTTCAAGGCTGAAATAACAAGGTTGGCAGCAGAAGATGGAGACAGGCTATGTATTACAGACATCTATTGCTTCAAAGCCATTTTAAGCACCATGATATCTTTTGTATGAAGTCCAGACCAATGGGCAAGAACAAAGCTAAATCTCCTCAACAAAGACCAGGTCATCTGTCCTACTCTGCTTCCTTGGCTTCTCAGGTCTAATGAAATAACAAGGGAGAGGTTGGCAGGAGAGGCCAGAGATGTGGCAGACCTTCTTCCAGGAAAAGCCAGACACTAGAGAAACTAAAGGTAGTGATAAGTTACCAAAAGATTTGCAGAACAGCAGAGAATCATCTGATGACAAAGTGGACTAGAGTTTCAAAACAGAACAGTATGCACATATGATTTCAGAGAAAGTTAAAAGTTTGTGCATGTGTTATTTTTATTTAAATGACAGATCATGAACCTAGCCATGCCTTTGTAGGTAACTTCTGCATCTGCAGACTCAATCAGCACAGATCTAAAACATTTGAAAAAGCAACTAATCGTATCTGTTCTGACTGTGCAGGGATACTTTTCCTGTCATTAGACCTCAGCACTATGACAACTATTTACATAGCATATGTGTAGCTTTTTTATGAGTAATCTCCTGATAATTTCACATGCACAGGATGCTTACCTGTTAGGAAACTATGTGATTTTACATCAAGGACAGAGCTTGGACAGACTTTGGTGTTTGTGGGTTGATCCCAGGACTCTTCCTCTCGGGGTATAGAAACATAATGATCAGTTACATAGTTTTGCAAAAGATGTCAAATTGCATTGCAACTGTGTGTTTATGATTCAAGTTCTGTGTACAGATTCACCCTCCTCTTCCTTGTTACTTTCCTATATTGCATGGCTTTTCAGCAGTAGTGCTGATCTAAGAATTTGAATGAAAAGCTCTTTTCATTTTGAAAGCCAAAATCGTTGAAGAGAAAAGAGTTTTGCTTTTTTATATTCTGTGTTATTCATACTGCCAAGGACACTGGCTAATTAGAGCATTTATAATCAGGGCACGATCATTCAATAAACTGTCCTAGTTATCACAAGTGAGGAAATAACAATTTTAATTATCAACCTATGTAGATTCTATTACATAGATGTTACATCTGATATAGATATTCCACCTAATACATACACAAGAATTCAAGGAGGCGAAAGCATACATCTTTCCAAAGCAGCAGCTTAGATCTTCCCTTGCATGCACGTATCTTCACAGTTATTTGTTTCAAATGAGGACTGAGAGTCTATGCCAGTGGTCCCAGAGTGTTGGCTCATGGCGGCAGACACATTCACACTTGGGGGTGGAGGGCTGCAGAATAGTAGCTCACGATCTCTCTCAAGTCATTGCTGTCCACGTCCATCTATTTTACTGGACAATTTTTTTAAATCGTGGCTTTTAATTTCAGACCATCTGTACAATTTGTTATGCTAATTTGCTCATCTCCCCAGGTGTCATTCTCTATATCCTGCTGGTGGGGTACCCACCCTTCTGGGATGAAGACCAACACAGACTCTACCAGCAAATCAAGGCTGGAGCTTATGATGTATGTAATAAGTGTTCATGTTGCTTGAGATAAAAGTTGACTTTTGTTTACTGGATAAGGGTCAGATACTTTTGAATTTTTTGAACTGTAATTTTCAGCACTTTCTCTGATTTATACACTCGCCATTAGGAAAACGGAGATAAGAGAAAGAAATAGAGGCTTGTGTGGTGGTGTACACCTCCAGTCCCACCACTTAACAGGCCAGCCTAGGATCCAGAGTGAGACCTAGTCTTGAAAGAAAGAAAGAGAGAAAGAGAGAAAAAGAGAAAGAGAGAAAGTGAGAAAGAGAGAAAGAGAGAAAGAGAGAGAGAGAAAAAGAGAGGGAGAAGGAGGGGGAGAGAGAGAAAGAGAGAGAGAAAGGAAAGAAAGAAAAAGAGAGAGAAAGAAAGAAAGAAAGAAAGAAAGAAAGAAAGAAAGAAAGAAAGAAAGAAAGAAAATTAACAACTTCAGCAAATGTATTCATTTTGTGTGCTACTTTTTGTTCATTGTCCCCTAAAATTGAAAAAGGTTTGAAGTCTAATGAGAAAACATTTTATCAAAATTCTCATATATTAATTTATTTTGAAACTTAAAAATTTGAAAATTGAGGGTCTGGAGAAATGGTTCAGGGGTTAAGACTCTGCCTCGCAAGCAGAAGGTCCTGAGTTTGGATCCTAGGTCCCATGTAAAAAACACCAGGTGGAAAGATGTCAGTCTGTACTTCTGACCCCGGTGGGCAGAGCCTGGGAAATCACAGAGTAAAGCAAGAGGGAGGTAGAAGCAATCCAGGATGATTTCCATAGTCACCTTTGGTCCTCCACAGGGACACCCAGTGCCCTCTGATACACACACACACACACACACACACACACACACACACATAAAATAACATAAAATAAATAAAAATATTTTTAAATTTGAAGATTCAGCTTTAATGATTATTTCTCCTTTAGAAGATCTGCAAATATTTGTCACATGATTTTAATCACAATATTCAAGTGCAAGTGCTGCATCACTCCATTTTTTTGCCTTGTTTTCATACTGTGCACGCTTTCACTTGAACAGTAGATTATCCAAAAGCAAGATTATTAGAAAATCAGACATGTAATTTGTAATTAGAATGCTTGAAAGTACACACACACATTCATGAATTAGGTTCATAATCCAAAGAGGAATAATTTATTTACATCTTTATCATGCCTGAGCTTTATATTCAGTGATATAACTCCTATTTCTGATAAACACAGTCATATACTGCTGATACTTTCTGAGAAGGGTATTGTCAAATGACTTTGTCATTGTGTGTAGTATGTACTTAACATAATTCAGATCAATCACTTGACCTGGAGTCTTATGCGGTCAGGAACTGGAGTAAACATGAGGTATACGAGGTACTGCTGCTCTAATGTGGTGTACCAGCTTATAGTAAACTTGTTTATTTTGAAAGAAATGGGAGGAGTACACACGATAATAAAATATAGTATAGAAAATATGCCATGTGAGCAGCTGCTTTAGGCTCCTGATGTATTTAACTTCCTCACCATAAGGAACTGTACCCTTTAAAATGGGAATCAGAATAAACTCTTTCTCCCTTAGTTGTTTTTGTCAGGATCCTTATCACAACAATGGGAAAAGTAACTAAAGCACCCCCAGAACAAGTGGTTCCTGGTCCTCTGTAACTGTGATGACCTTTCCTAGAAAGGCACAAATATCTACTGAAGACAGACCAAAGTACATCCACCAGAGACTAATCTGGTGAACCAATGGACTAGCTTACAGAGTGCAGGTGAGGGGTTACTCAAAGGAATTTACAGGACCCCCAAACAGCTGCATCACCACCAAGCCCAGTGCATCTCTGATGACCATCTCATGCAAGCTACATCAGGGAATCCGCTTTCAACCTTTGCAGCTGGGGAAAGAGTAGTAATCAGAATCCTCCATGAGTCTTGTGATCCTCCCCTAGTTCCTCCTTCTAGAGTGTATCGTTAGCCCCTTTACCACTGTGTTTACCCAGGCTGTCACCATACTGTGCTGATCTTACTGTGATGACTACCAGATCCAGGTGATCTGTATCACTCTGTAATATATATATAGTTCTGTGCATTCATGGGAAATATATCTATATTAACTGATCTATTTTTAGATATAATTTTGCTTAAGCTATAGAAAAATTTATGAAGCAATCCCTTGTTAAAGAAGTTGTGTTTGACCAGCCCCTATTTGACTTAGTTTACCATTTTTTTAAAGACAAGATCTTGTGTGTCCCAGGTTGCTTTTGAACTCATTATGTAGCTAAACCTGTCCTTGAATTCCTGACCCTTCTCCCTCCACCCCCTGAGTGCCAGGATTGTAGACATGAACCAATGAGTCCAGCTTAATGTGTTTATTTTTTAAACTTCATAAATTTATGTCTTTGAAGTTTCCATCTCCAGAGTGGGACACAGTGACACCCGAAGCCAAAGACCTCATCAACAAAATGCTCACCATCAACCCTGCCAAACGTATCACAGCCGCTGAGGCACTGAAACACCCATGGATCTGCGTAAGCAGCTGCTCTCCTGATTGGGGGGAGGGGCATGAAATGAAACAGAAACTAAATAATTTAGCTGTGTATTTAAATTACCTTTCCGGGAAAGGATGATATTGAAATGAAATACACTTTTTTGTCTTAAGGCGTTTCCGAAAATGAATCCGTAATGACGAAAAGCATCATTTCCTATAGCAGCATCTGCTTTGCATAGATCGCTAAGTACATATTGTGTCCAATGACAAGAATGCATATTCTTCATGCCAATTATTGATAGACCATGTGAACAGAGGTTAACAAAATAATACCAAGATACTTTACATCCCAGGAAAAGCGAATTCAATGGAGCTCAATTATTTATCATTAAGCAGGTTTAGAAAGGTATGTGAGGTTTAGGAGTTTAGAATAGTTTTAATAGAACAAGTAATGGCCACAATAGTCTAAATAACAATAAAAGTACTAAGAAAATAGAACAGTAGGAAACACAAGAAAAGCCTAATATCTTAAGTAAATTTCTGGGGAGGCGTGGCCAGTGTTAGGGCAACAAACATTGATGCTATGTGAATAACGGGCATCTGAATGGTGAACATAAATACACAGAAGGACAGAGGAGCAAAAAGGAAACAGGATTAAAAGGGGGAAAATGGGGATCAGATAATGTAAAAGACGTGAATACAACTGTAATACCCCTAAGAAAAATAAATAAAAATAAATACTTGTTTAAAAGAAATAATGAAATATAATCAGAGAATTACTGAGGGCTGGAGAGACAGTTCATCTAGTAAAGTGCTTGCCGCATAATCCTGATGATGTGAGTTCAGATCCCCAATGCCGGACACGGTGGCATAAGCCTCTGTAATCCCTGTGCACCTGTGGTAGAAAGCAGAAACTAAAGAATCATTAAACCGTCTTAGGTCAGTCAGCCTGGTTAACTCAGCAAGGGTGAACAGACACAGTCCTAGAAATGGTGCAAAGGCAAGGAAGAGCACCCCAAACTTGTCTTTTACCTTCACATACAAGTCACGGCACATGTGTGTGCCCCCATTCATGTACACACATACACAAACACATATAAACAACAATTATTGGAATAATTTGAGAAATTACTGATCATTTCTATTCTTTTCTATATGCTCCATCTCACTAATAGCCTTGATCTGTATTTTTTAAGTGTCTTTAACCATTGGATATTTGTAAGAGATTCATATCCTTGCAGGTGCACCTTTAGTAAAGATTGAAGCTATATCCTTGGCTCAGTGTGTTTCAAATGTTCTCAGGTCATTTTCCTCTTCTTTCAGCAACGCTCTACTGTGGCCTCCATGATGCACAGGCAGGAGACTGTGGACTGCTTGAAGAAATTCAACGCTAGACGAAAACTGAAGGTAAGAAAGTTTTACTTTTTTGTTGGGGGGTAAATTAGGCATGGTAACAGATGAACTACCATAGTGGGGGAAATAACTTTGACTGAAAGTTTAACTCTCTTTCTAGATCTTAAATTTATCTTATTTGTCACTACTGTGAATGTGCTCAGCTGAACCTGGTTCTAACGGTAGAGCATCCTCAGAGCCACAGGCGAGGGCTAAAGGAAACCAGGAAACAAAAGCAAGAAATCCAAAGTCCTCTGCTAAAGAAATAAAACCAGAAGACTTGTAGTCGCTACTACATATTTCTTGGATCAAAAATTTGCAGGCAGACAATGATTTTGTTTTCTTCTTTCTTTGACAGGGTGCCATCTTGACAACCATGCTGGCCACAAGGAATTTCTCAGGTAGATACATGGAAATCCTTGTCTTTGCTATTCTGGCTTCCTTCTTTCCTTCCTTCCTTCCTTCCTTCTCTTCCTTCCTTCTTTCCTTCCCTTCCTTCCTTCCTTCCTTTCCTTCCTTTCCTTCCTTTCCTTCCTTCCTTCCTTCCTTCCTTCCTTCCTTCCTTCCTTCCTTCCTTCTCTTCCTTCCTTCTTTCCTTCCTTCCTTCCTTCCCTTCCTTCCTTCTCTTCCTTCCTTCTTTCCTTCCTTCTTTCCTTCCCTTCCTTCCTTCTCTTCCTTCCTTCCTTCCCTTCCTTCCTTCCTTGTCTTCCTTCCTTCCTTCTCTTCCTTCCTTCTTTCCTTCCCTTCCTTCCTTCCCTTCCTTCCTTCCTTCCTTCCTTCCTTCCTTCCTACTTACTTCTTTCCTTCCTTCCTTCCTTCCTTCCTTCTCTTCCTTTCTTCCTTCCTTCCCTTCCTTCCTTCCTTCCTTCCTTCCTTCCTTCCTCTTGCCTTCCTTCCTTCCTTCCTTCCTTCCTTCCTTCCTTCCTTCCTTCCTTCCTTCTTGCCTTCCTTCTTGCCTTCCTTCCCTTCCTTCTTGTCTTCCTTCCCTTCCTTCCTTCCTTCCTTCCTTCCTTCCTCCTTCCTTCCTTCCCTTCCTTCTTGTCTTCCTTCCTTCCTTCCTCCTCCTTCCTTCTTGCTCCTTCCTTCCTTTCCTTTCCTTCTTCCTTTCCTTCTTCCTTTTCCTCCTTCCCTTCCTCCGTCCTTCCTTCCTTCCTCTCCTTTCCTTCCGTCTTCCTTCCTTCTCCTTCCTTCTTCTCTTCCTTCCCTTCCTTCTTTCTTCCTTCCTTCCTTCTTCCTTCCTTCCTTCTTGGCTTCTTTCTTTGCTTCCTTCCTTCCTTCTTGTCCTTCCTTCCCTTCCTTCTTCCTTCCCTTCCTTCCTTCTGCCTGCCTTCATTCCATTCCTTCCTTCGTCTCCTTCCTGTCCTTCCTTCTTCCTCCCTCCTTCCTCCTTTCTTCCTTCCGCTTCCTTCCTTTCCTTCCTTTCTTCCTTTCCTGCTTCCTTTCTTTTCCCTTCCTTTGTTCATTTATTCATTCCCTTTCATTTCCTTCCCTTTCCTTTTCCCTTTCTCTTTCCCTTTCCCTTCCCTTCCCTTCCCTTCCCTTCCCTTCCCTTCCCTTCCCTTCCCTTCTTTTTCCTTTTCCTTTTCCTTTTTCTCCCCTCCCTTCCCTTCCAATTCCCTCCCCTTCCCTTCCCTTTCATTGTTGTGGAATCCAATTCTCTCAGGTGTCATTTCTTTTCAAAGAAGAATCTTTGGTGTGGTGTAAAAATAGTTACAACTGCTAAAGTTGTCTGACTGTGAACTTACAGGAAACCTACCTCACAGGGATGTCTTAACAATCAGTGCTCCTCAAAATGATTCCTGGTAAATAGCAATAATGAAAATAATAAGCATCTTATATACAGGCTAAATGAAGCCAAGTAATTTCTTGTGACTCTCCAAAATGGAAGTATATGTTGCTCTCCTAGCACTACTCAAGTTTTAGAATCCTCTTGTTTAGAAACCTCAAAACACTGGACTTTCAAAAAAAATGTTGGCAAATACTAATCAGTCTTACATATGGTGGGGGCAACTAAAGCTTCAGTTAAGTCATGCTTGGGAAATACATAGTTCATATGCTTAGACATAGAGCAGCCGTCACAAATGAGTACCATGGTATAGCGACTTTAATTTTCTAAATAGTGATATAGAGTATCCAGGCATGCAGCTATTACTTCGGCTTTTTATTTTACCTAGCTTGCATGGTCCAATCCTACCAGGTGCTCTGTCATGGCCTTATGGAATGCTCTCCAGCCAGGTGCTCTATCATGGCCTTATGGAATGCTCTCCAGCCAGTTTCTTGTTGTTTCTAGTTCCATAGCCATTTAGAGACAGGTCAGCCTTCCCTTTCTTAGTCAGAGAATGTGAATCCTCGGGCTGGGTGGCAGCAGCAACAGAGTTACTGAACCACAGCCAGTGCTCCTCACAGGACTGTGCCACTCAGCTGGTATGTGTTTGTCCAGTGTGTTTGTAACTTTGTGGCTACCTTTGTCAATTTACCTGTTTGGTAAATACATCATCAGTGTGGTTGGCATTTATATGGATAAGTTTGATGTCATCCCAATACAGTGTTGCCTAATTGATACTACATTAAAATAATTACTATTTACTGTGGCCCTTTGCTCAGCAAATCATTAAAAGATACAGTGATTTATATAGCATGTGTCATTCACAGTTAGCCTGCATGATGCTGTTAAATTCACAGCAAATTGACTTATGGGAACAAGAGGTTTTATTTTAGCTTACAGTTGTCTGGTTACATTGTTAATTCAGTTTACCAGGATAGCCCATGCCAACATCAACAGCTGAGGAAACTGGCCGTACCATATCATTGCTGAGAGAGGGACAAGCCTCACTTGCCAGCAATGCATTTGTCTAAGTATGCTGAAGTATGCCAACTCACCAAACCAGCTAGAGAAATATGACACTGGGCTCATACCATGGAATCTGTTCATCTTACCAACTCCCCCCAACCTCCATCTTACCTACCTGCCTAGAGAATAGTTCTACCAATCATGGACTGGATCTTCTATATCAATTAGACAATCTATTGCAGGGTTATTTAGGGTTTGCCTTAACTATCATTTCTTCCTAAATGTGTCAAAAACTCAGCCTATAATTGTTAAGTTGATATCTGTATTTATCTATCACAACATTATTAATAAAAAACAAACTTTTTAAGAAATCGCCAGTGCTAAAATTATACATGTTATTGAAGTTTGAAATGTATTTTTAGATATACATTTAAGCCTTTATTAATTAATGTTTGAACCCATTTATAGAGGCTTTTTGTTTACCTCAGATACTCCTTTTCCTATCCTGGCACTAAAAACTCATGATTAATTATGATGATTGTAGATTTTTTCTGAACTGTCTTAGCATGAAACACAAATGTTCTTACTCATCACTTCAAGATCAGCTGAATAGCATTAGGTCCATTTATATCTTGTTGCTGATTCTGGGTTTTGTGTTGAAATGCTTTATATTCATTCCATTTCATTGCCAAACAAGCTCTTTAAAGTAACCTGTCCATGAGTATATGGTTATAAAGCTGTTTTTATTTTTTCCTCTCTTCCTGTATGTGGAATGTGTGTCATGTGAGGTAAGGTGCACAAGGGACATATCTGCATACCCCAGGCTGAATCTTTGCTTATCCTCAATCATTCCCCTCTTCGCTTGCTGCTACAATTTGAATTATTCTGTTTGCTTTCTAACCTGCTAGCTACCTCAAGATTTCCTTAATATTCCTTTTTAGCTGTGGGCAAGCAGTACTATCACTATAATAAGGATTTTCTGACATTCTCCATTAAAAAATAAACCTCAAAAATAAGTGCTAAAATCTAAATAAAATTAATGTTTGTGTCCTTAAAATAATTTTAAAATTTTGCCAGAGAGATAACTAAAATAATGTCCTTGATAAAAGAAATATCATTTAGTTTCATTAGTGTTAGGTATCTGTATCTCAGATGCCAAATTTGCTTTTGATGTACTTGAATGGTTGCTTATAATTAACTTTAAAGAGTAATGAGTGCTTTGTCCTCTTTATCTTGGAACTCTCTACACTTGGTATACAGTTGTGTACTAGTGTATGGTTATAGTAGTTGTTCACTGTGTATATGCACAATTTTAGAAGGATGACTTCATTTTGGATATACTTCAGAAGTTCAGTAATAAAGTAATAATAAAAATTTGAAGAGGAGGTGATGGTTCAGTGGATAAGGAACTTGCTAACCACAAACATAAGGATCAGAGTTCATATCTCTAGAATCCACCTAGTAGTTGGGCAGGTGTGGCAGCCACTTGTAATCTCAGCACTTAGAAGGCAAAGACGAAGCCCTCCCCCCCAGGGAAACTGGCTAGCTAGTCGAGCAGATTAATGAGATCTGGGGCCAAATGAGAAACCCGGCCTTACTAATCAAAGATGACACACAATGTCAGCTTCAGGCTTCCACATGTACGTATGTGTACCCACATGTATACGTGCATGCGTATACATACAAGCACACATGCACACACCCCAAAATTAAGAAAAGGCCCCTTCCATGCCTAGCAAAATGGAGTTTCATATGAGACCATGTACTTTAGAAAGTTTTAGATTCAAACTTTCATTTTACATCTTGCTGAAAGTTTATGATTCTTGATTTTTCAGTTCAAAAGCTTTGGTTGAGAAAGCCTTTATATTCTAATTTAAAAGTATAAATGAATGTAGAATTCATTTTAACAGTCATATGTTAAACATTTAAAAAAATTTGCTCAAGGTCAATAAGATGCCATTTGATTTTAAATAGTTATTCATGTTTTGCAGTAAAACTGAAATTGTCTGATGTTGAAAGTATTAGAAAAAGTTATTTAGCCAGAGCAAATTTTTGTGAATGAGTTTTCAACCTCTAGAAAGAAGGGCTTCGGTGGCAGTGTTGACATGGTCACCCTACTTGTAGTGTGAATGAACATATCATAATCTATCAGCTGATGTCTAAAGACTGAAACCAACTTTCTGGATTACTAAAAAGAATAGTCCAGCTAAAGTTCCAGTATCCTTTTCGCAGCTAACAGTGACATAAACTCCATTTGCTCCACTGGAAAAGTCTTCAATTTTATGTCATGAACTACAGAAGAATTGAATTAGAAATTTGTTGTGGCAAAGCCAGAAAAGTGATACTGTGTTTCAGTGTCCTGTAAGTTTCACGCTCATCAGTTTGACATGGATAGTGATACATGTGTTGGTTCACTCAGCAAAGGCGATAGGAGGAGACAGAAGCTGACTTGTCACCTCACTGGGTTTCTAGGTATACCTCACTGAACCGATTTTACTTTCATTTTACAGCAGCCAAGAGTTTGTTGAAGAAACCAGATGGAGTGAAGGTAAGCTAAGCAGGGGCTCTGAGATCATTGCTGCCTTCCAGATGCTGGAGCATATTTAAAATTTTAATAGTCAAGTCCTAAATCTTTATAGTGTGTATTGTTACAGTTCTTTAAAAAGGGTGCAGATTGGGGCCAGGAAGATGGTTTAGTGATTGAAGTACTTGCCCTGCAAGCCTGAGGAAGAGAGTTTGAATCTCCAGATCACACATGAATGCTGTCCTGATTGTAATTCCAGCACTAGGAGACAGAGACAGGCAAGCAACAAACTAGCAAGACTACCCACATCAGGGAACACTGGTTTAACTGAGAGACCTTGAATAAGGTGGAAAGAGATGGGGAATGATTCTCACCATCAAGCTTGAGCCTCCACACTCATGTGTACCCAATACACACACACACACACACACACACACACACACACACACACACACACACACACACACACACACACACACACACACACACACACACACACACACACACACAGAGGGATGCAGATTAAAACATACGATCATTTAATACACAGAAGCTCTGTCTTTTCAATTTGATCACATATAAATATAGTTTCTGTAGAAACTGAATGTTATATCTGTTCTTCTTTACTGTAGTTCCAAATCCTCCTGGTGACCTGGAAATCTGAGAAAAACCAAATGGCTTTCCAAATATTTATGATCTGTACTTAAAGGGCACCAAAATCTGAGGGGAAAAAAATCTCAGGGGACTTAAGAAACCAAGACCAAATGGCTAAACTTTTCTACCTGGGCAGTTTCCCTAAAGGTCTCTGCCATTCTTGACATATTCAACGGTTCCTGCTCTAAATAAATGTTAGAAAAATTGCCAAGAGATAAAACAATAGGATGTCTTAATTTCCTTACTTTCTAATAAAGATAATGTAACTTATGCTCTACCAATCACATTTTGTTTCATTGGGAGTTTACTTTGAATAGAATGTAATCTCATTTGCATAATGATGTTTTTGATCTTTCCAGAGTGGTCTCTTAAGTTTTTTAAAATCATTTTCTTTCTCTTCCGATGGCAGATGCATATAACCCTCAACAGTACATCAACATTCTGGGGAAATACTTCTTAATACTTGTATTTGAACTTGACCCAAAGCTGGGTAGTCAGTGCATAGTGGAAAATGTAACACAAGCAGTCTCTCATGGGTCCGTGTGTTCCTTTCTAGTCATTTCCCCACCGCCTGTCTGTGTGCTACTTGGGAGTTTCGAGAACCCTGGCAACCACCTGCTCCTCTCACAGCAGTGTTGCTTTCTTCAACTAGATTTATCTTCCTTATGCTTATATCACTCACTCTAGATTTCAGAAATGATCATGAATGTCTGCTTCCTCTCAGTTACCTTGGTAGAATTGTGGTATTCTAAAATTTTGAATGTTTTCTTCTGAAATGCTAAGTGACAGAGAGCTCACAAATCCAACTGAGATATGTGTGTCCTTAGAGAAAGAGAAACATTTTCACACATTTTTTTCCCTTCTAGCCTGCCTGTTATCATCTCTTTAAAGACAACATTGCTGTATTCCATGCTTTGGTACTTTAAGTTCAACCAGTCACGTGTTTTTCTTTTCCTTTCTCTTTGACTGGTCAATTCAGAAAAGGAAATCCAGTTCCAGTGTTCAGATGATGGTGAGGATCTCTTATCTGCCAGCTTTCTCCTCCTGTGCAAATCACACTTAGGAGTAAAACAGTCTCGTGTACCTAAGTTAGTGTAAGTGGAGAGCACAGAGGGTCACTTCAGGTCCCTGTGACTCTGCTATCAAAGCACATCACTCCCCTTTCATGACTTATGCTTTTGTTCTGAAATTGAGTTTTTCAAATATATAAGAAGTTAAGCCCTGATCTATATGATGTTAATGGGTTTGATCTAGAAAGACAAAGTCCAGGTGTCTCTTCGAAAATATGGAGGCCAGGAAGTTGTGAATGTTGACTCATATCTGAAGAAGCTGTTTTTAAAATGAAGATCATGTTTGCTGAATTAGAAGTAGGACTTAGTTCACACATGCTGTAGTACATTCTCCATGGAAGTTACCAATGATGAGACAGTGATCTCATGACCATGCTAGCTAAGCATGTTTAAATGAATTATGTATAAACCTCAACACTCATCCAATCCAACATCTGAAACAGAGTCTCTTTCTGTGCCTCAGACAGCAAAACAACATCACTCTGTTTTGCTTCTGTTTATAAAGTCAGTATATTCATGTGTATGATTAAAAGACAACTAGGGTTGAATCTCATACTCATTAATTGACTATTTGGAAGCAAGGGCTTCTAGTTTTCACCTAGAAACTTTCCTTTTATTTTTGAAATAACTAATACTATAAATTCCCACAAAACCTTTCTCATTAAAAAAGACTATTTAAAATAGTCTATTCAAATAGTGGATAAAATAGTAGTTGAGGCCCATATTCACTTAGCTCATGTTTCTCCTATTTGCCAATAACTTAGAATGGCCTTCATCAAAAGAGATAGTGGTATGTGTGAGCGTATGCACTTGCTGTTCATGTGTGAATGTTTATGGAGGTAGAGGGTAGTCATTCACTTGAGCAGATTAGTTTGTATGCATAGACATAAACATGTAACATTTTCATCAAAATACAGCAGCTCTTAGCAAACACATCCTAACAGGGGAAAGAAATCTGTTGTATCATAAAACAGGAATGAAAATACCTCAGGATATTTCATTTGTATCTATTGGTTTTTTTGTATCTATTGTTATAAACTAAGTGCAGCATATTAAATCCATGTGACACCTGAAGCATGAGTGTCCAGATCACTTGACAAGAAGCAGCACTTCTGAATGACCAGTAACTCCTGTGTGCATCCCTCTCTTTCCTCAAGCATTTTATGCTAACTAAAGTACGTTTTGACCCTTTTACCTGAAACACCACTACCTCATAATCTCTTTTTACCTGTCGTACAAATTTGTGTCCAATGGTATATAACTGATTTGAAGAAAATTTATCTAAAACTCTTTTCAAATTTTATGCTAATGGCTTAACCTTTATTATGTCTTTCCAATAAAAGGAGATTAAAACTTTTCTTCTGCATGTCGTAGGCCACTGTGTTATAGCTCATAGGTCACAATGTTATAGCTCATTAAATGGCAATGATACCACTAACCACACAAATGTGAATGAACAGAAAAGCAAAACATCATATACTTGAATTAATTTCTACTTTCTTCTCACTGGCAGCGCTGAAACAACCTGTAGGCACAAAGTGCTAGCAGGCCCACATGATTAGGGTTAATCACTTCTGTTGTTTAATATTCATTTTATACAGTGTGTGCTTCTGTTTAAGTCTATAAGTACTCATATCGATATTAAAATTATGGGACTAAAATGCTTGGTATACAAGCAAAAGGACTGGAGGTTGGATACCCAGATTCCATATAAAATTCTGGAGTGGGGGATGATACACTGATAATTTCCAGCCTCAGAATGCAGAGACTGGGAATCTCCAGAACAAGTTGGCTTGCCAAAACAGTCCTTTCAGTGAACTCTAGAATTGATTAAAGACCCAATCTCAAAAGAATACAGTAGAAGAGTGATGGAGGATGGTCCCCAATATCAACCTCTGATCTTCACGTGCACACATACCCACAGACACACTAGCACATGCATGCACACACACGCACATCCCACATAATGCACATGAAATATGAAAAAGTATAAATAAATAAAATTATGGGGGCATATTCCTTTACAAAACAATAAATAACAAACCTGAATAATATGCTATAAGAAAGTGAATGTTAATTAAAATTTGTCTGATAACTATCATGAACTATGTCAAGCATGAGTTTAAAGCAATGCGCTGATTGTTGTTAGCCTTTTATTCTTTAGCACCCAAACTTTTTAGGTTTCCAAGTCATCACTCTTCTACACGCAGCCTTCTGTGTGACTCATTGCAATATGTAGCAAACTCTGAGATGCTTGTACAGCATGACGCCATGGTGGTCAACACTGTCTTGCTTAAGGATAAGCTCAACTGTGTAAATGCAAGGAACAATATTACCAAGTACTCTTTAAGAATAGCAGTCACATTTTGTCAGAAACTGTTGTGTGTTCCTCCCAAGCAACTGAGAAAAATAAGTCCTTTCACATTCAGCGTACAGAATCCCCGACTTGTCTTTGAAGATGCATCCCTGAGGAGACCCAGAGTTATCTTTTAAGAAAAAAGCACTTTAGTGTCTGCATTTTGTCAGAAGATCCAAGTTTTTAATTGGTTACATAGTCATGTAGAAATGATGGGTCTCTGGAGAAAGACTTGGCCAATATGTAACTTCAGGCTCCAAAATAAAAGGAGGCGGAGGAGCAAAAGTAATGTATTCATGACAGTGAATATAACTGGCAGTTTCGAAGCAATCTAACTTGAAGAGTATGAACGTGGCAGCATTCGCTTCATACTCTACAACTCGATTTGAGTTCCATGGAAACCTCTCTATTTGCTAAGGCAGCCCAGCCAAAGCTCTTGTGTCACAGGCAAGGGCCTTCAGAGACTAGAAGGAAGTTCTCATCAAACCTGTCACTCATCACAGTGTCTCTCGCATCATCTTCAGTGACTTTATTTTCATGTCTTTTTCTCTATGTTGACATGATACGTGTAGAGACATTGGCTACCAAGAAGTTTAAGGCATTTCTGTTTCTATTTTCTGCATATCCACAGATAAACAACAAAACCAACGTGGTAACCAGCCCCAAAGAAAATATTCCCACCCCGGCGCTGGTATACCTGGACTCTTTGTAACCCTTCTTAAGTTCTTGACTGTTTTCTATTGTTTCTCTCATTTGCTTTCACTATATAGATACATATGTAAAAATATAGTTTATTTATTGTTGTTGTTGTTTTCCTTATTTTATTTGCATTTTCAGGTATAAAAAGTTATTTTTGGTTTTGTTTTGTTTTCCTCTTCTTATACTTGTTAAGCAGTGTGCTTCTAACATGAGATTTCTCATTTTGCTGTGGAGCATTGTAGTTGGACTTGTTGCATGCTGGCTTGGAAATACAGTAGAATGCGCTCCGGTTACTCTTAGCTCTTCCAGTGATGATAGCTTGAGATTACGCAGACAAAGGTTTCTCTTTTTGTGACCAAATGTTGGCATCAAGGAGAGCTAACAGGATTCTTGCTAGATGACATAAGAAGTAGACCTTATTCAGAGTTCCAATTTCACTCTCACTGAAAGACAACATGGCTTTGTTTAAGACCACTTTTTGTGATAAAGAGGCACTGGGGAATTTAAAGCCTTGTTCATTGTCTTTTAAATTTTCACTGTTTCACTCTCTTCCAAAGAACCAGATCACATCCCATACAAGCTTAAATTATCAAGCGGAAAACAGTTTTGTCCATTTCAATCCACTGTCCACAATTAACAACTTGATCAGTTTAGTACATGGAGATAGCATTATATTAAAATTCTGAATCTGAATTCTGACCTTGGGTATACTGAGTTCCATAATATTTGGTTTTCAGAAGTTGTTTTTGTTACATTCCCAGACTATTGTTTCCATTGAATTAAAAATGTTAGAAGCTATTTTGCTTGTGTTAGCCAGTAGGTTCAAATTAAGAGCATCTGAGGAAAGATATACCAAGAGAGGAGGGTCAGATTGGTAAAACATTAGCTTAATTTACAGTCTCCAGTCCTACAAAAGAATTATATATATGGGGATTGCAAAAAAGAAAGCAGATCATGTACTAGTAAAAACTCAGTGTTGCTGCTCAAGCCAAAGAGGAAAGGGAGAAAAGAAACAGAAGGCTTGTGTGTGTTTTCTGAACAGGCAGTCCTCCATTCTGGGATGGAGCTGTGAGGAGACAAATCCCATGGGTTACAGTAGAACAGCAAGAGTAGAACTGTCAGGTCATGAAAGTGCCAAGCATGCTGTCGATCCGTGAACACTGAATCACTTTTTTAAAATTTCAGTTATTTGAATGTCATTTTCTACATGAAAAATATCTTTTAATTTTCTGGTAGAAAATGTAATTTTCTTGATAGAGTAACATGACTTTAGATCAAATATTCTCTATTAAGTTCAGAAAGCAGGTATTTTCTAGATGTAAATTACCCTAGGATTTAACAGTAATAGAGCTTAACTCTATAAATTAATTACTAATTATGATCACTAACTGATTAGCTAAAAAAATTTTAAATGAACTTTTTGAATACTCCTTAGAATTTCTCATGGCTTTATGAAACATCTTTTTGAACATTTTTTTTAAAATATGAAATGTTTCAAAATTCTCCAAGGGTATTCAGCCTATGTGTTAACTATGATGACACTATGGTCCATTCTCAAAGTAATACAGCTGAGGAAAAAAAATCATAAAGAATTCAAAATTGTCTCAAAGTTCTGTCCACCGTGTCCTTGACTGGTTTCTAATGGGCCGGACATTAACAAGCCACTCATTAGAAAAGAAAAGAAAGCTCCATCTGGCACAGGACCCAGTGAAACAGTGAGTGCCTCTTTAGGTTTCCACTCGCACAGCCCTGCCTGTAGGCCAATCAGGAATAAGGTCTTTTGCATGCTGCTTCTGGGCAGGGAGGGGGGCGTGTTATCTCCTGGGTTCACCAGGGAGATCTTCCATCAGAGATCCTATCAGCTGCAACCTCTTGAGAGCCTTTTACATCGCTTCAGCTCTTGCCACTGTTGAGTTTTGTCGGTTGGCGCTCTCTCTGCTCTGTCCCACAGACTAGTAAGAATGTACTTACCAATACAAACTGTTTCTTTCTCTATTTTGTTCTTACTCAGGAGCCCCAAACTACTGTAATCCACAACCCTGATGGAAACAAGGTATTCAGAAAGAATTGACACCATCTTGCTTTTGTAAGATTACAGATCTCATCAAATAGCCAGTGCGAAATTAATTGGCTATTTGAAAATGGAAAAGAAAAGACTTGCCCTTCGTCTACCACATTTTCTTTTTGGCCTGATTGGTATAGAATGCTCCATACAGTTCTTTCAAATACAAATCAATGCTGGCCTGAAAGGGAAGTCAATGATACCTTTGTCAATAAAAAATAGGAGTCAAATCAAACATTTATAAGTCTTGGTGTCAAGATGACTGTGTATCTTAAGCAATTCCATGTGATCTTTTTTTTTTTCCTCCATACCTGATTGTCCATTGTATGGTAGATGTATATGGTACTGCATGATATTTCAGAATTTCTTCCTCTCACTTCTTTGTCTTCAAAATATCAACTTCAGCTTGTAGGTGTTTTTTAGTTTCATATACTTGATGTTGCTTTTGAAGTTTTCAGTTGCATTCTATTATGTTGTCATGATGGGATTTTGTTCTGTTTCGTTTTTGATGTTTTGTTTCTGTTCGTTTTTTCAATTCCCTGTTTCTGATGATTTGCTGGTGGCATGAATTTAAGGAGAATCAGGGAGTTTCATTTCTTGTTGAATCTGTTTGTTTTCGAGTTGTTTGCATTTTGGTAACAGACACTAAGTACTTATGCCAATGAAGACTAATGCGTTCTACCTGTTGTAAATTACTTGTACAGCATGTTAAGAAAACATCAGCATTTGCATATATACATCTATTATATGAAAAGAGGCATCTTCTGAATGTGTTCTGTGCTTCCAGCTTATAACTTTCTATACATTACCTTATGTAAGGGAAGAAAAAAAGTATATCCAACTCTCTGAGATACTGAGTATAGTCATGAGCCTTACTTCTTACTCTTACCAACGATATTCAAGGCATAGGAAATACGTTTCATCACTGGTTCAACATGGACTTCATCTGAAACCATGAAAATAAGCACATGAATTGTGTTTTTTAATCTGAAAAGCATTTTATTGTCCTGATATTGAAAATGTTCTAAGTCCCCAAACCATGAGGTAGTCAGGACCACCACATTGGAGAGTGATTTCTTTAATAGCACTACCAAAGAAAGATCAAGCGTAGCACCTGGAGCGGACACTTCCATAGTTCTAGCTGTGTCATTTGTAAGAGTTGCTGCATGGTTTTTATTGCTTACATGAATCAGTTTCTTTTTACAGTGCATGGGTTTAACTTCATGTTTGAGTTTAAGTCTCAATGCTACATCACATTAAGAAATGCATGAAGACTTTTTTTGTTTTATGTGTGTGTGGAGACTCTGGAGACAGCTTCAATTAGTTCATCTCTTTGGTTCACATGATATATATGATATTTTTGTAAATAAAGTTTGGTTCCAATTGTTTTCAGCCCTATCTGTTAATTATTCCAAGTAGAAATTGTTTTTATGAATATTGCAACATTTCTTTGCTAGAAACTATTTTACTAATATATTTAATGAAAATATGTATCAAATTACTTTAAGAAATATGACTAAGTACTATTACAGTGTACTTTTAAGTGTGCTTGCTTCTTCAGCTATATTCGTAATTTTCAAAGAAATTGTCCTTTGAGTATATAAGTAGGTTTCTTGATCAAAAACAGTCTATTTCTGATTTAGAAAAGAGTAAAAGAAATTGACCTTGAAAGAAATTATTCATTATCCATGTATTATCCAAATCATAACCTGACACTTTTTCCCTTATAACTGCTTTTAGCATCTTTCATTTTGCGACCTTAACTTCTTTGTACTATGATACAAACAATTAGAATCTCTCTCTACAACATATAAGGTCCACAAATAGCTGCAAATGCAGTAGTTTGCTGATTAGTTTATCAGGAATAAAAGTCTTATTTTAACATTCAAATTAATTTGGGCTGACATTCAATGTCTCAGAAAGATGTGTAAAGCACACTTCTAGATACACTGTAATTTGAATTTATCTCACACAATTTTTAAAATAAACTGATACTTCTGCTGCTTCCACCAATCACCTGGATTATACTGCGCCAGAGATCAGGCAGCCAGAGTGCTCCCTCTTTGACATGTTTGCCACATGTGATGTTTTATTTCTGTTGAAAGTCACTTAATGTATTTGTCCATTTGCATGTCAGCCTATGCACAGAGCCTGCTGAAGATATTTGCATGATATCATATATCACTAGCCAAGTCGTGAAGAAGAAATCAGCTTTTCCTTGTATATGACCTAAAATTTTTTTTTCTTCTGATCAGGAGTCAACGGAAAGCTCCAATACAACAATCGAGGATGAAGACGTGAAAGGTATGACTGAACCACAAATGATAATTCCTCTCAAAGCTCCACATACCTCAAAACTAACTGAGATCCTATTAACCAGTTCAGAATGGAAGCTCATGCAAAAATGCTTTTTGTTTTATGAGTAAATTATTATATTGAATTATGAACTGCTGTGAACATACTGAGTGTCAATTTTTTCACATCCTATGTGTTTTAAACAGTGATAATATGGGATCTATGCAAGGATATTGTAACCATAACTAATAATAGTTTAGGTAGATAATTGCATGTCAAACACAGAGGTTAAAAGTAACAGCAAATATATGCATACCATAAGTATATTCATGAAACCTATGTAGAAAATGACTTATGGGCTGGAAAGATGGCTCAGAGGTTAAGACTCTGTCTCTCAAGCAGAAGGTTCTGAGTTTGGAGTCCAGGTCCTACATAAAAATGCCAAGCAGAAATGGCAACAATCTACACTTCTGACTCTGGTGGACACAGCCTGGGAAATCCCAAAGTGAAGCAAAAAGGAGGTAGAAGTAATCCAGGATGATTCCCAACGTCATCCTTATCCTCCACTGGGACACACAGTGCCTTCTGATACACACAGAGTTGTATCACATAGACATACACTAAATAAATAAATAAATAAATAAATAAATAAATAAATAAATAAATCAATAAATAAAGTTTAAAAAAGAGAGAAAAATTTATATTCAATGGTATACCTTGAAAATGCTTTAAGCTTTTGATAGTCTCAAGTGGATGTCAATGGAATTTTATCATAAATTTCATGTACATTATTGACATCATTTTCATTTTGGTTGCCAAAGATTTTTTGGCATTGACTTTTTTTAGAGTTTCTGCACAACATACCAAACACACGTTTGCAGATACTTACATCCTTTTGGCCACATTACTGGTTTAGAAGTGTTTCAATCTCATTTGCATTTTGTGTACTTACTTTTGTAACTCCAGTGCATGCAGCTACAACTTCTGTAGTCCATTTGTCTCTAAGCTATTCTAAAATAGAAATGATAACAACGAAGGTATTTAAAACTGATATCTTAAAGGACAAGAAGTAATCTTTAAAATTGTAAGATGTGACCTATCAATAAATAGAACCTTAACTGGAAAACTAACCTGGTAATGTTCTAAAGTAAATGTTCTAAATGGTCTTGCAATATTATAGCCATTATTATGAATTGCAGGCGATGTTCACGTTGTAGAATACAGAACTGGGAAGTTCTCAGGTGAAGAACCTCTGACCAGCTTAGGAAATGAGCATGGCTGCTGACCACAGTTGTCAGTCACAAGAGAGGCCTGCTGGCTTGTTTTCTTTTTGGCTGAACAGAATAGCTGACGCTATTGAAGTGCACTCTATTTATATTGCTAGCGCACTGACCTATCTCAGCTAGAGGTGGTCAGTCATCATGTTTTGCAGTGCAAAGGTGGACAGCTGTGTCAAGGGCTTTGCTTAGGAAGTCTGTTCATCTCACTTTTGACTCTGAGCTAAAATTTGAACTGAATTTTATGAGCCGCTGACGCCAATCGCCTTAGATTGAAGAAGGTTTGGTTAGCCAAACACACAGATATGCCACTTAGCTTTGCCAGCGATCCAGGAAGCATCATCTTTTATGAGAGTTTAGTTTCATTAGCCTCTTCAACTGAAGAGCTGCTTTCTATGACTTTGATAGCTGATACCAGGATTTGGATGAGCACCCATGGAGAAATTCCAGGTCCTGGTGTTCAGGAAGAAAAAACTGAGAAGAGACGGATGGTGGCAGCAGGAGCGGAGATGGTTCTTAGGAGAAGTTAAGCTTCTAGGAGAGGAAGCAAGCCAGAGCAAGAGGAGTTCAGCAGCTCAGATGGCCCCTGTTACCTGAAGGACGGTCTCTTATGTCCCTCAGTGAGGGCTCACTGGCTCATCTGCATGACCTGGGTTCTTCCCCACATGCTTTAGCCTTTTGTACCACTTCTACTCTGCGTGGCTCCTCAGTGATTGACATCTCCCCTGCAGTGAGTATGTCATATTCTAATACACCACAGTCTCCTTCAGATGGACTGGAGGTGTTTCCCAGCCTTCCTCTCTACCAACTAGTTTTTCTCATACGCTCACTTCCCAGCCTTGGCGACGGCCTTCCGAATCTCCCTCTCCTCCCTGTTCTCCTGCTTCCAGTCCTCACATTCTTCCTTAGTCAGCCTTCTGAAATGATGTGCATTATCCACTGCAGAAGCTAATCTTTAAATAACTAAAAGCATCCAGGAGAATTCAAGACCTCGCTATATGCAAGTTGTTGCTATGACTAGGCCTATACCTTGGCAACAATAAGAAGGGCTTTCATCAGTGACCTTTCTCATCTGAATTTGAATCTTGAATTACTAGAGTACAGAGAAATTTAATTTTTAAGAGTCCTTCAGCTGCGCATGATGACACTCATCTGCCATTCCAGCATTCAGGGGACTGAGGTAATAGTATATCAAATTCAAGATTAACCTGGAATATGTAAAGAGTTTTAGATCAGCCTGGGCTACTTAGTGAGACTCTATCTCAAAAACAAAACAAAAAAGAGTCACTCAGGGGCAAATATAGAAATGCTTTCATCTTTATAGTTGTGTTCAGTGTACAAAAACAAAATTAGGAAAATTAAAAATAATATTATGATTAAAAGAAATGACTAACTTGATAATTGAACATGATATGCTTGTTTTTCTTGAACCTAATAATTAAGTTATTTAAGTTTCTGCTTAATTCTACTAGTATAGATCTGGCCACAGAGTTGCAAATATAGCATATTAGGCTGTGTTTTCTATGCAGTCTTTTGATAGCAGCTAGCCCTTTTGATACTGAATGCCAGAAATCTTTAAGAAGACAGGATGATTTGGATGGCACCATTCTGCCTGTCAGGCAGGTGGCAGGTGAGAGATTATAAATGATTTCTAATGTGTTTATTATGTTGGCGATATGCCTGTGCGGCAATCCCTCCATTCATCATAGTAGAGTCCTCGAGAAAGCCCTAATGTAGTTATACCTATGAATAATTTTGCTCCCTTCATCTCAGGGTTTGCTATTGCTCTGTGCAGCTTAGCAGGAAATGTGTGTATTATCTGGCTCTGTGAAAAATCAGTTACCTAGATTTCTTTCATCTAGGAATTCATAGAGGCAATATATAGTTCAGCTGAAACCTATCCTGTATGCATACCCAGAAAGCTGTATTTCTTCATTCCAATATCCATACACTGGCTGACCACAGTTACGTGCACCCTCGTTTCCAGGGTGAAACACGTCACTGTGCACCAGGCTCTTTAAGGCGTGTTTCTGCACCATGGTCCCACATGATAGTTCATGCTCTCCCCAGAGTTCCTGGTGCACATGTGAGGAGCACCTACTTAAGTTGCTTTCTGGTGGCCCAGGATCCCTTGAATACCATACCTCAGGCTTCCCAAGCAGGGTTCCTAGGAACTGCTAAAGCAGCCATGGTCTCTGTGTTTCCGCCACTTTAACAAACATGGCTGAATCACATGGGTACCTAATCAGAGGAAGAAAGTGGATAAATCAACAGCACAGTTCCCTCACCCACAACTGGCAGAGGCTAGAGAAAAGGGGGAACTGTGGACAGGTGTCTTGAGGGATGTGAAAGAATGGGTTGTTGTAGATAAGGAACCTAGAGCATCTGAAACTAGAATAGGGAGAAGGACATTTTCGTTTAAGTGCTTGGTGGTTTCTATTCAGAACAGCCTACAGTTCTCTGAGATTAGTCTCCCTTTTCCTTGGAGCTGTGTAAGTTATCTCAGTTACTTTATTCATTCTGCAGTTATTAAATGCTTACTGTTTGCTTGAGCTTCAGGATTCTTTGTGAACTGGTCGAGTTCAAAAGATTCAAAGACGCAGAGTCAAAACATTCTTATGTGTGCTTTACCTGGGTTTTTTTTTTTTTTTTTCTTCTGTAAATTAGGCCCAATTTCTTGCTTGACTCAATAATACTAAAAAATGGCACAAAAATGAGGCTCAAGACAAGATCATGTTTTATGTAAGAATCCTTTTATGTATTTGTTTTCATTAAAAGTGGAAGCAAGGTATGCTGGACTTCCTATAATCAAGCACCAGGAGGCTGGGCTTAAAGAGTCACTATTTGGAGGGCAGCCTGCCATGAAACAAAAGAAAAATAAATACTTAATGGCAGCTTCACACTGATTACAGCCCCCTGTTCCTTTCCAAGCCGCTGCCATGCTAAGGGCCTGACCTTATTTTCAGAGTCTTCTTTCAAAACCTCCAGAGTATAGTTCCGAGTGGGTAGGAGTTTATTGTTTTCTTTCTCCAAAGGCAGTGTGCTCCATTTCTAATGCTGAGTAGCTCAGGTTCTTAACACGGTCCTTCACCCAGAAACCATTTTTCCCCTCATCTTGTGTCAGGAAGCTCAGCAGTGACCCCAGTGCCGTGGAGAACCACTGACAGTTGGAAAGCTAATGGGAATCTTAACAAGTCCCAGATGCTATCACAGCCACACTGTGGCTATGTACTCAAAACAACAAACAAAAAAAATTCTGCTAAAGCTGACTCATGTTCTCAAATTTTAAGACAAGTTTGTTGAACTACCCAATCCCATTAATACATTTCTATTGAAGCATCACATTCTGTTAATTTCAGGTGTTATCCACCAGGTCTCATTAGTTTTTCATTAGTACTGAGGTTCTAGCAGGACGCTCACTGCAGGGTGGGCGCCTGTAGTCCTGGAGTTTAGTGCTGGTCCTTCTGCACTGTATGCATTTGAAAGACTGTCCTCTGCTTTGTGGCTGTAGCCACAGTTTGCAGGGCCTGTCGCTGTGTGCCGCAATGCTTCTCCACTTCCTAACCCACTCAGCACCATTGCTCAGAGCTCCCTTCTCCTTCCTGATTGAGTGCACGGCCATTTGCTCCATCCGCTGCTCTTTCCCAGCATGCCAGAGTTGTGCAACACCCGCGGAAGTTGGGCTCCTGTGTGTTCTTGTCACCTCTGTTCTCATCCTGCTTCCATCACTTCACTTCAGCTCGCCACCCAACAGCTGCTTGGACCTCTCGTGCCTTTCATCCACTGTGCAGGCCTAGCTCAGCCCAGCCCAGCACAACGCACAGACATCACTAGCCCTGAGACCATGTTCTCCCCTTTCTCCTTTTCCTGAAGCTGTCTTGGATGTTTACAAAAAACCCCCTTAAGAACAATGATGCCGGCCCGCTTATCACTTAAGTGGGGCCTGGTGCTACCCCAACATCATAGTCTCAGCTAACCTACCACATCTCTCCAAGACTGAGCATTGTAATTCTATCTTGTAAATTTGTACATTAGTGGTAGTGTGATAACCAGATACTCAGAGTCATCTCCCCTGGTGGACTACTACTGTCTTCATGAAGATCTTCCTTTATATGCGGTATTTCTTGGGAGTATGTGGCCACGTGATCCTGTTCTTTTCACATCAGCATGCCACTCAGGCTTGTCTGTCTTTCTTGCATTTCTCACTTGAAGAGGACATACAAATGCAAAAAATAACTCTTGGGCATTTTACTTATGGATTTGGGATCACAATGATCCCATTGTATTGGGCTGAAAATGTCTTAGACAGCCCATGGTATAGTATATAATAATTTGTGATTTCTGGCAAAATTTTTATTTCAAAGATATTCTGGAAGACGTGTTTATTTGCATGTATGTATATCTGTTAATCTTTCAATTTTAAAGGATATATAACATGGGATTCATGCAGAATTGATTCTCCTCTAACCTGAGTGCATAATTAATTTGTCTAGATTTTTTTCACATTCTTCTGGTTTACCTCCCCACTTGCTGTTTTTCTCTTTCCTGGTTTCCCTTTGTCGACTCATGTATTGAGTTTAGTAGGAAAAAAAAAAACATAAAAAAGGCAAAAATCAAAACACAACTATTTGGATAGCCTTTACATTTTATTAGCTATTATAAGTGATTCAGAGATAATTTAGAGTATACTGGAGGATGTGGCAGATCACAGAAAGAACTTGATTGTGTTGTTTGTAGAGGTCTTGGAATTCCCCTTGGATGCCAAGAGATAAGTGTGTTTTGAGAGTCTATCCATGAGTTTCCCAGCTTTGATTAAGCTCACAGTTATTGAACTTTGAGCACCTTTTAATAATTCGCCATCTTAAAATATGACATTTATTATTCATAGATATTAATTTACATGACTTAAATAACAAGAGATGACCAAATGCCAGGTGCCATGGAATATAACTGTGATTCTAGCATTCAGGAGGCAGAGGCAGGAGAACCCCAGTTCCAGCTCAACCTGGATTACATAGCCAGTTGCAGGCCAGGCTGGGCTTCAGAAGGAGGCCCTGCCTTTAAAATAATAAACAAACAATAAATGAATAAATTTATGTTATTAAGCATTTTATACCTGGCAAGTTCTAAGCCAGGTGTAACATAATTGCAGAGACAGTGAAAGACTTTCCTGGTTAGTCTATGTATCTCTTTTTACCATTTACCAATATAATAATAGCTAAATTTAAGAGTATGTGTAAATTATAAAATATTACATTCTGTTGCTTTTATCATTTTGGACTATAATCTTGCCATCTTATTTTTTTAATCATGTAAAATGTATGATGTAAGCAGCAACCTGAATGGAACCTGGAATCTTCATCTTCTAATTCTGTTCTTTATTCAACTCATTTTGGGCAGGTCACATAACCTCTTTGTTGCCTAGTAATAGCACATTAAAATCCATAATACAGGTTTGAAGTTTTTTTTTACTAAACCACTGTGGTATAGTACTATTAGTCAATTGTTATAGGTCTAATTTTTAAGTATGTGCAATTGACATTATATAATAATATATCTTACCAGTATAGATGCTAATAATATAATCTATACAAATTAGCCATAACAATACATTTAACCCTAAGAAGAAAGAAGCAGTAAGTCAATATAATTTAAGGAAATTTGCTTACAATTGGAAAAAAAATAGCATCTAGTAGTTGATAAATAAAATTGTTTTCAGTAGTCTTAATAGACTGTCCAATCAGCAGATTAGAACATTATGGTGCCAACTATCATGGGGTCATGTTTGATTTTCCTAAATTTCCTACTGTGCAAATTTACTCTAATACTATTAGAAAGTACTAGTCAACTTCATTTATATCTGCATAAAAGTTAAATCTTAATTCTGTTTCTTAACTATGATTTTTACATAATTCTTATTAGATTATTTACCAGAATAAAGTACTTATTTAAAAATATGCTCTCCTCACTGAGTTTGCATTGTTTTCCACTAATAAATGCATCTGAAATCTTGTGAAATCATGTTTATATTGTGATTTTTCTTGAAAGTGTTACTATTTTTTTTTCTGCTGTGAATTGCTAGAATAGAATTACTTCCACTTACCCAGGAGAAATTAAATCTAAACTTGTCAGATAAATTAATCTTAGTCCTGTGACCTGTTAATATTCTACTGTGTTACATTTGAGGGGAATATGTTCCATGGACAAGTAAGGCAGCAGGAGAAGCGGAGAGAGAAAGCGTTATTGAATGAAGGGGTTTAATGAAAAAGGCTGCAAAAATGGTCTTTACCTTTCCACTTAAGGCAGTAGTGTTTCATTGTTCAGTTTGGTGCAGGTAATATTTCATAGACACTAGCCACTTTCTTGCTGCATGGAAGAAGTCTGGAAAAGCAAGTATAGTTCTATGTGACAGTGGAAAGAGCAACCTGGATTAGGTTAACTCCATGTGAGTTACAGAGTGTGATTCAAGTGTAAATCATCACATAGTGAATTGTGATCAGTAGCACCCAGGGAGCCATAAGACTCATGTGCAGTTTAGACATAGGATCCTTCCGAAGTAAGCTTTGGAACATCAGTCCATATTGCGAGAAGAGATGGGTGTGGCACATCCAGCCTTCAAGTTCTTGTACTTGAAAGTTTTGTGTTGAACTGATTTAGTGGCACATATTTTATATTTTTATCTGTGCATTGACCTTTCCTTCAAAGTCCTCAGGTGTGTTACTAAATACAGTTTCCATAAGAATACTATTAAGATACTGAAGGAGGAATTGTTTGCTTTCCTTTTTTGTGATTTTTTTCTGAAAGCTGAGTTTGTGGGAAGACTGTTGTACTCTGAGCGCATTCATAGTCCATTCTTTAGCTTTCTCTAGCTTGTGAGACCTGGTTAAATGTTATAACTTTTTGTCTTGACTCCATCCCATACTAAGTGTGGGAGCTTAGCAGAATTAAATTTTGGAATTTTGTACTCTCTGTCTGTCAACTGGAAACAATAGCATTTTCTAAACTTTTGGATGCTGAGAATCAGCAGTTTCTAGATCGGAAACGCTGTTCATAGTGCTGAACACTATAGCATTTTGATGAGTTGGCACTTGCTGCTGTTGGAGCGCCAGGTCCTGAGTAGTCACTAAGGTTACAAAGACAAATGAGCAGAGCCACTGTGTTCAAGTCCTCACGAGCAAGCTGATGGCTTGCTCCTGTAGTCAGTTCCTCTAAGAACACCGAAGCTAAGCACCAGTTCAGACTGGCCTGTATTTGAAAGGGCCTCTCATAGCTATGACTCCCGGGCTGGTTCAGGAGTTAAAGTCATTGCCTTGCAAGCAAAAGGACCCAGTTCACACCCCAGATCACACATAAAAAGGTCAGGCAGAAATGGCAGCAGCCTGCCCATCTGGCCCTGGAAGACAAACCAGGAAACCCCAGAACAAAACAATAAGGAAGAAGACCAATCCAGAGTGATTCCTAGTGTTACCCTTGTGCTTCCACAGGTGCATGTGCATACACACACACACACACACACACACACACACACACACACACAGAGAGAGAGACAAGAAAAATAAAAGCTCTGGCTTCAGAAGCTAGTTTTAAAGGCCAAGAAGTTGTATTAACCAGAAGGAGAGTTAGGAGAGGAGAACCAAAGCACATTTCATGCAGAAGACATGGAAACAAAGTACAGTATATCTGAAGTATCACAAACAGCTCAGGTTGCTATGGGAGAGTGAAACTCAGACCATAGTAGCTAAGGTTCAAGGGAAGGGCGCACGCAGTACCAGACAGCAGCAAGTCATGCTAAAGAGCAAATGAGGCTCCCTAGGAGTGTATCACAAACTTGAGGAAGGGCTGAAAGTTTTCTGCAAGCACCTGACATAATCCAGTGTCTAAGGAGGAAGTTCCCCGGCTCTGTGAGATGTGGAGACCAAAGAGGGAGGGGAAGGCCAGATGTAAGACTATTTATGAGGAAGGCAGTAGAGTTCATTTGGTCATGGAATGCATGACACTGCATGGTATTTGTGGGCTGGCGAGAACGTAGAATCGAGGTGTTGATTGGTCTCTCTTGAATATTTCCATGAGGCCTTCCTTCAGCAATGGTGTACGGAAAGGTGGTTGCCAAGCCCTGTTAAAGGAAATGGATGTCCCCAAGAAGGAACATGGTTAGGATCTCGAGTTTTATGAACATTATATTTCACTAAGAAGTAAATAATAAACAAGGTTCATAATTGTTATCAAAGACTTACCCTTACCATAAAAATGATCACAGAGTGTGATAGTTGGATATAAATGTCAACTTGACAATTGAAGCCCTGGTGGCTTCCTTTGCCAGAAAAAAGTACTGGCAGAATTGAAGAAGCTAAGCCTTTTCTTCTAATTATGCACTTTTCATGTGTGTGTGTGTGTGTGTGTATGTGTGTGTGTGTGGTGGGGGGAGTCCTTCACATGTGTATGCATGTTTTGCATGTATGTGGGCATATATGGAAGAGTGTGTGTTCATATGTGCATATGTTTGGAGGTCCAGGGGCTTTGGTCATTACACAGACACAGTAGCCTGAATCCCCTTCACCCCCCAATTTTCTGTGACAGGGTCTGACATGTAGCCTAGGCTGCCCTGAAACTTGTCAACCTCTAGCCTCAGCTTCCACCATGCTAGGAATACAAGCATGCGCTATCACACTGGTGAAGGTTTGTGTTTGTTTTTGTTTTAGTGTTATTGTGGCTTAATGACTATGAACCTGGAACTCTGCCATTCGCAGGTACAAGTACAGGCATTAACTCATTCTACTCATTAACTCCACCACTCTGACAAACAACACGCCAACCAAGTGCAGACATTTTTTCACAGCCTTAAGAGCAAGCCTGTGACTGTAACAAAGAGACTGGCTTAATCGTGGGTTGCTGTAATTTGTTTTACCGAGGTAGAATTAGCTCCTCTGCCAGAGCTGTATCATGCTACTACATGCATGTGAGCACTTCCATGCCCATGTGAGAGAGAGATTGCCATGTGCATACAGACCTTTAAATGGTTGGATTGAATTGAATGACTGAAAATAGATCTGAACAGAAAAGTTGTACCTGATGCTTGTTAGAGTGTGGTTGATAGATTAGAAAGTATATCATTGATGAAAGGACTCCTACTACCTACCCTGGCTTGTGTTAACCCTCGGTAGTTTCTCAGAGAGGTGTGATATCTTTTAGGATCTTGCTCTGTTCCTTGTGACTTATGGATAGGTCAAATCTTGTGTGGGTCTTATGAAAGTAGAACTTAGGTGTGAACAACCCCTAAAATACTATAGACATTTGCCATTGCTCTTGGTGGCCCTCCAGAACCTGATAGGAAGACCCTATTGCTGAAGAGATCACACATAGTGATCATGGGACATGCAGAAAACAAGCTGAAACCAATCAGGCAGCTTCCTTCTCGGAGCTGGCCAGGTCTCACAATACCACCAGAAGGTACCATGCAGGTGGCCTGTGGAGCGAGCAATAAACACTCTCACTCTGCAGGAATTTTAATCAAATTCTATTTCTCCTGGATGTTACACCACCAACCTTTGTTTCCAAGTCTGCTTTCAAATAAGTCTATGAATACTAAATTGAATTTGACGTAGCTCTTGTCATGCTCTGGCTTCTGTAATTCTCCTGGGACATCATTCCTGCGTACGCCCCACATCCACTGTATCAGTAGAGTCTCTGGTTTCTTTAAGACACAGTGTGCAGTGTCTGAATTCATTCCTGCTGCTGGTTCCACTATTGTCCTTGACCCAAGGCGCCAGTACCTTTGGTCTGTTTATTGAGATAGCTTCTTAGCCAGTAAATCTGCCTGCCTAACATGATCTCATGTATTTATTCTCTACCAAGTAGTCAGAGTACCACTTTAAAAATAAATCAGAGAGGGCTGGGAAAATGGATTACAAATCAAAGACTTTTGTCTCATAAGCAAAAGTACTTGAGTTTGAATCCCCAGATTCCATGTAAACATTCTTGGTGTTAATGGTGGTGGTTCACAGTTCTGGCTCTGGAAGACAGAGCCTGGGAAACCCCAGAGCAAAGCAGTAAGGAGATAGAGCAATCCAGGATGATTCTTGAAGTTACCTCTACAAGCACACACACACACATACACACACACACACACACACACACGCGCCAAACACTCATCTGATGCAAAAATGTATACATGTAGTATCCTGCTGGGTATTCTCCAGTGTTTTACCATGCGCATTAGAGTCCATTAAAATCTTCCCCGTGAACAGGACTCTCTTACTGTCTGACTGCATGTTCTCTTACATGTACTGCAAGAACACTCTTCCCCATGTCTAGAGCAAATTTCAGCCTCATTGCCATTGAATGTGCTATTTCTTTCTTAGTGTATCTTGATACACATTTTTGTGAGGCTTTGTGTCTCTTGTTCAATGTTCCATAGTTCCATAGCAACTGTTTTAAATTGCTACCCTCCTTCCTCCTTCCCCTTCCCTGCCCTAATTTCCTCTGAATATCTTTTGTTATCAAAACTTAGTTACGACTCTCTGACCTCTTCTAGAATGTAAATTTCTTTAGGGCAGAGATTGTGTTTTCTGTTTTCCTGCACAAAGTCTGGAAGAGTATGGGATAGTAGCTTAACTGATAGACGCAGGGAGCATATCAGATGCCAACCACTCCATGTCCTGGCAGCATTATACTAGTCAGAGCACCAGATATTAGCTATTATTGTCTCACCGTACCCTTTAATTTAAAAAGGTTTTAGTCTACATACCTCACTCACAATCTAGTAGCCAAAACACAGGATATACACTGTGAGGCTCAATGATAGAGCACTTGCTTGGCATGTCCATGGCACTAGTTTCCTTTCCTGAATACACACAAACACACACACACACACACACACACACACACACACACACACACACACACCATAAAATTGAATTGTAAAAGTCATAAAATTGAATTTTAGAAAGCAAGCCCAAGATCTTCTCCCTTTCCAAGGGGAATGTGTTGGGTCTCTATCGTGTGAGTGCACTGTATTATGAGCACTATGTCAGATGAACGTGTATCTTCCTGTCAGTGTCAGGAGTGGATGAATAACAGTAAGTTCACAAGGTAAAGAGGTTTCAAAGGCAGCTACTTGTGGGAACCAGTTCCCACTCACACACTCATTCACTCACTCAAACACACAGCTGCTGGCCATGATGAAAGCAGGTTTCAGCCGTCCCCACCTCCGCCTCTATCCCCAGAGACTCAGCACGGGGCAGGGAGATTGTCAGAAGCAGATCTCCGTTTATGGTGGGGAGAAAAGGAACTTTTATAGACAAAGGCCACCAAGGCGCGAAACAGGCATCCAATTGTATCACAAGGTCAAGTCATCCTACAGGTGCTAACGGTCAAGTTCAATGCCGCTCAGCACAAGGGGCAGGTAGATACCTGAAAGCCAATTAGGGCTCTCTGTGATCAGGTTACGCCCAAGACCCTTGCCCTCAGCGCCATCTTTAGTCCCATGTGCTCGGCCATGCCGGGGCAAATCCTAGGCGGGCCCAATAGCTACTGACCAGATTTCCTGTTTTCCTTGATGACTCCTAACACAAACACAGGTTCTTTTTAATTTTAATCATTCAGTGTGTATATGTGTGCACACACACGTGAAGGATGCACACCACCGCACAGGTGTGAGGCTCAAGGAACCACTTTTGGGAGGTGATTCTCTCAATCCATCTTCTGAGTTCTGGGAGCAAAATCAAGTCACCAAGCTTCACAACCAGGCAGCTTAAGGGGGAACCAGGGTTTCATTCTGGCTAACTTTTCTTAGTCCAGCTTGGCAGAAGAGCTCGTAGCAACACCAGGAACTGAATGAACTCTCCACACCATATCCTCAGGATTCCTGAGAGAGGGCCAAACTCACTTGCCACAGTTTGTTCAAGTATGTCAAAATATGCTAACTCTCTGATCAGCTCCTTCCATCTTATCCACGTGCCCAGTAGAAAGTCCCACCTAGCATGGTCTGGGTCTTCCCCATCAATTAGACAATTCACTGCAGGCTTGTTCTATACTTAATTCAAGGACTAATTCTTTCCAAATGTTTCCAAAGCTTGAGAACTGACACCTGTATCTAACTATCACACCCATTGCGGCACCTTACGTATCCTTATTTCAGTTTTAATCATTAATATTAACTCTCATATCCACACAGTTACTATGTCTATATGCATGAATATGTGCAGGTTACAAAAGACTGCAAGGGATTTCAAAGAGTCCAAATCTAGGAAACCCGACAGGGGTGCAGGAGTCTCATATTGATAATGAACGCTGTGAGCTGGTGGTCTGGCTAGAGAAGCTGCTATGACAATCACCGTAGAATCAGACTGTTGCTGCTGCAATCGCAGGTTGGAGCAGAGCTGCAGAGCTAAGTCCAGCTGCAGAAGAGAAGGAGCAGGAGCAGGTCCAGACAAACAAATGGACAGATGGGTGTCTGACTGGTCTAGGCAGGTGGACAGGAGGACAGGCAGATGGCTGTCTGAGCAGGCTGCGTCAGCAGTGAGGACAGAACCAAGCAGAAGTCCTTGGGACAGTGGAGAGCTTTGTGCTTGTTGGTCCCTCAATGCACACGTTGAGCAATCAGGTGACAGACCAGCGGGGCCAGTGCCTCACGGTCCTCAGTCTCCTCCTCATGGGGTCCAGGCGCAGGAATTGCAGTGTTACTTGATCTGCTGTTTCCAGTAAGTTCTTGAGACCGGCTTTCCTAATGTGATCTTAACATGTCCATGAGCACCTACAGCCTTAATTTGTCCCTATATTAAGAGGGTGCCCTCCCTGCCAAGAATAAGTCATTTATCAGTCTGTGTTCCAGGTGATGCCAGATGGCTGTGTTCCCATGTCCACCCAGTAGCAGAGTTCTCTTCTATCTTCAAAATGGCAGCAAATACTAGCTGTAAAAATGGAGTTGGTCTTTCAGGATGAGGCAGCCGAAAAAACCACCATTTTACACAATTTGGAGTTACTTACAGCAGGGCACAGCCTGAGTTCAATAGTATCGGACATGCTAGATTTGAATCCAACTCAACCTTCCATTACCTATGCAGTGTGACCACCCATAAAAGCAACCTTGAGTCACACACACAACCAACAGGACATCAGCTATAATGGGGAGTGGTCTCCCATGATCCTCAGCCAACAGTAATAACAAGACAGAAGAGGAGACAGGATAGACATAATGTTTGTCTAATGCAGAGTGCCTGGCCTGCACTGCTTACACAGTAAGATTGGTTATCCCAGGACACTCTTCCATGAACACAGGACGCATGCACAGGGCTCACTGTTGAACATGTCTATAAATCTAAAGAGCCTCCTCTGTGGTCCCCACACAATCAACATATTCATACTGTGAACATAGAAGCTGCCTGCACACAGGAAGCAAATTCATTTTATCATTAAATAAAGTTTATTTAAAAATTACTGAGGTCACAGTATCTAAACTTGTTATAAATCATAAGCAACTAGATAATCTTAATCTGCTATTTTTTGTATCCATAGTACCATATAATAAGCACTCAGTAAATTTGTGAATCAATTATAAAATTGTCTTAACATAATTTTATCCAACTCATAACAACTTAAGTTCAGAGACATATATTCTTTCTAATTAACCACAACATATTTTAGGTAACAAATCAAAATCTTCTTCATTTTAATTGACACCCCTCTAACAGACTGAAAATGAAACAAACACCTATTGTTTATTTTAAAATGGGGTTATTTAATTTATTATATAAACTTCCTGTTTTGGTTATTTGCAACAGATATTTATAGTAGATATGTTAGGTATAATTTTGGTGGTCAACAGTACATCAAACTGCACTGTAGGGGCTGATGTTATACCTATGGAATGGGAACTTATAGTGGAAACCTATGGATCTAAAGCTGGATGAATGAAGGGAAATGTACATAGCAGCAGGGAGGCCTAAAGAGAGGTAACTTGATATATACCACGGGAGGTTTGAGCCCCCATTGGAGTAGACAAGCTAGAGTAAACCCTGGAGTCCATAGAAACATACAGGCAGAAAGGTAGGAGGGGGTGGGAGGATATGAAGAAAGGAAAAGAGGGAGGGGAGGAGAGGGGAGGGACAGAAATAAGATGAATACTCAATATATTTATAAAAATTGAAACAATAAAAATGGGAAAATAATTTTGGTGGTCTATGAATTGGGTCAGGACATTCTAATAAGTCAATAAGATGAGGTTTTTGTTTGTTTGTTTGTTTTGTTTTGTTTTGTTTTTGATGGTGGGGATTGAGCCTAAATCCTCACACACTTGCTTAGCCATTGCTCAACCACTGAGCAGAATTGCCAACTCCTCTTTTTTTTTTTTTTTTCTTTTTTTTTTGAGACAGGTTCTCACTAAGTTGCTAAGAGTGGCCTTGAACCTGTGATCCTCCAGCTGTGGCCTCCTGAGATTCTAGGACTTCTTCCCCTAAGCACCTCTAAATTAATTTGCTATGCTGAATTTAGAGCAGAATATCCCACAGCTAAATTGGTTCTACAGTGACATCATGAGGGGCCGTGTGAATGAAAAGCATTTGCTACTCTGACTCATTTCAAAAGTTTTGGTCTGATGAGATAATTTCCATCTTCTCAAATTAAGTTTTGGGAAAATATAGCAACTAATCAAAGGAATGGCTCTTAGCCAAAGGAGTCTTATCACTGCCATCTGTCCTATGCATTGAAGCATGGAAAGAATCTAGGAATTAACTATGAGGGTGTGTCCGCAATGACAAGGGAAAGCACAAGTTTTCCACTAAAAGTCAGTAGGGCCTGCAAGATATGACAGACCACTGTAAAGTGACACAGGCTGAAGCCTGCTTTGCCTTTTTCATCCAATAGGCTGAAACCTTAAAAAGCTGCAAAGATAACCCAGTTGTAAGCACATGCATTATGTCGAATGTTATCCTTTGGACATTTAATGCTATAGACAGATGTCTTGCTTACCAAGAGAGTTTATTTCTTCATAATTTCTAACTTAAAACACATTCCTCAATTGTTGTTGTTGTTGTTGTTTTGTCTTGTAAAGTTTGCTACTGGCTCCCTGTTTATTATTCATTGTGGACACTCTGTTTCTTTTGAAATGGGTAAAGTTGATCATATGTCTGAGTTAACCTTGCTTTTCTCCTCTTCACTGGGGCTGATTTGCCCTCACAGATTCTCCTTTGTTGGTTCTAGAAGCCGTCCACTAAATAATGATAGACTCTGTAATGAATGCACAAACCGTTGTTTGTATAGGTGAGGAAGGTGAGAATTAGCTAGAAAATACAAGGATACCCTGACAGGAGGTCCCTGGTGGACACAGTAGAATCCACTGTGTTAGCTTGGCAGATACTTAAAAGAGAGGGTCAAAGGGAGTCAAATGAAAGTGTTAACACTTTAGAAAGGTGAAATGACATTCTTAGAGTTAAAATAACCACACAGTGTAAGTGTTAAAATGGCTTGACATAATGCTCATTGAGGCAACACCAGTGTGAGAAATGTTAAGTATGACGAAGAGTCTTGGCTCACCTGAAGACAGGGAAGGGAATGCTTCTGAAATAGCAGATGGAGTTCAAGAAATATAAAGACCTATCATTTTTCAGCTCTCCTACACAGTTGAGCCTAATTCTTTTTCAAAAAGCAAAATCCACTTTCCTTATTGTGTGGATAGTTGCTTATTTAATTGGGGGTTTTAGTTCTTTCTAAAGCGAATAAAGGGATATGATGTTCATTGGGAGAGAAGATATGCTCTTCAGCAATTGCTGCATTCTTTGGTGTGTGTGTGTGTGTGTGTGTGTGTGTGTGTGTGTGTGTGTGTACATGTTCATGTGCATGTGCACACATGTAAGTAGCTGGAGACCAGAGCCTGATGGCAGATGTTCTCCTTGTCATCCACCTTGCATATTGTATTGAGGCACATATCTCTGACCTGAGCCCTACCTTGCAATATGGTTATCCTGCCTACTCTAAGGATTTCTCAAGCCCACCTGGCATTTTCATGGGTGTTGAGGATTCAAGCTCCAGTCCTCACACCTGCCACCAAGCACCTTATATTGAGCCATTTCCTCTCCCCTTTTTCCCCCCATATTTTTCTTATATTTTAGTATTATCGAGATAGAGTTTTGCTATGTAATCCAAGCTGACCTGGAACTCACTTTGTAGTTCAAGCTAGCTTTTGACTTTATGATCCTCTTGCCTCTGCCTCCCTAGTGCTGGGGTTGTAGGCATATGCCACCATGCCTAGCACTTTTTCCTGCATTTTTAATCTCTTTTCCTTGAAGGAGCATTCATAATTGAACTATCAAGAAAAGTGGAATTGCATCAAACGTATTCAAGAATTTTCTGAATATTATTTCTTAAGCTTATTTATTTATGTGCAGGGTGTGGGGGCAGTCAGGTGTGTGCCCTGATGCAGATATGGAGGTCAGGGGGCAAAGCTGCTTGTCTTCTTCTACCACGATGGCTAAGGTCTCCAGGTTTGCATGTTTTACCTCTGAGCAATCAAACAATCGTAAACTACATTTTTAACTAAATTCACATTTTGTACTTTACCCTAAGAAAAAACTAAGTTAAGTATAAATTTTAAAATGTTAAAAAAATAAATAAAACAATATCCATAGAAATGATGGAAAACATTGAAGTTTACTATATTGGCTACATGCCATTTTAACCATTCCATACTTGTGGACTGAAAGACAAAAGTCTAATGCTTGTATACTTTTCCCTGTACAGTTCATCTCTTTTCTAACTAATACTGTCCAGAATTTAGTGAAGAAGTGAATTATCCAACATTTGGAGGAATCTGGACTTTCTTCACAACAGCAACAAAAAAAATCACCTTATAGATATTTAAAAATTTGAACCATCCTTCATCTATCCAGACTTGATTCTTATTTCGAACATCTTTTACTATTACAGCCTGGAAATAACTAGGTACTCCAGACTATCTTCAGATGCCTGGAAATCAAGACTTCCAATTTTTTAAATTAAAACCATCACTCACTTTAAATGCATAAGGTTACAAAGGAGGACAGCAATGGCTCTTGATGAAAATTGAAGGTGTTCTTATCGAGCAAGCAGAGGATCAGAATTCATCGTTTTAAATCTGAGCAGATGATGTGAGCTTATAATTTCTTCAATATTTTTCCCTCCATGTCACCAACTCTTAACTGAAAGTGGTTCCATACATAACTGATTCATGGAACATATTAATTGATGAAATCCTTGTTAGTACCACAATGCTGTGCTGTTTCTGGGATCTTCAAGTCAACTGGGGGTAGCTCAGTAGCTCAGTGAAATTTAGCTTCTGTAAATGTTCTAAGTCACCACAGATAGGTCTTTGTGCCATAAAATGTTTGCCATTTTTCTGGGCAAATCTTAAGTTGTTGTGTAAATCTTAAACTCTATACTTTGCATAATTTTTAAATAGATATATCATTTCAGATGACCTGATATATGAACCATATCTGCTGGAATGCAATGACAGCCCCACAGACTTTTTTTCAGAAGTCAAAACTTGCTAAACTAGCCAGTACATACGCTAAATGATCTCAGAATGAAATCTCTTCATTCTTGTATGTTTATTAAACATTTGTCATTGGGTTATAATAGTTTAAGAGGGATAAGATGACTGGTATTTATTTTCCAATTATTTAAATTATTTAAAGTTATTAAATTGGTTTAATATTATTTAAATTATTTTAAATTATTCTAATTTATTTTCCAATTAGCTAATATTTATACTTTAAAGCTGGTATGCATAATAGTTTGAATAATTTATTTAATTTTAAGAGCCTAAAGTAACTAAAAGACTAAATGTAAAAATCTTCTAGAACAGGTGCTTTCTTTTTTTTAAACATTTTTTATTATTATTTTCGCTCATACAAACTTAGTAGGTACACCAGTTCCCTCCTCCTCCCCCCAACCCCCCTGCTTCCCTTCCCCTCACCCCTCCCTCCCCATCCCTCAGTGCCTCCCCCTAGAACAGGTGCTTTCTTGATGACCAAACTTCACTGTAAGTTTTGCAAGCATTCTCATATATAAATTTGATAATTGCTAGTTTTATATTTGGATCATATCTTGCAGATTATTAAACCAATCAGCCTTATTCTTTAATAGCTGTGACTGTCAAATTACTCCCTCCTCAATATTAACTAATGAGTTAGTCTAGTAGAGAAACATGAAGTCACTAAGAAGCAAGCTATCAATTACACTGAGAATGTTAACATAGCTGAGTAGGCACCTTTTTCTATGAGGCTACCGACAGCATAAAAATGACCCTAATTTGCATATTTACCTAACATAACTGTTCCCCAGTTATTTTTGTTAATGGCAGCATGGGAAAAAAACAATAAATTCATGGGGCACCCAGATGTGTGAAATTGTTGTAATAATCAATTCCAAACCTAACCCAGTAATTAAGTCGTCAGTCACCTTGCCAGAGTAAACTCAAAGACATTTGGATGGCTCGTTTCAGTTTACAGTTTCAAAATACCAAATTAGGCTCTGTGGGCTAGAAAGCAACACGGATTAGGAAGCCGAACGGCAGGCAGGCACCTCAGCCAAATAAAGCTCCAGTCCTGGCATAACTCCTAAATTTGTCGGATGACTTAAGCAAGTCATTCAACCTCTTTGTCCTTCAAGTATTTGGTAGCCATATAATGAATGGCCTCTAAGAAGTAAAGTAGGAAGGAGTTAAATTAAACAGTGTACACGTGTGGAAAGAAACTCAGAGAGCAAAATCACCATCTTCAGTGTTACCACTGAGGACTAATAGAGACATCCATATCAAATGTAGCAACTCTTTTTTTTTTTTTTTTTTTGCCTTTGTGGTATGTGTATGTAAGAGGGCACTTGATTGTATATGTTTGTGAAGGCTCAAGGGTAATATCAGGAATCGTCCTGGATTTCCCTATCTCCTTATTGCTTTGCTGTGGGATTATTCAGGACCTGCCTTCCAGGGCTGGAATTAAAGGTCACCACCATATCCTTCCAGTATTTTGAGGTGAGATCTGGCAATCTGAACTCAGGTCCTTTGGCTTGTGAAGCAAAGGGTTTAATCCTAACCCATCTTTTTTAATTGTGCAATTTTTTAATTATTGACTATGAAATATTTAAGCACAGTTCAATACAACATTTCTCAGCATGGCACAATGTAAACATCTTAGTGAAAATTAATTTACAAATATACATCAAGCTCATTTCCTAATCAAAGTTTCATTTTGGCAGTTACACTCCTGAATGGCTTTTGTCATTCAGTAGGTTCACCTTAATGATCCGGTTAATCCAAAATCTAAACAAACAAAAAACTCAAATGCAAATAATTAAGAAGTTTCTTTGCTTTCTGTGCTTTCTTTTTTAAAAAGAAATGCTGTCTTTGAACATTTCTAGTATCTGGCCACACCTCTATGCATTGAAATTGCCATTACCCCATCAATGTCGCAGCTGTAGCCTCATGCACTGTGGTCATTGTACTCTCCCTGACAGCCACACTACCATAGGCCATAGATGAGCATCTTCTGCATGTTTGACAGTTGCCTAATGCTTTGAGTTGTTTGAGTCTGCATTTTGCATAAATAGTATGCATTTGTTCACATATGCATCCATATACAAACATTAATACCTGCTAGGAATCCATGATGGTCAAGTCCTGATTGTGGAAAGCAGGAAGGTGGAAGGAGGATGAAAGCAACTGAATCCAGATCTGGCAGGCGTGGCAGCAGTGCAGAGTAACTAATTTGTGTGCATAATATGGGAGTCTTCCAGGCAGAACACAGAGAGATTCTAAAAGGCACAGAGGTAGGAAGGACACGGGGGCATCGAGGGGCCGGTTGAAGAGCCCCCAGAATGGCTGAGAATGAATTCTGTGTAAGTTCTGTGGGACAGAGTGTCAGGAGGCAATGCTGGAAAACCTCAAAAAACACAAGGCAGGTTCAGCTTTGACTTCCAGACAGCAGAGGAGGGCATGGATGTCAATCCTACTGGGTCAAGGGACTGTGCTGTGCCTGTAAGGGGCAGAATAGGTGGATACTGAAGAAGACCTTGGACCTGGGAACTTGGAGCAATGAATCCAAACAACAGCAGCAGCAGCAGTAGGCCTGGGGAGAAAGAAATGTCTGAGAAATGATTAAACATGGTGGCGAGAAGCTAGTGGTGCACTGTATGGAAGACCGAAGGGGAAGGCAGCTGGAGAGCTGCCCTTAGGACAACTAAATAGACCACAGTGCCACTGTCCACAGTGAGAAGAGCCAGAGTTGCAACAGGTTTAAGCAGGAAGATAAACTGAGTCCAAATGGCCAGGCTAACTGGCAAGGGATGCTTAGAATGCATTTATACCCATGAAGATGCAATCTGGCAAGACCTAAAGTCTTCTAGCTAGAGATTTGGCAGTCCTGAGGAGATGGTCCAAGCCAGAGGGGTGAATGGGATGCCAAGGTAAGCACATGAAATTAAATGGCTGAGAACGTGCCCTGGAAACCACCAGCACAGGGGCCAAAGTAGAGTGCTGATTCATGGGTCATCTCTGTGAGGACAAAGCAGAGGCCAGAGGAAACCCAGCTAGGAGCTGATAAATGGTGGCTCCATTGAAAAGGAGAAAATAAAACAAGAGTTCACTGAGCAGTTTCAGACAAGTCAAAGTGAAACATTTTTTTTCATTGCAACAAATCAAACTGCCTTGTATCAAATTGTTGTTGTTATTAGTTTTCTGTATTTCAGATTATTCTGGGTGCTGAGGATTGAATTTAGGATCTCACACATGCTAAGCACATGTTTTCTCTCTGAACCCCTCTCTCGGCCTCAGTTTAACATTTTTTTAAAGGCTGACTATCACCAAATAAAGATATTTTTATGTGTAAGAAAAGCCTTTGGATTAGGAACTAGAAACTATTGAGCTTATTCTAGGCTAACTGTTCATTAAAATGCTTATTGCCTATTTCTTCTATGTAAGTACTATGTTATACACCAACTTTGCAGATGTACAGTGCCTGGTCTTTACTAGAAAGTAGGGGAAAATGATTAATTAAATGAGCACGTAAAGCTAAGGGCATTAACTGCTTTTAAAAGCAGGGATAATAAACACATGTGTAGAGCTGTAACAACCTGGATACCTGACCTAACATAAGGGTCAGGAAAGGCATTTTATTTTACAAGACTGACAGTTAAGGCTTGGAGAGACCACTTAGCAGGAAAAGGTGCTAAGGATCTAGCTAAAATCCTCAGAGTCCACGTGAAGGTAGAAGGAGACAAACAGCTCCACAGGTTGGACTCTGACTTCCACATACGTGCTGTGGTGCATACACACTAACATACATACACTAACAATAATAACATCCACTAATAATTAATAGAAAATATATTTTAAAAAATGACACATAAGCTCTAATTTTTTAAGCAAAAGTAGAAATGTAGACACAGGGCAAATGTATTAAAACAGGCCAACATGTATGTAGAGCTGAGCAAGGAAGAATCACGACCATTTTGAATTTCCAGAAGCAGCACAGAGAATCAATCACTGGGTCTATGAGATAAACAAGATCTGAATCAATCATGAAAGGTTTGCTAGGCTCTTCTGAAGCACTTACATTGACAACAGTCAGATCCTAGAGTAGTTCAATCAAGGGATAGGCATATTAAAAACCTGACTGTTTCATAAAGAGGATGCGGAGCATGAAGTAGAGTAACTCGGGTCGGAAGGATGTCACTGAGCCTGCCCTGAGATGGGTGCTGAGGGAGACAAATGGACCAGTGTGAAAGACTTGAAAGCCGACACTAACAACGCTTGATGGACTAGATCGAGCTGGATTCATCAGTTGCTCATCAGACTTTCCTGTCTGTGCACTGGAATTGGGATCCGGGAAGGTCATTAGTGTGTGTAATGGAGTCCCAGAGCTTATGCTGCCTGTTACCATAGATGCCAAAATGAGCAAAGACAGGAATCGAGTCTTTCAGTTGAGCTCAGAGAGTTTGGCATCTAACAGGGCAGCACATAACCTTCTACCTTCCAACTCATCTGTACCAGGGGACTTTTAAGAGATGGTTAGCACAGGCGGACAGTCATTCTAAGGCTACACTTGTCCGGCTAGCAGGTGGTCAGCTGGCCTCTGGGATTCATGGTGTCGATGATTCTTTCCTTATGGCTTCCCCTCGCTTTTCCCTCCAGCTCATCCGTGTGCACCTGAAGTCTTACATTCTTCTCAATGCTCCATCTGGGTTAGGGGTTTGCAGCTGGTTACAATGAAGTTTTCTTTGCCTTAATTTTAAAACAATGGAAGACAGCTGTGAAGTAAACCACTGTTTACCCAGTTATTTTTCTCTCATTCTTTCTTCATCTGACTTTACAGGGAAATAACTCTGAAATGCCCAGTCAACTTTTTGTGTCGGCTTTGTTCAGCTCTTTTCTGTCTGTAAGATCACCTATCTCTGCTTGGCTCACTAGAACAACGTTTCTACTTTCTGGAATGGAATGAGGTATCACTGAATTCTGGAATTAAAAAGAAAGCCAGTTAGGATCTTCAAGTCACTGTTGTAATTTTGCCCTTTAGCAGAAGACATACAAAGCAGTTTAGAATATGCTCTAAGCAGTGCTCTAGAAATGTAGAGTGAAGTGAGACTTGGGTCTTGGCTTGGTATTTGGTATTCATCCAGCCCCCTCAAGGCTGTAACCTAGAGGCCCCTACATTGTAGGCAAGTCGTCTGATCTGCCACTAAGCTACATCCCCATCACCCAAACTGGTTTCATGTGAGTTTCTTTTTTTAAAAGAATTTAAAATATTTAAGGCCCAAATTGATAAAGATAACATTGTAAATAAGGGTGAGAAATGTGATCAGACAAGTAGTTAAGGAAAAGAAGGTCTAGCGATGTAGCTAAATGACTTGTGCTTACCCACCATTTGTTCTTTGTTCCATCCTTACTGCATGAACTGAGTAACAGGAAGAGAGGACTCTAAGATGAAGGGAAGCATACATGCGCACCTTTGCATCTTTGGCACTGCCAGGAATCTCTGCTGATGATGGTGTCTGTCTTTATTCAACCCTGCAATGCCAGGATTGTTAGAGCATTGTTGGAGGAAATGTTGAAATCTGCCAAGTTCCTTCATTACATAGTAACTCTCAAATGTAGATTCGTTGATTGGCTTTGTGTGCTTGTACGGTTTTTTTCAACCACCTGCACTGTTCAGATCCTTATCAACCAAAGAAGTGTAAATTTGTATTACAGAATATACCTAATAGTTTTATGTTTTTGCGTGGAAAGTGATTTATGAGGATGTGGAACACACCTCCCACTTCCTTTTCTCTTTTCCCTTTCTTTTCCTCAACTTGGAACTATACTACGACCTGTGAGTATAGGCATGATCACCCCAATTCTAGAAATGAAACCACTGGGCCACCAGCTCTTTGAGGTTACATGGTTGTAAGGATGGAAGAGTATTTGGTCTCCAGGGAATATCTTAAAGCAGCACTCTCCCCTTCTCTTGATGTGACTAGTGACGTGCCCCAAACTTACCCCACCTTGACTTCTGAAATGGTCATTTCTTAGATTCAGAAAGATGGAAACCAGAGAAGTAGACTCTTTCCATAGCAAACAGCACCCAGGGACCTAGCACAATGACTTTCCGTTAGATAACCTGGGGGGTGGGAGCTGGCTGGTACCCAACCCTCCCTATTTCTCTATTTCAAGTGCTGGGTTTGTGGCAATAGCTCCAGCTACTCAGCCCTGACTACAGTACACAGATGATTCATTTCCGGCCTCCTGCTTTCCTTTCAGGAGTCAGCTGTCATGTGCCCAGCCATTCATGACTCACCCAAGTTCCTTTGCCCCAGGGAAATGAGCACTCAAAGATTCCTGAGCTGCAGGCCCCTTCTAAGCCAAAAGTCACATTGCTTCCAGGATGATACAACAGGGAAGCATCCTGGCTGAGTCCCAGGTGTTCCTTGGCCTGTCCCCAACACCACTGTTTCTGAGAACTAAGAGAGGAGGCAATTTGTGTGTCTTCAGTTATGCCGATCCAAACTTAAGCAAGTGGCGGCATGCAAAACAGGGAGCTAAAGTGGCTCTACACAGTGGTTCAGAAAGTGAACGAATGCTATACACAGCTGGTGCTTCTGATTCCATACCATCCTAACGGGCTTTTGGGAACTTTAGACACATGTCTGTAAAAAGAGGCTCAACCTAATGAATGCTAACAATCCACATTTTTTTTTTCTTTTTGGTTGGTTTTGAAAGATCAGCACTGTGTTCAAACTATAATGTTTCAATCAGTCATACATCAGAATAACATTACATTAGTTTCAAATGAGAATTTCATGTGAGCATTGGTGGCCACAGGCTTAGACTCTAGTTTCCTAGATCTTCCTCTCCGATGTCCTTCATATTCCAGAATCAGGTCAGCTGCCTGTGAGCTTTTGCCAAAGCATCCTACTGCTGAGGCCACAGACAGATGGATGCTATTGCCTGGCAACACTAGCTAGAATGTGCCACAGGCAGCAACCCTGCTTCAGAATTCCCCCTGCTAGCTTGAGGATGGATAGAGTATTGATATTCATCAATCAAATGGACAAGGACAACAAAAATAGTATATATGCATATTTATATTTAATACAAGTAAAAGTTACTCAGTGCACAGGAATTCTAGATTATGTCGTGATATTTTTATAACATAAACTTTTATATTCTCCCTGTGGAGGACCAAGGGTGACTTCGGAAATCATCCTGGATTGCTTCTCCCTCCTTCTTGCTTCGTTCTGAGATTTCCGGATTTCTGCCTGGAAGTGCAAGCCAGCCGCCATTGTTTCCATTTTTTTATGTGAGACCTAGGATCCGATCTCAGGACCTTCTGTTTGCAAAGCAGAATCATAAACACTAAGCCATCTCTCCAGCCCACATGTCATAATTTTTAAATAAAGAAGATCTCATGTGTATGTGAAAGTAATGCAAACTTTAAATATGGATTAAACTCTGGTCAGATTTATAAAACAACAAAAAGTCCAAACTTGTTTCATCAGTAATGAATTAAAATTAAAAGTTTGCTTCTTCATTATGAATAGCAATCTTACAATGTCTCACTCCAATAAATCGGAATTAATTTTTTGTGTACTCCACCCCATCTATTTTTAGTGACTTTAAGAAAAGTTCCACAGTGATCCTAAAGCAAAATGAATAAAACTTAAATTTTAAGACATTCCACATAGTAATTTCATGAGTAAAAGGACAGTATGCTGAAATCAAGAAAATTTATCATTAGTCTCAATTGATCAGTTTCACGGATGTATTGAGCATTTATTTTAATACAGCTATAATAGGGAATACAAAAGAATGTCATGTTCTTCAATCGCAAGAAACTTTTAGTGTAACTAGAAAATCAGCTGACAGAATGTCAGGTGCTTTAGGTGAAAACAGTGTCAAACGTGCAATTGCCAAATGAATAGCATAGGCACTGCAGATATTAGAGGAGAGGGAAGTGGGCCAGAGAAGATGGCTCAGTTGCAAAAGTGCCTGCAGACACAAAAGCATGAGGATTTGCATTTGGATTCCCGGCACCCACAGAGTCAGGACTTGGGGTAGGAATCTGTGACCTTAATACCATAGGTAGGGACACCTTAATCCCTGAGGCTCCCTATTCAACCAGTCTTGCAAACTGGTGAACTCCAGGTTCAGTAAGAGACACTGACTCAAAACAATAAGGTAGAGAATGACAGAGAAAGACACCAAATGTTTACTTCTGGCTTCAGCAAGTACGCACTTGCGTGCGTGCACATGCACACACAATTTATTTTTTTTAAGAAGCGCGAAAGAGCACCTGCAGCAGATTTGATGAATTTACTGAGGGAATAAGCTTTGAGCCAGACTATTATTTCCATTAGGCATTGAAACCAATGTATGTGGTGTATGGGTTTGAGTTTTGCACGGGGCATCTGTCTGCTTTTTGCTCACATCTGCAGCATGCATTTGTCTCTATTTCAGTTTACCGTTTGCCAAAGGCCATTTGTCTAAATATGATTCCTATCGTACTGTCAATGTCCTCATTTGGGAGGAGGAGAGGGTTGGTTGACCTGAACTGTATAAGGTGAATAATCAGATGAAGTTCAGAATATCTCGGTGCAAGATACCTTCTTTACTCCAAAGCTAGATGTGAGCCCTGTGACACTTTTTAAACTTTTTTTTTCAACACCTTTATTAATGATGAACAGAAAAGTGTCCTCAAAGTCAAGGTGATAAAGGTCATGAAAGTGAAGCTGATCTTCCAGGCGACTGCTGTTCCTGGCAAATGATACGAAGTAGTGCCTCACTGGAGCCACCTGAGAGTTGTGTTAATGTATAGATTCTAGCCCTGTGGGTTGGATGAGACCCAAGAATCTGTCTCACAACCCCCTGGGAGAGGCAGGGGGTGCCACCCCCCAGCCTTTGAGCAGTGAGACTGTGGAGTAACACCATGCTTGCTGCTGGAAGATGTCACTTTCCTAATACCCTGGATAAGCACATAGGACTATTAGAGCAATGTCTTTTTGTCCCAGGTTCTCACCCCACTCTGCCTTTGCTTTCAGCACGGAAGCAGGAGATTATCAAAGTCACTGAACAACTGATAGAAGCTATCAACAACGGGGACTTCGAGGCTTACACGTGAGTTTGGATACAGTTTGTTTTGCTTTCACACAAAGACAACTGTGTTTTCTGTGCTTGTATTTTTCAGTATGGTTGTAACTCTGCATATTTAATATCTGATGTCATCTGTCAACATGGCTTTAATGTTGCATTAATGACAAAGGGTTTACAAGAGAGAAATAAATGTTTTGAGATTTAAGATTTGGCCCAACTTCTGACGGAAGGCACGGGGATACCTTAGTAAGAGAAGTTTTCTTCAACTATCCACAGCTCCATGTGAGCGAAAGTCATGTGGATAAAGCCAAAACACAAGAAAGCTGAGAAATGTGTCTCTTTGTAGTTTACAGAGGACTGGGAAGAGAACAGAAGGTGACCTCTTCAGTAGAGGAAGCACAATTTATGGCATTTCTTTGTGTGTTTCTTTCTTAAAGAGAATTTTGCCAGAAGATGCTCTGATGCTTAATTTAAAGTCAGTAGACGTTGGATTCTAGGTTATATAAAGGAAATCACTTGGCTTGAGTAAAAATAAAGCATTCAATTTAAATAGGACATGGATTGTGGCACCAGCTATGAGAGTCAATAAGTGAGCTCTTTGGGGCTACAAAATCATCAAAGCCTTTTCCACACTCCATACTGTCAAGTGAATTGCCCTGCAGCGAAAGAACTCAGTGCACAGAAGCAATTGAGACTGATCGCTAGTTAAGAAAATGTTTCTAAGTTGAAAAGCAGGAAAAGAAATCATCAGTGAGTAGATAAACAAATTAATCGACCTGAAAATATAAAACTGGTATATTTTAGAAAGCCAGAGACAAAACTAACAGGCAGTCAAGAAACTTAGAAAATTTGTTAATCATGTTTAAAGTTAGTTTTTTTATGCTTTGTGGCTAAAAAATTGAAAAGTGGGAAAATTGATAAAGAATTCTAGCTAACCATTAATGGAAAAGAAATATAAATGCCAAACAAAATGAGATAAGAATATAAAATCTTATCAAAACCCTAGAAACACAGATACTACAAAGCTGTAGTGTCTTTTCTGTACCTTGCTTGAGACAGAGCAAAAACACATGTAAACTTTCAGGCTGAAATCTAACGTGTATGGATTTTGAATTTAAAGCACGAACAAAAATTATGAACAAAGACATCCACTGAAACAGTGTTCATTACTGTCAAGACTTGAAAACAACACATATGCCCAACTACTGAGTGATCTCAAGTGCTCTTAGTACATTAGATTTTAACATAGCATTTCTAATGATCTGACAAGAAGCTCACATTTTTTTACTGAAGATAAAAAAGATACAAAGATGCATGCATGTCGTTATTCTAACTATATACAAAAAAGCATTAAAAGGGGAATGAGATCTGCAAATTGATTTTTTTAAAGAAAAACTAAGAGGTTATCTCTGAGGTATAACTCATTAAAGTTGGATTTTTTTTCTTGCTTCTTTTCTTGCCAAATGTTTATAAATATTATTTGCAGATAAATAGCTCTGTCAGTTTTTTTCCATTTCTGCAAAAGCAATAGCATAGGATAATCAACTTAAAAATATGAAAGGCTCTTTCTACTCATAGTGGCAGAGGTTTTGGTCTATAAATAGTCTGCTGCTTGGTGCATGTGGTGATACAATATATCATGATTGGAGTACATGGCTCTGGAAGTCCAATTTTCTCAAGGTGGCCAGGAAGTGAACATGCAAACAGCCGTTCTGGGATCCCACAGTCCCATGTGAGCATATACCTCCCAGTGACCTAACTTCCTCCCACTAGGCACCAAATCCTAAAGGCCCCATTACCTCCCAAAGGAAGCACAGAGTGGAGGGAGACCCAGCCTTCAATACCCACTCTTTGGAAGGTGGTACTGTTTGTATCTGAAATATCCCCCTCTACCCACAAGCTCATATTTTGAACCTTGTTCCCCAACTCAGTGATGGGGGCTGTTTTGATTGACTGTGGAAATTCACCGACAGAACCACTGAGGGGACTTTGAAAGTTAAAGCCCTCCCTCCCCCTGGTTCCAGATTCACTGTGTGCCTCTTGGTCTGCTGTGAGGTGACAGCCTCTGCGCTATGCTTCCTCCGCCAGGAACTGAGTGCTGTGCTATGATGGATTGAAATTTTTGAAACCATGAACCAAAATAAATCTTTAAGATTTAATGAGCACAATACCTAAGTAACTAATTAATGGGAATATCAAGTTCTAAAGATATCAATAACCAGATATAAAATACCAAAGAATAAACTGAATATAGGAACTCAATTAAGAAGCTAATTCTTGGAAATTAAGTGTTCATGCACATACATTGTGTGTGTGTGTGTATACACAAATATCAACTCTTTAATATGACCTAATAAAGTACACTTGAAATAAAATAAATGGTAGAAAAATATAGCAAAACTTTAATGTCATATTTATGACAAAGGGGGTGATACCCCAACTTTTGACAGAAGGTTTAAGGATGTCTTTGTAAGAAAACTTTCTTTTCATACTACCAGAGACAATAGCTCTCTTTTAAACAGTAGTTCACGGCTCTGCACCATAGAACCTGCTCTATTTTATTCTTTTTCCAATTATAACCTTTTTAGATCCATATGATTCAGTAAAGAACAAAAATATCATTCTTTAAATCTCCTTTCTTCAGTAGCATTCTCCCCTTAAAGGTAAAAAGTTGTTTTTTGTTTGAGTTCATGGACAGGGAGCTACTGCAAATAGGAAATTTACCCCAATCCCTGTATTCACAGACAGTCTAAGGTAGACTATTTCAATAAACAGTGTTAGAGAGCAGAACACCTCAGTAATTCCTTTGTGGAGGGAGGCCTGTAAACATTCCTACTCTTGTGTGTTTGGCATAAGTCAGTGTAACTTTCACAGCTAACTTTCTAAATAGAGGAAAGCTTTGATGGAACTCTGTCATCTGGTCGCTGATGCCCCTACTCACAGCACCTCCAAGACACTAGCTGACACATTGTGAATCTTTCTAAGACCAAAGCCTTTACAAAAATAAAAAGCATACTTCCAAATGTCCCGATTTTTTTTTTTTTTTTTTGAAGCGTGGGTGAAGAAACTTCTCTAAACAGTGATTTGTGGTTGACCTTAGCACCACTGTTGAGGTCATTAGAAATTTTGGCTCACAGATACTGATGACCGAAATCCATATTTATAGAGGGAATAATAGCACCTGGCAGAATAGATTCCTGTTACCATAGGAACACTCTTCTTTTCCTTTTACTTCTCAGGAAGAGATTACATATATTTGACTTGAACTTAAAAAGACTTGCTCAGCAGGCAGTCTGGGACAAGGTTTTTTTAATTCTTCTCCACCACCAACTTTACCACAAGGGGTAATTGCTGTGATTTCCTGCCGTAAAATATTCTTCACAAGTCACAGTTCTGCATTCCTTTTCCTTGTGAGTTGCGGTCTCTGGTTGGCCAGGCTGGGTTGGAAGTCTTGGTCCTCCAACCTTCACCTCCCAAAATGCTGAAATGACAGATGTGTGCCACTCCCATGTCTAGCTTCCCTAGTCTCCCTGTGAACAGCACTGTACTTTCAAGGACCATAGGAAGTGAAGCTTTTGACATTTGTTCTTTTGTTAAACAGGTGAGAACTGTCTCCCACACTGAGAACTTCAATATGAAATGAGTTGGATTCATACATTACATGGCTATTAGAGGAAAAAATAATAAATAGGCCCAGATCTTTTGATTTACACCCATTGTTCTTGGTGCCTTCCTTTTCCTCACTATCTTTAGCTTATCTAAAAAATTCTTACCCAGTCTTCAAAGACCAATTGAAAATTTCTCTTTCTCATATCAATACCATCTACTGTAATCTGACTTTCAATACTTGGTACTAGCTTATAGTTTAATATTAATGTGTAATAATTGCTTGTTTTGAAGAGTATGAGCTCAAAGTCGATGTTTAACAATTCTTTATTGAATAAGTAAAATTCTCTGAAAAAAACTATTGGGATTTTTTTGATAATATTTAAGAGACATATACTCTTCTTTTGAATTATACTTCAGAAGTAAAAAAGTGAAAACTATTCTGTGCATTTGAACCCTTCTGATTTTCTTTAGAAAGTAAAATAAATTTTAAATATCAAGTCAATTTAGTCCTATGGAAATTTCAGGAATTAACAAGATGTGATCCTCTTCTTCAAGTTAATTATAAAATAGATGTTTGATTTAAATTTAGATGGTTTCCTAAAAATAGTTAAATATATTTAAGTCCTGAACCAAATATGGTTTTATAGGCTTTGGTAAGTGTTTTAGATGCAAAGCAAGACATCGAAAAGCTTTGAAGAATCTGAAGTCAAAAGTTAGAAAAACTGGGTATGAAGAGATGGCTGAGTAGGTAGAGTCTCCATACAACTAAAAGGACACAAGTTTGAATTCTCAGCTCAGGTAAAAATGTCAAGGGAGTGTGACAGCCTGCCTGTAATTCCAGCCAAGGAAGGCAAAACCAGAAAATCCCCAGAGCAAGCTGGCTACCCAGTGGCTAGAGACCCAACCTCAAAAACACAAAGTAGAAGAGAGCGCAAGGGTAAGTCCCACTCTTAGCCTCAGGCCTCACACACATGAGTACACATGTACATATGTACCTGAACACACGTGCACACACACACACACAGTAAAAATGTAAAATTGTTAAAATGGAAAAAGGGGGAAAGTTAGGAAAGCTAGAGGATTCATGTTAGAAATTTAAAAAGTAAAAATTTTACAAAGTGGATGCTTCCACCTGAATTTATATTATTTTTGTCCTCCACATTCTTTATAAACAACCTGTTTTGGGATCTGCTCCTTGACCCACGATGCCCAGGTTCAGGATAGAAGTTTATATTTTTAGTGACTTTCAATTTTTTTCTTCACCCGCAGACATGTAAGACACAGGAAAGGACAATGTGGTACACTCATTTGTTGATGACGTGTTTTTCTTGCTGCAGGAAGATATGTGACCCCGGTCTTACGGCCTTTGAACCTGAAGCTTTGGGCAACTTAGTGGAAGGGATGGACTTTCACCGATTCTACTTTGAAAATGGTACATGTGTTCTGCATTCTATCACATTCCTTTTCCAATATTTGTTTGAATTTCTCTCACATTTACAGGTTCTTTGGCTCTTTTCTGCAATGGAAATGTTTGCCTTCCGCATTCTACACGACAAAAACTTTTCATGTTTTTGAAATTCAAGTATTTATATATGGTTCATACCTAAAAACGTTGGTTGAGTTTTGAAAAATATTTGTCTTTGGCTTAAAAATGAAATTTCAGACCAGTGAGAGGCTCAGTGAATAAAGGCATACTGCCAAGTCTAATGACCTGAGTTTGATCCCCAGAATTAACATGATCCCAAAAGTTATCCCCTCTGACTTCCACATGTGTGCTGTGGCCCATGTGCCCATGTGTGATCTGTCTCTCTCTCTCTCTCTCTCTCTCTCTCTCGGTCCCTTTCTCCCTCTCTTTTTCTCTCAAGTAAATAAAAAAATGAAAACAAGATGTCCATTAGATCTCAGTGAATGAACAACATAAGTTAAATGAAGTTATAAAAATGTATTGTACATTGTAAAGTTATTAATATTTGAAAATATTCAAAATATTCAATATAGAAGAGCATTAGAACAAATTGAATGTTTACTTTAAAAGTATATATATATTTCCTATATATATATTTCCACACAGATTGAAAGGATTTCAGTGTTTAGTTGTCTGGGAGGAAACATCCATATTCCAGAAAAAGTTTACAGAAACAGTTCTTACAAGGAAAAAAAAAACACAAAACAAGAAACCAGTGTAAACTAGGAATTCTTTTTATTATTCTTTTTCTTGGTCCTCACAGCATTAAACTTTATGTTGTGTTTACATAATGTGTGATGTGAATTTAGTCTTCATTATAAGGTACTATTGAATTAAGGAACAATTACAGGAATGATTAGGATAATTAAATTCACTTATAGTAATTACGAGCATTGGCGAGACTATCTGTCTTGTATGTATTTTTCAGTTGACATATATTAAACGGATTACTCATTCTTTTACGCACCAAGTATTTGTTTATATACTAGCAAAAGCAATCAAGTGACAAATCCGAAATTGTGGCATAAGGGAATCCTCAAATCCCTTATGCCCCAGCCCTCTGACTAAAGCATTTCCTAGTGCTTCCTCCATCTGACTGTCAGCCAGAGCTGACTATCTCTGTTCAAATAGTTTATCAGTTCATTAATAATTAGTCTATCTCAGTGTAACAATATATATGTATATATTGTTTTTATATGGTTCTAATATTTTGAGTAATTTGAATTGGTATTTTCTGAGAATGGGAAGCATGTTGAATGGCCACTAAAACAGTCCAACCCACTCTCGTGATCTACAAAACACCATCAGTGAGAATTGCACGTGAAATCTTCAGATCTCTTGGTCACTTAATGATCAGAAAGGGAAGCTGCTATGAGAATACCAGAGACCTCAGCTTGGTGAGGAACATCTAGTTAAAGGAATGAGTGCTGGTGGGTCAAAAACAGGCTGTGTGATGAGCAACAAGTGTGCGATCTTTCTAGATGATGGCAGGGTGAAATGCAGAATCACATTGCTGTCGTGGCCAGCCTTTCCCAGAGCCCGTGAGATCCATGACTGACGCGAGATGTTTTCCTTTACCCAGCTTTATAACTTCCTTGCTATAATAGATACTGACCCAGCCAGTATAGGGAGCAAGAAGATTTTATTCCTGCTTACTTACTCTTCCAGGTTACGGTCCAGCAGGACAGTCATCAGTAGGAGACCCAGGAACTGGCCAAAGACTATACCACATCCCAAGTCCAGAATGAAGGACAAGGGCAATGCTGAAGACTTGCTTTTTAATTGCTAACTTGCCTAAGCCAACTCTCTCTCTCTCTCTCTCTCTCTCTCTCTCTCTCTCTCTCTCTCTCTCTCTCTCCCTCTGTCTCTCCCTCTCTCTCTCTCTTACGTACTTGTCCAAGAAATGGAACCATCTTCAATGGGCAGGTCTTCTATTTTCAATTAAAACCATTCAAATCGTCTCCTACATGTTTCTCTGAAACCTCCCTTAACTAAATAATTTCTCATAGATGTGTCCAGAAGCCCACCCCTAAGTGTCAAGTTGACAGCTGAGACAGTTGCCTCCCTCATCCCTTGTCCTTCTAACAGAAGGACTAACAGAAACATAGCCAAGCCACCAGAAGGCCCTTCATGAAAGACAGGAAATGTCTGGGTACCCAAGCCAGGCCTTCTCCACTTCTATACACAGTATGGGCTTCTGTTTTGGGCCACTTCCAAACAAATGTATCTTTCTAGCTTTTCTGTCTAGTGAATAAAAAAACCTCCAGACTAGCACAAATTGTTCATAAAGGGAATCAAAGAAAATGAAGTCCAGATTTATATGTTTGATATCCATTTATACATTATACAACATGTAGCATTCAGTTAAAAATAGATTAATGAATTAAGGGGTGAATGAACTCCATTCTATTTCTTGACTAATGCTATTACTAGTTTTAGTTGACTTTCATGAGGACCTTATTATTTTTTCCTTCTTGTTCTCTTTCAGCTTTGTCCAAAAGCAACAAACCAATCCACACTATCATCCTCAACCCTCATGTGCACCTGGTAGGGGACGACGCAGCCTGCATCGCATACATCCGGCTCACACAGTACATGGATGGCAGCGGAATGCCAAAGACAATGCAGTCGGAGGAGACCCGGGTGTGGCATCGTCGGGATGGAAAGTGGCAAAACGTTCATTTTCATCGCTCGGGGTCACCAACAGTACCCATCAAGTAAATATCCCCAGGCTGTCGCCTCTGGCAATATAACCATGGTCAGCTCCTGCTCCTCATTCCACTCTTCCTCACTTCTCACCAGCTAGCGGTGTTTAATGCTAGCAGTTGGTTACATTGGTGGGCAGAAAGGCATTCGCGGGAAGGTCTCTGTTTCCCCGGAAAGATCAGCCAGTCCAGCCATTTGTCTGTTGTAGGTTTCTATAAAGCAGGGAAAAATAGTTTGGATGGAAGCTGGAAACTTCCTGGTAGACTGATTATCACAGTGCTAAATCAAGGAGATTCCAATAAGCAGGGACTTGGTTTCCACACCTTGCAGATGAAAAGGATTGGGAAGGAGCGTAGACAAGCAGGGGCCAACACAGTGTCAGAAGCCCCAAGGAATAGCCCCAGTCATGGACATTAGAAAATTTGTAAGATACAATTCTAAAGGAAGTATCAGGTATTATAGTGTGTTCTCAGCTCACACTGCATCCCAGATGTCAGATTTCACTTCCGGTCTGATCAGACAGATACTCGGGGGACAGTCCTAGGTGGTTGCATCGGTGAAGTGGGGTGAGCTGAAAGGAGTTGGAGTTCAATTGGGAGAAGTCTGGTCTACTGAGTCTGTACCTTTCCAAAGTCTATTGCCAGGGTCCTCTGTTAGCATTTTTGGAATGTGAAGTAAGGCTTTGTTTGAGTCACATAAACAGTTGTTCAACCTACTCCAGGGAATCTTTATGATTTCTCAATTTGATAACAGCTTTTCATTACAGTGATTTTCATAGGCCTTCTCTATAGTCTTAATAGTTGCATATATCAGTGGTGGATTGACCAAAAAAAAAAAAAAAATGGATCCACTGAGACAAAAACAAAAAAAGGCAGCAATAGCAAAAAACTGTTAATTCTAAAAGCAACAGTATGTCATCAAGAGAAATACAAACAGGAAGAAGAAGAAAATAAAATTTTTGGGTATTTCTGTATTTTTTTACCCCAAAGAGGTACAGAACAAATTGCCAGTTATATAGAATACATTTACATAGAAACAAAAGGCTAGGTTTTCCTGTGATTCCCTGATGCATCAGTGGGATAGAGCCTATTTAAGAAAACTTCCTTTTATGCCAGCTGGCTTAAATGGGGCTTCTCTTAATAGGCCACCCTGTATTCCAAATGGGAAAGACAACTTCTCAGGAGGCACCTCTTTGTGGCAAAACATCTGAAAACCCTTCACATATGGGTCTTGTAAGTAACATCCTGCTCCGTGATACATGGTGATGGGAGCGAATGATTGACAGGCTGCATGGCTGGTTTCCTTCCCTCTGAGGACTTGGGTTGACATTCTGCTCAGTGAAGCACATTCAAGGGCTTTGATGATCCATTGTAATTTTGCATGAGCTCTTAATTCTAACACTTAGTCCCATTATCTAGCATCACCCTCACTATAAAGGAAATAAATATGGAGAAGGACCTTTCTTCAACATTGGGATTGCATCATTTCAGCATTCTGGAGTTCCTTTCATCAAAATTCAGTTATGGCTGGGTTAATTCAGACAACTTTCAATTATCGAGACCAGTTCATAATAAGGTGTCTTACTAATTTTTTTGACATTGCAATTCCTATTAGCAGTTGGCAGAGATCAACAGATGCATTTGTTTGCTATTCTGACTGATTACCGTGGTTCTTGACCACAAGGATGGTCACAAGAGAGAACAAAGCTGAACTTTAAAACCTTCCAAGTAGGTGATTCCAGACGATATTGAAAGTTGACTGTCAATAAATCCATGCTTCTGTTATTATTCATAAACATTTGCTACTGGTATTAAGCTATGGTTTCTATTTTCCCCATGCTGAGATAGAACTTCATCAAAGATTTTACTAAATAGGGCTCTCTCTGATGATGCTCTGAAGAAATGAAGAATAAACATGTTTTTTCCACTTTAGAGGTGGTATTTCTTTTTGAATTGACTTTGAGATTTGATTTCCCAGGGTGCCTAAACATAACGAGAAAAAGGTCAGGGTGAACATAAACTGAGTCTGTTTCAACCAACTACTAATATTAATTTATTATGTTTTTCTAATAAGTATGACTGCTTAAAATATATGTTTGAAATGTAATATTATGATCTATACCTGTAGAACCCCTCCCCTTTCGTTCACTTTGTGTGAAGTAGCAGTGCCTATTTTAAGATTGCTCTTTCAATATATGTATTTTATTATCTCACTATCCCATGCAAAGCTTTCATGCATAGTATTGACCACGTAAACTGTACCCAAATTATAAAATTGCATCACAGTAACCTCTGTGGCAAAAAAGCTTGATAATATTTTGTAAAAGCAATGTAACTTACTTCTTCCTTTCTTTCTCCTTACAGCTAATTATCAACCGTGCCACTTCAGAGTTCTGTTCTCAGAGCACCTAGAGGGTCACCCTGGGCCGGCCCTTCCTCCTCTTCATGCATGTCTTTGAGTGCATGAAGTTGTGAAGGTCGTCCATGTAATGCATACGTGATGCTTCGTCTTATCATTTATTCCTTCCTACAAATTGTTTACACTCCAGCTACCTACGGGATGGGGTGCTCCATGCAAACTTAAATCCTGTCAGTAAATAATAGGGGGAGGTCAGACAAGAAAATTCCACAACACTCCAAGTTCCATCTGTTCATCAAGTTTCTTTATTTATGCCAAGATTTAAAAGACTTATCTGAAATGATTGTTCTCTGGATGACTTTGTGAGAGAAATGTAAATTTTTGAGAAGTCTTTGCCATTAGTCTGTTTGAGCTTTTGTTTTTGTTTTTAAGGGAAAACCTTAAAATATACCTTCAGTTTCCAGGTGTGATCTTGATTGAAATGGTTGATTTTTCTCTGAAAGTTTACAATTGTATGATAGCTCTGTGGGCAAAATTATGTCTGAATACACAGATAAGATCAGTTGACCATCCAAAATTGTAGTATTTTGGGTCAAACTGTGAACTGGAAAAACATCATTTACAAGTCTGAGATTGCTTTAGGATAGACCCTTCATTTTGGTAAATCACTGAAGAGGCTTGTTTTCTCACTTTCCAAATGTTCTGTTTCCTTCATTTTATTCTGATTTTTTTTTCTTTTGATTTTTCCATTCTTTTTTTCTTTCTTTCTTTGACTGGTAGTTTGTGAGATAAGAATAAAAGCAAAATTTACATGATAAAGGTACAAATAAAAATCAAACAAGCTTTTTAGAGGGAGCTAAAAAGAGTATTGAGTCATTTCCAGGGCTCACCAAAATTGCTGTTAGAAGATTTTAAATAATTTTTTTAACTGTTTAGACTTGTGTGTCTGATCATTGAAACTTTTTGCTACCCTGAGCAAGCTAGCACTTTCTGGATGGAACTGACTGGGGACATAAGCAGATTCCAAGAATGGAGTCTTCGGGGTCTTATGAAGCCACTGGAACATTGTAAGGGGGGAGTGATAGCCCTTTTGGCATTGCTCACTGTTAGCTTCCTGCAGTCAGAGGATTAAGAATGTTTTCCTTTGTCATAAGTGTTTTGAACTTACTCTTGATGACTCCTGATTTTTTAACTTCTTTCTTTAGTCAGAGTATCATGATCTTCCTCCAAGGACTAAGGCTTTTCCATTGCAAACAGAAAAGGGAAATGTCCCTGTTTTCTTTGGACTTCACATTTATTCTTTGTCCTGAAGCTTTTTCCCTGAAAGTGCTCTGTGGTGCATGGACTCTCCATTGGTGTTATTTTACCCACAGTTACAACCCTCAGAAGCCTATTTTTTGAAACAGAAGCTAATAAAACAAAAATAAATTTTAAAAAAATCCCTCCCCTTTTCTCACTTCGCCTTTCCCTGTTCATTGCTAATCACTTAGATGTTGTTGCTCGTGGATGTATGGTAGATGGGTTGAAGCTTTTCTGATAATTATTACACGATTTCAGACAATATGTATTTAAAATAAATATATGCAGTAAACGTATTGAGCCATGTTAACCTGCCAATGAGATCTGTGAAAAAATAACGGCCTCATTTTTCCCTTTTGAATTCCTTTTACTTTTTGTGAAGTGGCTCTACGTGGCATACATGTATTTAAAAATAAAACAGAGGTAGAGTGGGTTCCTTTTTATATATATATATACTTTTAACTTAGCATGTGGTGTTGAAGTATTACTGTAGATCAAGTTTGTCTTCCACACTGAGATGTGAGGAAATTGTGATCTGTTCTCTCCGCCACAATAGAATGACACATGTATCATCTTCTATCATTTTGAAACACTGCAGTTTACCATGGGACACTGTATATATTTCTTGCCATAATGGTAAATGACTGATTGATATATTTAAGACTTAATAAATTTGTGATTTCTGCTGACAGTGTGTCCGAGTTTACTGCTTATGGAATACTGCATACACACAAGATGGCAGCCATGGCCAAGGGAAATCTATCCTATCCTGGTCTCCTTTAGTAAGCAAGGACTTGCAGTCTATGAGAAGCACAGGTTAATTCTGGACACAAAACAGTGAGAACCTGGGAAAACTTTGTTGAAAACAAAGTAGTTAGCAACTATCTGTCTTGAAATCTTCCATCCATCTTTCAGTCAGCTGCTGAAATGTCCCTTTTCAAACACAAATCTGACCGATCTCAATGCTGTCATCTCCCCTGCTGCTACCCTACAACTTCAACTGGAGGAGACAAGAATCCTCACCTTCTTTCCATTTTCAGGATGACATAATTTCTGTCATCTAGGATATTCTGCTTGACTAGCCTGATTCTTACATGTTCCTTAAGACTCAGGATACAGTACCATTCCTTCCTATCTATTTTTTGGACTTCACTACCCTCTCAGGACTTGCCTAGCAGTCCCTATTCGACATCCCCCCAAACCTCATTTTTTAAAAATATGTCTTTGTGTCTTCATCACTGTGGTGCAAAAGCCTGCATGGGCAAGAACTCTGTGTTCATTGCTACGCCCTAAAACAGGGAGATACTGTTAGTGGATGCTTCCTGAGCTGAGCTTACTTCTGGTGGATGAGTCTGACCCCTGCTGGGTTCTGGCACCCTAACCTTGACTATTCCTGCAAGTTGCTCCTTCCCCTGATCCTCAGGTTTCATCATTGTAAAATGAATGTAATCATAGCAATTTTATAATATTCTGAATACTAACAATCATGAATACTGAATGTCTGAGATACTGTTAGGCAGATATGCCTGTTATCCCAGCACTTGGGAGACTGAGACAAGAATACTGGAGGTACTAGACCAGGCCGTAATACATAGCAAAACTGTGCTTCAAAACACTTCAAAAAATGTAGCAACTCAAACCTATTCACCTGCCACTCCTGCTCTGGATCTTGCTCCCTACATCTTTGGGGATATAACTCCTGTTTAGAAGTGGGGAGCTTTCTTGCCTGAGTTTATTATTGTTGCAAAAGATACACTCATATTCAGATGTCTCCACAGGAAGATGAGAGATGTGGAGTGAGGTGCCATCAAGTTGAAAGTAAGAAAGAAGAAATGGAGCTAATCAGTATACTCTGGGGAGTCTTACAAGAATATTGGTGGGGCTGGAGAGATGGGTCAGGATTAAGACTCTGTCTCCCAAGCAGAAAGTTCTCAGTTCAGTTCCCAGGCCCCTCATAAAAATGCCAAGCAGAAACTGTGGCGACCTGCGCTTCTGGCCCTGGTGGGTAGAGCCTGGGAAATCCCAGAGTGAAGCAAAAAGCAGGTGCGAGCAATCCAGGATGATTCTCGAAGTCACTCTTGGTCTTCCACAGGTACATGCAGCCTTCTGATACACATATGCAATAAACAAACAAATAAGTAAGTAAGTAAATAAATAAATAAATAAATAAATAAATAAATATTAGCTGCAAGGTCAGTGAGATAGTTCAGTGGGTAAGGCACTTGCTCCCAAATCTAACATTTTGAATTCTCTCTCCAGAGACCATATAATGGCAGAGAACTAACTCTGAAAGTTGTCCTTTGACCTCTACCCATGTACAATGACATACATGCATCTCTGTCTCTCTGTGTCTCTCTCTCTTTCCCTCCCTCTCTTCCTCTCTCTCCTCTTCTCTCCTAAATAAGTAAATAAAATATGCTATTAAAGATTTTTTAAAAGAATATTGGCATTAAATATTTGAAGTTCCGAAATTTTATGTCAATGAAAGAATTATAAGAATAAATACATAAGACATGGATTTTTTGTTATTTGTTAAAAATGCTGCTTACTTTGAATCATTCATATTTTTTGTGGTCTCCTTGGTCAGAATTTAAAAAGTACTTTTCATCATGTTTTTGTTTCATTTTGCAGGTAATTTTTTTTTTTTTGGCTTTATTGGTAAATTTTATTCCTTGACAACGTCAAGTCTGTGTATAATGCATTCTGGTGTTTTCCCTCCCCCTTCCCTTCCCTGCCAACCCCTCCTCTTCTCTATAAATCTCTTTCCCATATTCATGGCTTTTGTTTTGTTTCGTGTTTCCCTGTGCTTAGTCAAAGCCATCCATGTGGTCCCAGGGTTGGAAGTGACCATTCGCGTCTGGCGGATTCACTGTGGATGTACAGCTAGATACTGTATCTCTCCCTCTCCCACACTTTGTTCATTGTTACTGCTACTCTTCAAACTGATAAGTACATGGCCAATCATCTGGAGGAGGCAAGAGGTTCCATTCTTGCTTATGATTCTCATTACAGTTCATATTCCAGCTTGTCCAGATAGCTCATACCAACATCAGGAGGCAAAAGAATTGGTCGTACCCTGTTCACAGAGAGAGGGGCAAACCTTACCCACCAGTCTTGGAGTCTGCTGAAGTCTGCCAAAGTACTGAACAGATTTCTACATTTTATGCACCTACCCAGGGAATAATCCCACCCACTGTGGGTTGGGGCTTTCTATATCAGTTAGATAATCCCCCACGAGCTTGCCGTATGGTTTGCTTTAACTACCAGTTCTTCACAGATGTGCCCAAAGCCTCAGCCTTCAATTGTCAAGTTGGTAACTCGCTATCTAGCAGAGTTGTTGCTGCGTGTTGCTTTCCTTGCTGAAGGGAACAGAACACCTTTTTTGGTGGCTGTGTCCTGTCTTGATGTGCGACTAGGACCAGCTCATGTGTTTTAGGACCCTGAGGACTCTTCACCGGGAGAGTACAGTTTACTGTCTAGGGATGTCACAGGCTACTTAGGAAGATAAGGACCTGAGCCTGCCAGAAGCTAGCTGGACCACTTCCCCACAGAATCAGAGACTGAACGGACTGTCCCTTTTCAAGAAAAGAGTTTGGAAACTGATGCCATGTAATGCAATAGGCGCATAGGTAACCTCAGGGGGAAAAAATTTTATTATCCACTTTCATTGTTACAATAGGTAAAATGTAAGTGGATGAATTAATGGTAATTTTCTCCAAACTCTGGATTTCCTTCACTACTTGGGTTCTCTCCTGTTGTGTATGTCCAATGTACCCAGCCAGTAGGGCAAAATGACCTCCTCACACAAACTGTGACTAGGACTTTCAACATTTGCATCGATTTGAAGGTATCTGAAGGACCCATTGGTGAGAATGGCATGGTCCCACCAGCTGCTGCTGCATTAGCTTAGTGAAATTTTTTCTTTGGTTCTGCTTTGCTTTGTTATTGCTTTAAACAGTTATGGTAAGAGAGTGGGAGGTGGGGGAGTGGGGTTTAGCAAGTTAGTAAACACCCGGGATGTATCTTATTTACCACCCACCTGATTCCCCACCAGCAAAGGAATAAAGGAACAAGCAGTTTCTCTAGTTCCTCTGCAGAACTTGTCCCCCACCATCTGAAGACACAGCACGCTGTCGCGTGGGAAGAGGTGCTCAGTGATGTGTGATTAGGTGGCAAGTGTGCAAAACTCCTTTCTGAGAGCCGCTGCTCATAACAGGTGACTCAGCTACTCCAGAGGCCATCTGCTTAATCACCACAGTCTGGGAAGAGGTGGCTGTCATTCTCAAGACTTACCTCAAACTCACATTTTGTTTCTCTAGCCTTACGATTGGCACCCTTGCATCCAGAGAGAAACAGCCACTTGACTCTTGCCTGTGAGAACTTTAGGGCACAGGCTAAGAGGAGTAATTTTGAAAAAGTGGCAATGAGATTTAGACTCCTGCATTCTCTCTGTCTTTGCCTGGCTGCATTCCTCAGTCAGAAGCCAGGAAGAGGGGTAAAGCGGTCCTTGCACAGAGTGCTACTGTTTGGAGCTAAAAAAAAAAAAAAAAAAAAAAAAAAACAGGTAAAAAAAGCCAGTGAGGTGTGGTAAGTCCATCTGTGATTCTAATGTACCAGAGGCAGAGACAGAATCCCCCACAGCCAGTGCAAATGGATGAACTTCAGGTTCAGGGAGAGACCCTGCCTCAGAAACTAAGTGCAGAGTGACCAAGGAAAGGCACTAGACATCGACCCATGCATGCACACCCACACACATACACACATGGAAAGGAGGAGGCAAAGTTAGCTAGTACACTCCACTAGAAGATGACTCACACATGTGAGAAGTCTCTAAAACCCACATCTTTCAAAATGGCTAACAATTGGTTAACAGTACAAAAGGTAAGTAGAAAAGATAAAACAAAATGATCATGTTGTCAGAGGATGAGAACAGGATACCCAGATCAAGTGTCTACTGTGTAGCAGGCATTGTGTCTTCTGGAATGCAATCTTACTGAACCACCCCCCCCATTATCCATCTGCCCAAGAAATGGTCTCACCAACTATGGGCTGGGCCTTCCAACATCAATCAAACAGTCTCCTTCAGGATTGCTCAAGGCATGCCTCGGTGATTAATTCTGCACAGATGTTTCCAAGACTCTGTCTTCAGTAGGCAAGTTGGCACCTATATATCTAACGAGCCCGGTAGGTGTCTTGGCAAGTCTGAAGGAGACTGTCTTAATTGCATAGTTGATATGGGAAGGTCCTGCCCACAGTGGGCAGGAACTTTCCCTGGGTAAGTAGGTAGGTGTAGTTGGCATTTAACAGACTGGCAACCTAGCAAACAGGCACGCAGCACTGATTCTGCTCCTGTGCTTGCTCACAGTGTGGATGCAGTGTGGTCACTCCCTGAACTCCTGCTGGTAATTCTCCCGCCATGATGGACTGTGACCTGCAATTGTGAGCATGAATAGATCCTTTGTTCTCCTAAACTGTTTGGTTGGGTATTTATTACAGAAGTGAAGCTGTGAAACTAATACAGACACTATGATGAAAACATTTCCAGAAGGACAGAGTCCCTTCTCAGAAGAGTATAATTGTGGGCTTGCGGCCCATTCCTAACCTTCCCCGGAGAGATTTATGCCCAAGCCAAGAAAACCACTAAGATTTCAAATCACAAGTTCTGCTTTGGGAGAAGTCCCATTCAGCCCCAGGATAGTTTTTACTACTCAACACATTGCTCGTTCTCGGGATGCATTCCAGGGTTTGGGATGCAGTCCCTAGAGAAATGTCGAGGGCCTTGTGCCCCACAGTCACTCTGCTGATGCCACAGTGCCCTGGGCAGAGAGAGAGAAGAGCGAGAAGAGTAAGAAACAGTCACCAGAGAGAGGGGTGTTCTGAAGCCACAGGTCCAGCAGAATGAAGCCTCGCATCATAAACCACTCGCTGGATTAATCCCATCATTGTGGGCCTTATTCTTAACTATTAAAAAGAAGGACTCACACATCCTCCGCAGAATTAATTTGACCACTTCCAACTCACAGAAAGGAAACACTGTCTGGCTGCCTCATGATCTCTGTTTCTTGGTATGTTTGGTTTTTTTCTTATTTCCCTTCAAATTTACCAGAAATACTGTGAAGCATTACTTTATTATTTCTGTTTCACAAGAGGGATTTTGCAATGCTGGGTATCATTCCTCATCAGCAGTGAGGCCAGAGGAGGGCATTCTGACTTTTCAATTACGTCAATGTAACAAAACAGATCATACTGTTTTTTTCCTACACAGTGCTGCATAAAAAATTTCATTTCAAAGAAATTTGCTCATTTAAAATTACTTGTAGTGATTCCATTGTATGTCCTAATGATACATACTGTGTTTACTTAATCACATTCTGTTTGTGTTTTATTTTTATTTTTTGTTTTTTTGTGCAGAATGGAACTCAGAGCTGCTCAGCAGCTGCTTGGGCCACTGACCTATATTTTCAGACTGTTTGTTTGTTTGTTTGTTTGTTTGTTTGTATTCAGGGTCTTGCTCTGTTGCACAGATTGACTTTGAACTCACTACATAGTCTCAACAGCACTCAAACTTGAGATCCCCCTGCCTCAGTTTCCTGAAGCAGGAGTTTCAGGCATGTGCCACCCTGCTCAACTTGCACTCACCTATGTTGATGAAAGTTGTTTTCTTTCTTCTTTTCTTCATGCTATTAACAGAAAGCAGTGTGAGTTCTTAATCTTTTTCGCAGGCCCTTGATTATTTCCTTAGGAAAATTGCCAGAGGAGGAAACATTGAGTCACTTTTGTGACTGATAAGGCTGAAATCATCAGAGATTAAATTAGGCACCCAAGCTCACTTAGTGGTTAATTATTATCTCAAGTTCGGGTTTCCTGAAGGCATGTCCTGTGTGCTTTGACAAGTGGGTCACTTGCAGTTGTTTAAAGCCATATCTTGACTTAATATCATTAAATACATGATATTAATGGGAGAGAAACTCCACAACACTTGTGATTGGTAGTTTGAGCTTGAGATGCCCCTTTCAGGCATTGGGCGTTTCCATTCACAGGCATGGCCAGAAGGCTTCTGTGATAACTAATCTTCATTATCCATCTCACAAGGCTTGGACTTCCCAAGGACATTGAAGCACACCTCTGAGTGTCTACAGAACACTCATTTTTAGAGAGGATCACCTGAGGCAGAAGGTGCCGCCCTGAGTTTAGCCATAAGGACACCAACCCCAGGGACTAGGAGCCTAGACAAAATAAAATGAGAAAAAGAAGAGTTCTCTTCCACTACTTCCTGATTTATCATGCAATCCCAAAAGGCATGCCCTGTGCTATCAAGTTAATAGTTAGGACAAATTTCTCAGTAACCCTCTGAGACGATGAGCTTAAAGCAAAGAAGTCTTTTTCAAGAGTTTTTTTCTTTCAAGTATTTTGATTACAGCCGCAGAAAGTAATGCAACTCCTTTTATTTTCATGATGTTTTGTTATTTCTTCACTTCATTTTGCTTTTCAAAAATGCCTGGGCTGAGAAGAGTGCTCAGAGCATAAAGCTTTTGCTTGTCGAGCAAAAGTTTGGGGATCCCCAGGTCCCACATAAAATGAAGTGCAGGGGTGGAGAGATGGCTCAGGGGTTAAAGTCTTTCTCTCCTGCAAACGATCTGAATTCAGATCCCCAGAAAACCATGTATAAAAGCGGAGCAGAAATAGCAGCAGCCTGCACTTCTGGCCCTGGAAGGTGTAGCCTGGGAAAACCCAGAGCAAAGCAGTAAGGAAGTAAAGCAACTAGGAGGGTTCCTGTTGTTACCCTTGGACCTACATACACACACACACACACACACACACACACACACACACACACACACACATTCATGCACACACAATAAGTAAATAAATTGGCATGACTATTTCCAGTTATCATCTAATTATTAATAATTTCTTAGCTATTAATTAGGCTGGACAATGCTCTAACTAAGTATAGGAAGTAATGATGGAATTACTCAGTCTGAAGTATCAGGTTTAGAGTTATAGAATGGGAAGAATTACATGCCCATTGGAAAGACAGCTTTATCTTTTATAGCTCACTCTCCCTTACGTATAATTGTTGTTATGCTGGAATAGTGGAAATGTAACGAAAGTGTGCTTCATCTTCAGCAGGATCAGATGAATGGATGGGTTCTAGTGCTGCCTATCTCAAAGTATACTGTGAAGTCCTAAAACCAGGACTCTCACTGCTATTCTAAGAATGGAGTGAAGCTAGGTACTATGGCACTGTGGGATCCAGTTACTTAGGAGACTGTAGGAAGAAGGTTGTCAGTTGAAATCAGCCTGAACCCCAGAGCCATAGAGCAATATCCCATCATGAATGGACAAAAAAGAAAAAGAAGAAGGGAAACAGGATGGAATTATGTGACCTAGAGGACTGTTTCTCACTGCCAGGACTGTTAGGTAATAAACAACAGTGACCACACTCATAAAATTTTTTTGTCTGTGTATTTTATATTCCCTGATGCATATCATCTTCATTCAGGTTAGAAATTTTTAAGGCAAGAATAATAGAATCTCTATTTTAAAAGGTTTTTTTAGCCTTTGATATTTTGAATTCAAAATTCTCAACTTTAACAGCAGAAATATTGCTGAAGAAATTATACCTTTTAAAATTGAGACTATATGTTTAAATATTCTAGGACAGTCTTGTTTAACTTGACATGCAGACGGTAACTCCCTGAGAAATTTGTCCTAACTACTAATTTAATAGCACAACATCATGCATTCCAAGTTTTGTGTAACTCATTTCAATTGAAGATTGCCTAAGAGCTTTCTATAAGCCAGAAGAAGAATTTAAGTTAAACATAAGTTGTGGAATGGTGGTAAGAAAACAGCAAAAAAAAAAAAACTGTAATCCCCACAATCAAGTCACAGTAAATGCACTCAGCACATCCACTTGGGAAATGAAAAAAAATTATGCATTGTTGATCGATAAATCTGAATTTTTGTGAGTAGACTATATCTCAGACTCCTGGCCACAGCAAATAGCTCCAGAAAAGGTAGTCCAACAGAAAGTCAACTGTTTTGTAACTATTTAATTCATGGACCAAGAAAATATGCCTAAACCTTTTTTCCTGGGTACATATTCACATAATCCTCCCAGCAGCCCTGTGAAGGAGTTAATTCTATCATCCCCAAGCGAGAGGCAGAAACACTAAATTGCGCACTTGGCAACATGCCCAACGTGATGCAGCAAATATTGACAAACCTAGGAGCTCAAGCCAGATCCAGAATCACTTTATGACTTAGTGTTGCAGTCCGCCTGCATGGCTGCTGATAAATGACATCAAACAGCATAAGGGAAGAAGAGGTTTATTTTCTCTTATGTTACTGGTTACAATTCTTAGTCCAGCCTGACAGGAGAGCACGCACCAACACTAGGGCAGAGGAAACTGGCCATACCATCACCACAAAATGGCTGAGAGATGGACAATCCTTACTTGCCAGTACAGAAGGATTCCAACTCTCTCAAACATCTCTCCATGATTTATTCCAGGGCCTAGTCCCACCCACGGTGGGCTGAACCTTCCCCATCAGCTAGACAATCTCCTGCAAGTTTGCTCTGGGCTTAACTCAACCATCACCTCTCTACAAATGTGCCGAGAGCTCAAACCCTCAACAGTCAAGTTGACACCTGTGTCTAACTATGACACTTGGTAATTTTTTTGTCCCTTGAGGTTTTCAAGGAAATAGAGATAACTGAGCAGTAATTGAAATGATACCGTAAAATAGGTTCCTTGCTGAGGGTGCACTACTTGGCTTGCGTTCATTCACTGCAGAGGGGTCTGCAGCGTGTTTTAAGATGGTAGAGATGACTCTGCAGAACAACAGATTGTGAGGATTAGGAGTGGGAAGGAGGTGAAGAAAGTCCTTAAAAGCACATAAGATCCCATCACCATAGAAGAAGAATGGCCTTAGAAGGGAATACTTGGATATCTTCAAAAAAAAATAATAATAATAAGGAAAGGTAAAGAACAGCAATGCACTATAGATAGGAAGTAGATTATTAGACAGACAACCTGGAACAGGATGTGAAGCCTTCAGGAGGCAATACTGATCACTGGAAAATGGAGACAATGGGAAATATTATTGAAGAAAATGGGAGGAGAGCGTCATAGTTAGCACAGGTGTCAACTTGACAGTTGAGAGTTTAAGCTCTGGGCACATTTGTAGAGAATTAGTGGTTGAGTTAAACCCAAAGCAAACCTGCAGGAGATCCTCTAGCTGAGGGGGAAGGCCCAGCCCATTGTGGGTGGGAGTAGGCTCTGGAATAAAACGCAGAGAGCTAGTTGAGAAAGTTGGCATCCTTGTATACACTTGGCCAGACATGCTGGTCTAGCAAGTAAGGATTGTCCCTCTCTCAGCCACCGTATAGAGATGATGTGGCCAGTTCCCTCGGTTCTAGGGTGTGAGCTCTCCTGTTAAGATGTACAATCAACTGTAAGGAGGAATAGTAAGAGAAAAAAAACCCTTGTTCCCTTAAGCTATGTGATGGCAATTTTATCAGCACCATGCAGGCTGACTGCTACAGAGAGGAATGGGCAAAGAATATTGTGAAAACCCACAGTAGTTTATAATGGTGATTTCAAGTCAGACAAGCCTGCAGAATGGAATGATTTTCTCCAACTGTGTCCATCTGTTTAGGAGCTGTAATTAGGTAGCAATAATTAGTCAGGTTTAGCTAGGGTTCAGACAGTTATATAAGAGTTCAACCAAATAGATACAGACACTAAGTTCTGAAACATAAACTAAGTATTCCAGCCAGGCTAAACAGGAGATTTGGGTAAGTGAAACAAAGTATGTGACACAGGTGAAATGTCATGATGTCACATTCTGAGTTGCTGGAATAAAGTACAGACAGAAGGAGATGTCAGGTGTCAATGCCAGAGGTGGTAGTTTAGTGTTTTCTGTGCAAGATAACATGTACCACATAAAATCCTCTGTGGTAGGGAAACATAGGTGCCAGATAAGAGTCACTGAAGAGTCTCAATGGGAAGAATAGTTTTAGCTGGACTATGGAGAGATTACCCAGGAAACAGAATGGAACCTATATTGGAGTTATTTAGAATTGGAGATGCAGCAAAATAATAGCCCTCCAAGGATATTCACATCCTATCCACAGAACAGGAAACAGAAACAGACATAAGAAAGAAAGACAGACACCCATGGGCTGGGGAAGGGTTTGTCAAGGTGCTAAAATGCAGGCTTTGACAAAGAAAGAAGCTGAGGAGGAATGAAGGAGGTGTCCAGAACTCAGGCTCAAGATAATCTGGTTCTGGATTTGTAACAGTTTAGGCTTTTTCATTTCTCCACTTTGTTGGAGGCTCTGGTCAAGTTATCAGCCTTACAAGTGTCTTTCCATGAACTTACAATCAGTTCCCCACTGACAAAACATCATAGTTTTGTGTATGCAGAGGTCATATAGTCAGTCATATATTCATCCCATGGAGCTAGGAAAACTCGTTCCTAATGTCCCGTGTAGATGAGGCTGAGCAGCAGACGGGGCGGAGGGGGGAGGAGCAGTCTTCAGAAGAGAAAATGATAGCTAATTGGCAGAGCCATTAATAAAGAAATTCCTGGATCATATTAAATTTATTAGCCAAAATGATCCGATCTGTCATAATTTTTCTCTGTATCTGACATAATATTTTTATGTGATCTGTGTTTACATGAAGCTCAATTTTTAGTAGGTATATTTTTGAGACTCAATGACCTTTTTTAATTTATTTATTTTTTCCACTCAAACAAATTTAATAGGTACCCCAGTCCCCTTCCTCCCTTCACCTCTCCCCGGACCCCCTTGCTCCATCCACTCTTTTCCCCTTCCTTTCCCCCCTCCTTCCCTTTCTCCAAGTGCCCCCTCCACACCTCCCTGGAGCATCCTTTACTGTGAATGTCAAACTTCCCTCTGAGTCCTCCTCTCTGATGAGGTGTAAGGACTCAGTAGCATTGCCTAGAGCCCTTTCTTGTGCTCCCCTTTAGTACAGGAACACTATTGTGGCTGTTAATCCCTTGCTTCTATGGATCCTAGTTCCTATGATCCATGCTAGACTTTGGGGAGGTCAATGCTATGCTAGTCATTGCACAGGTCAATGACCTTTTATTAACCATCACATCATGAACTTGTTTTAACCTTGTAAGTCTGATCTTATCTTTTATAACATATTTTAATTATATATCAACCTTTTATAAACCTAACAGCTCACAAGCCTTTGTAATATATTTTAATCTTTTGAGTCATAAACATTTGTACATTATGAATCTTTAAAAGAAATAAAGAGTTGGGCCTTTTTGGCAATTGTAATCTACAGACATAAATACCTAATCACATGTAGACAATATGCATCCACACATAATCATTTATAAATATATCCCTTGAAATCTAAAATTTTGTAGTTTTTGACCAAGCTTATCATTTATTAATGAAGTTAGAATATTGATTACTTATTTATTCTAGCATTAAGCAATCTATAAAATTGTACTTTCAAAATACATGAATGACCCTTATAAGTACAGTAGCAAACTTTTGACTTAGAATATAAGGTTAACAGGACTATTGATAAAGCCAAACAGACCGAGTTGCTCGTGTCAGTGCAGAGTTTAAAATGGACTCTCCCAGATGGGCTTTAAAGTCCGTGAAGGTATTCTCTTGACACAGACAATATCACCAGGTTGGAACTGGTGAGTCGGTTTGCAGTTGGGCCACAGTCCTGCCTCTCAGTGGTGTGCTGGATGGCCCTCTGGGTCTGCTGCAGTGACTGTAAAGACTTTAGAAAGAAATGACTAACTTTTTCCAGTATGTGGGATATCCCTTAATTTGGGGAGGATTGTTGAAAGACTCCCAAACATGCATCTGGCCTTAAAGGGTAAAAAGAAGGAGGTTTGCTCAACTTTCGCCTGTTTTAAGACTTTTTGGGTCTAGTTTGCTTCCTCTATATGTCCTGAACTGTGGACAGTAAGTACAATATAATCTTTAATTTTTATTTAATGCCATTTGTCATGATTTGAAAGAGCTTAGCTGTGAAGGCTGAGCCATTGTTAGACCCTAGACAAAAGGGTTGTCTAAACCTAGGTATACTACAGGAGCTGCTTTTGACCTGATGGAGAATATTTTTATCCATTTAGAAAGTGTTCATAAATACCAACGAATATGTACAGTCAAATGCAGTCAGTTTTAGCTCAGTACAGTTCAGTTTTTCAGGCAACATGTCATAGACCCAGATCCTTTTTAGGGTGCTGTTTGATTTTAAGCAGCACATCTGGATACCAAGTCTCTGGCTATTGACAGACTTGCCTCTGGAACAGTCATTAAAATCTGGAGGGCCCCACTGGTGCCAGCTCTACCAAGTGCTTAGAAACAGACACTTTCAAAGGCTCAGGAGCATCCCCCCAAACTGACCCTTGGACACTGGGTTCAACAGTTGTGTCCAACATCCCCAGTTGACCCCGGAAGGCACCTTCCTTTCTGGTAGTGACCCAAACTGGGAACTGGACGACTTTTTCCTCCCCAGTTCAGATATGAAGTTTGAGATCTGGGGCACCACAGGTTCTTGGGGAAGGCTTCAGGCCTGGAGTCCTGGAACTCCCAGGTGGGGCCTCTCTCAAGAACGAGTCCTTCCGCTCACCTGCCTCTGGTCCTGGCTGACAAGCCTTCCACAGGTGTTTGGTGTCACTTCCTCTGTCAGTCCTGGCCCAGATGAGTCCCCATAATGAACAGCAGCTCCTGATGCAAGCATCAATAAAAAAGCTGGTTTATTACTCTTTCTAGAGCACCCCAACTCTCTGGTCAAAAATCATGAGCTAGAAGTGATGAAAGACAGGATACACACATTATATACACATCTTACCTAAACAGAAGGAAAAAAAGGGGGACCCTGTCTTGTCAATGATCTACCTGAGGAATGTGACAGTCTCATAGATGGCTACCTACGCTATTTGTTAAGGATGGGAAGCAGGAATAGATGCTGAGGTCAGAAGAACCCATGTTTGTCAAGGCAGAAGCCTTGGACTTTTATCCTTTGTGAGCTTCCTCACAAAGCTCACTTCACTCCCTCAGTGGAAGGGAGGGGGGCCAAGATAGGTTTTTCTATAGCATAGGCTTTTATTAATATTTAATGTGTTGGAAGATTTATGTGGTGGTGTGATCCTCACAGTCAGGAACTGTGGATTTAGTAGGATTTTTGGATGGAGGGGAGCCAAAGAAACAAAAAGAAACACAAGATTTATTTCTGTCTTTGTATTTTATAAAATGCTCTGTGGTTCTTACATTTCTACTTGTGGTTTGGATTTCTTACACAACTTTTTGCAAAGTGCCCTCCTATTTTGTTTAAATCTTTTGAAATAATAAAGTTTTAACATTTAACAAAAGAAGAAAGAAAAAGAAAGAAAGAAAGAAACAGAGAGAGAGAGGGAGAGAGAGAGAGAGAGAGGGAGAAAGAGAGAGGGAGGGAGAGAGAGACGCAGTGAGCCTCCCTTCTGTTGCAGATGTTCATCTCCGAGAACTGGATGCCTGGCAAGAGACCACATTTCCCAGTTTCCTGTGTGACCAGTAAGCCATGTGAATAGTTCCCAGACTTGTAAGGGGAAGAGATGCGGGTCACTTTCAAGTCTTGAATCTGTAAAACAGATGTGGATTCTCCATTTCCTCTTCCTCTGTTCAGCACTGAAAGCAAATTAATTTATAACTCTGAAGGGAGGCATATCCCTCAGGCTTCCACAGGAGAAAGAGTATCGACAGACCAAAGCAACCTACACTGGTCCGTTAATTCTCTTTATAGTGGATTAAGTCACTGGAAATTGGTGTATGCTTACAATAGTGATCTTATACTAACCTATGATGGAGTTTAACATAAAAGGTGGCATACTTTCACAGGATGACAGCCGATTCATTAATGAAAATGCAATATAAAGACATTTACAAAATCATGCCTTTAATAACAAAAATATTTATAAAAATAGAATTAAAGAATATCTATAATTTTAATAATAAATTATCTGAACATTAAAATTATTTTTAATTTCTATTCTTTTACTATTTCCATGTGTACTATTTTCATGTTTTACTATTTTCATGGGAGGCTATCTGCATAGTGTGTGCCTGTTTGTGTGCGCATGCATGCACGCGTGCGTGAGTGCATATGTGTGTGTGTGTGTGTGCACGCGCATGCGTGTGCATGTGTGTGTGTGTGTGTGTGTGTGTGTGTGTGCATGTGTGTGTGTGTGTATCTGTTGTGAAAGCCCAAGGTTGATATCTGAAATCACTGTCACTTGATCTTCAATCTTAGTTTTTTGGAGACAAGCCTTCTAATCATATCCAAAGCTCACTGATAGGGCTGCTCTGACTAGCCAACTTGTTTTGGGGATTCCTAGCTTCTGATCTCTGAAGGCTGTTTCATCTACCCAGCATTTTAAGTGGGATCTGGGAATCCCTCATTAGGTCCTTTTGTTTACATGTCAAGCACTTTAACCACCGGCATCTTCCTGACTCTGTGATTTAATCTTGAACTACACACTTCTCTGAGTTTTCCATATGATCCATAATTAACATAAATTATTGTTGATGTGAGGAAATTAATAGTGATTGCTTTAATAAGCCATTAATAATGAGCTTGAATATTTCTAAGGCAGAAACATTATTCCTAAGTCCTAGCAGCTAGTAAGGCCTAAGAAATACACATTCAATACTAATGACAACTCCCATAGCACATAGTAAGGCCTGTATGAATTCACTAACAATGACCAGACTCTAATACATAAAAGCCTCGGGGCTGGAGAGGTGGCTCAGGGGTTAAGCCTCTGCCTTGCAGGCGGAAGGTTCTAAGTTCGGATCCTAGACCCCACGTATAGACGCCGGGCAGAAGCGGGGGCAGCCTGTGTTTCTGGTCCTGGTAGGGCGGAGCCTGTGAGTCCCGGAGCAGAGTAAACAAGGAGGAGGTGGAGGCATCCATGGTGGTTCCCGAATTCGTCCGTGGTTCTATACACACACACATACACACACACGCACACACACATACACGCACAATTGAATACATAATAAATAATAAAAAAAATTTAAAAAAAAAAGCCTGAAGTTTCCTACAACTGGGGATGTCACACATGCAGAAAGCTGTGTTGCTTTCATTCAGGTTTGGGTTTGGCGACTCTCTTTTTCTAATAAAAGTCAAATTTGTTAATGTCATTTAAAAATAATGCCTCGTAGGAAGCATCATTATAAACCTCCTAAAGCTATTTAAACCATATAGGCTAAAACAACTGCTTCCCAGACATGACTGACCTAATGCTGTGATTCACAATTAAGAACCACTTAATTAGGGAAGAAATTGGTTTCTGAATCACCAGGGATCAGACTGGAGGTGTCTCTTTCCCTAGAGAAATGCCGAAGTGCCACCTCCTTCTGACTACCTGTACAAACATGCTTCCTATCACCATGGCAGCAAAGCTGATGCGGTGATTAAACAGGTCTCTGCTCCCAGTCCCAAAAGGGTAAAATCTGCTCCCAGACACCAGATGAGTCAGTGTCCTGGCCTCCTTGATGGTGGTATAGCCCTTCTGTTGACTCACAAAATCCATTTTGCCCAATGATTAAAACAATGCAGCTAAGCAGCAAGAATTGCAGCAAGCAATTCCGAGACCCAGATTTGTTTGTGACATGGAGGAGATGAAGTGAAAGGCAAAGCAAACAAAACAAAATGCTACAAAGCTGTAGAGAACTACATTAACCCTTTAACCGTGCATTTTCCCCCAAGAGCCAGGATCATCTGCTTTCTGGAAGAAAACACTAATTAAAGTATTAAGGACAGTGAATAGAAATCAAAACAGTACTCCATTTAGTCCTGAAGTACAAACAAGGTTGTTAGCTTTGAGAGCTCCCGGCTGGATATGACCTCTTCCAAAGGGACCTGGACACAGAGGGGAGGATGTGTTGTTCCTTCTGCTGCTGAAACAGAGGGCTTACTGGACAGGAAACAGAAACTCTAGTGAATAGCTTTGTGTTGGAAACAGCAAATTAGGCACTTGGGAATCTTCTGCAGCAACCAGGTGACTTTCAAAATCAAACCCATGTTTTGCTAAGAGAAAAGACATGAAAAAGATTGAGTTGAACCATAAAAACAAAATGCAACTGTTCAAATTTGGCTGTCATGGTAAGAATTTGGAATCAGATTTTCCCAAAAATATAATATGTGTACACACACACACACACACACACACACACACACACACACAGGAAAACATTCAAATTAGAAATCTTTTCTTCTTTTTCTTCCCTTTGTGTATAGGCAACCTTAAGTACAAACAGCTAATGGAAGCATTGCTTTTTTAAAAATAATATTGTAACTTCACAATTTTTTAAAAAATTTTTTATTTATTCAATTGTGCATGTATGCATGTGTGCACGTGTGTAGAACCACGGGCAAATTCGGGAGCCATCATGGACCGCCTCCACCTCCTTCTTGTTTACTCTGCCTCAGGATTCACAGGCTCCGCCCTACCAGGACCAGAAACGCAGGCCGCCCCCGCTTCGGCCCGGCGTGGGGTCTAGGATCCGAACTCAGGACCTTTCGCCTGCAAGGTAGAATCTTAACCCCTGAGCCACCTCTCCAGCCCCAACTTCACAATTTTTAAGACAACAACTCTGGGAGCTGGGGAGACACTCAGCAGCTAATGCAAATGCCATGCACAAGAGGACTGGAGTTTGAAATCCCAGGTTCTACTTGAAATGCCAGTGTTTGTGGTAACCTGCATGCAATTTCAGCCCTCAGAACAGAGACTGGAAATCCCCAGAGGAAACTGACTAGCCAGAAGATTCCTATGGCAAACTCAAAAGAATAAGGTGAAAGAGCCATCAAAGATGTTCCCTAATACCAACCTCAGATTTCCACTTACACAGGCATATATGCATAGAGACCTACCTACAACATACGTAACACATGCATCCCCCTAGATGCATGCATGTACATGATAATGGAAAAAGAAAAGAATGATAGTAACACTGCTAATATTCTTATGTGAAGAGTCTTGTGAAAAATCTAGTTGCAAAGAGAGGATCTTTGAAATGGGTACAGGTATAGTAATTTGATTCCTCAGTGGGAAGAAAGCAAAGACTGATAATTTATCAGTAAGAGTTGTGCAGATCTGGGGCTGAGGAAATGGCTTAAAGGGTAAGTACAAGCACAAGAATCTGAGTTGGGATCTGACTTCCACGTAGATAGTGTGCGATGTGTGAAGAATTAAGAATATCATACATGAACATCATCACTGCTTTGTGAAAAAAATACAACAAAGAGAAGTTTGTTAAGAAGACACTAAAACCAAAAGGGATGAATCCAGAATAGCACAGAAAGCTGAAAGACATGACTATGTGAATCAAGAACCAACTCGCGCTGTGTAAGAAGTCAAAGATTTACTAACATGTGAGGCCTCAGCTGCTCTGAGCCAAAGCCATCCTCAATTTCTCTGAGCAGAACACTGGGAGAAATCCAATAAAGTAAACAAAATAGATTCTGGCTCCAGAGACCTCTAATGAAATTGGGTTACTAAGGAGAAGATACTCAAATGTGGATTGTAAACTAAACAAACACAGGAAATAAAGAGTCAGTGACCACATTTGGTCTGAAATAGACTAGTCAATTGGATTGCACACTCTCTAAAAGCAGTCTGACTTTTCTTGGGTTCGACAAATGCATGATTTTTTACTCAGCAGAGCATGGCAATTGTCACTAGCAGAGCTCAGAGCAGCAAGACAAGATTAATATCAAAACACTTGCAGAAGTTATAAAATTGTCTTTAAAAAAATCTGCGACACTTGAGACCTAACAGCCCATTGTCCACGGCCCACGGCAAGCTATTACCTGGCTAACCGCCTACTTTGTTTTTAATTTCTCTGGGACTCTGCATTACCTAGGACATTCAAGCATATAATTGCCACGTAGCCTCTGTTTCTCATTTTGTCTCTCTGCATCCCTCTCCACTTCTCTTAAAAGGTACCCTACTCCTTTGCCCACACAAAAGTTTGTCATGAATATTTAAAACTGCTTATTATAGCCAAAAAGTGAGGATAGATCAAATGCTCATTAACTGATGAATGGATCTATAAAATATGCATTCTCACAATGGAAGAATATTTGGTGAGGAAAAGAGATAAAATACTGATAGAGGGCCCCATCAGTGACTTTGAAAAGATGATGCTAATGAAAACAACAGTCACAAAAGACTGGAAGATTCCATTCCTAAGAAAGGCAAATCTGAAGAATGGAGCATAGACTGGTGGTCTTCTAGGACTGGCTGTGAAGGTGGCAGGGGAAATAACAGCCAGTGGCCAGAGTCGCTTTAGGAGATGGAAACATGGTACAACTTAAGTGGAGGAGCTCTATGACATATGAAACAAATACTTTTTATAGTCAGCAATAAAGGAAGGTAGAAAAGTAGCTATCTACTGTCTTTGGAACATGCTTAGCTAATCGTTATCATGGTCATCATCATTATCATCATTAATATTTACTATGCATCTATACAAGGCACTCACTTAAAGAGCTTTTGCATCCATTGTCTTGCTTTATAACCATTAATATCTCCATTTATATATGATAAAGTACATGATAATTTTAGAGGGAACTGATTGGTTTATCTAACACTGCACAACTAGCAATGTCAGATCTGTGACTAAAACTTTCTGATTTCCAAACTCAGTTAATATCTCTCTTATTTAAATTTGATTTTTTAGTTATTTTTTTGAGATAAAAGTCTTGCTATGTACGCAGGCTGTCCTGAAGCTCACTATTTAGCCCAGGCTAGCTCCAACCTTATAATCTTCCTGCCTCAGCCTCTGGAATTAAGACATACTAAAACACTTTGCTATTACCTATATTTCAGGAAGAGACAGAACACCTGTTTGATTTAGCAACACTTCCTTAACTTAACCCTGTGTGGTGACATGACTGTTATATGTGTTGCATATCTTCTACGAATCTTAGAAGAGAGTGTAAGCCACATTTCCTAATAGTTCATTTGACTTTAGTTTGACTATGAAGTTTTACTCTATTTCTTTACTTCTAGGAACATATTCACAATTCTCCCCCAGCAAAATCGTGATGTATGGGCATCTATACCAAACCGAAGAAAGCAGGCAGCAGTAAACAGAACATTTTACTAGAAGATACTATATTTTTTGTATATCTGTGTAAGAAACTGTGGGGGAGATAAGGACACTCAAGATGGAGCAACAGCAAAGAATGTGTGATGTTGAATTTTCCAAAACATATAGATCAGTAGTTTGGGGTTTATTTTTATAGACAGTTGCAAACTTGATGCATGCAGAAAAATGTTCTCCACCCCATGTGTTTCTGTGTCAAGAAGGAAGATGAAGAATGAACAGCTAGTGGGCTTCAGCCTTACAACCTGCAGGTGGATGAGTACTAAATTGCTGAGAAATAAGAGTACAGAATTCATCCTTGGTACATGTTCCCAGCCCAGGAGAAAACTGTGTTCTGAAGACCACAAATCTCACTCAGAGCTCATCCCAATGCACACTTCATGCAGATGTGATTTATTTGTAAAATAAAAGACCTTTCAGACAATAAAGTAAATAAGCAACAATTTTTGTAAGTAAAGCTTCAAAGTCATTGCCTCCAGGAAGAAATAGGAAAGACAGAGACCAGTAGTATTACAGTGGTCCTGACTGCTGATCCTCTTGATATGTGAAGTCTAATAAAGGAAAACTGCAAGCAATTTTCATGCAAGATTAGTAAATCAGATACTAAAGATCACATTGCATTGCATTGAATGGAAGATTAAGAGCACTGCATGTTACCAAAGAGAAGTAGATAATATGAATGAGTTCATTCATATTAAATAAATCAAATCAATAATTAATGCCTTATTTTAAAAAGCACTAAGTCCCCAAGGGTTTCATGAGTAAATTCAGCCAGCAGTTTTAGAAGAACTATTATCTTTCTCCATGATTTTTTTTTCAGAAAGTAGAAGCAGACATTTCAGGAAGTTATGGCAGATAATTTCTAAAATGAGATAAAAATTTGTGTCCAGGCAAGAAGAGTCAAGCCCCATATCCTGAGCTCCATTCCTTGAAACAGAGTGGACAAGGAGAGAACTGAATCCTGAAAGTTGTATTCTGAAGTCCACAGATATCATAGTACATGAACATGTGGGTGCATGTGTGTGGGTGTGTGTGTGTCTGTATGTGTGCACATGTCCACACTTGATGCATGCACACACATATGACCAGTAAATAAATGTAAAAACATATACATCTGCACAAATTATTAATAACATTCCCTTTTTATAAATACTGAAATAAAACCTTCAAAGGTGAATGAGGAGCAAAATACACAATAGATTGACTTAAAGCAAAAGAAGCCTGCCACAGAAGGCATGTAGTCTCTATTTCAGATTTTATAATATCATGTAAAGTGTCACAATCTAGTAATGATAACAAAGAAATAAATGATTTCCAGGTCTTCAAAGGGCAATGTGCTAAACAGGTGAGCACATTGTTTTTAAACAATTTAATGTAATGATATAATGGTATATACATGACACTAAGATTTTGCCAGAACTCCGAATTTTATGCTATAAGAATGGTTTTCTATACAAATTTTTAAAATATTATAAAGAACATCAAAGGATCCAGAGATGAAATAAAAATTGTGATGTTCTTAATAGCACTGTCATGGCTTCAATGTGAGCTGTTCCCCAAAGCCTAATGGGTTTGAATTATTAGTTGGTATTAATGTCTGTGAAGGTCATGACTTTAGAAAGTAAAGCCTTGCTAGAGGAAGGCACATCACAGGGGCAGACCTTGACTTTGGATACCCTGCTCTGCTTCTGCTAGTAGTTTCTTCTAGCAATCTGCTGCTGGCTTTCTCAGCCTACACCATGGATGTGATCTAAGCTGCCTCCAGCTTCTGCCAACTGTATCTGTAAACCAAAGAAATCTCCTTTTCTCCCTTAAGTCATGTATGAGTGCTGTCTCATAGCAACAAAAGGAATAATGAGACATGCACCATGATACTTTGTTTATTTGGTGCTGTCTAGCAAATAGTAGGTACTGACTATGCATTGAATCCTCCCAGATTCTTATGCTAAGCCTTAACACCCCACTTCAAACTTCAAAATGTGTTCGGAGAGCTGGTTTTTACAAAGGAATTAAGGTTAAAATTAGACAGTTAAAATATGATAATATGACCTATTCATATTAAAAATATATGAAGCAACTTTAGTGGACAGGATAAGAGGGAAGTGGTAGTGATTGGAGAACTTTGTAATGAGCAGTTTCACAAGACAGGTGTAACTGGTCATGCACATGACCGTGGATAGTTGGAGTCAGAATATGGATTAAAGTTGGTCAAGTCAATATGAATCTATGTTTCTCACGTACAGGGTGCCACTTACACACACACACACACGCTGCCTACCAACATGCATATATCATATATAATTATAATCCACCCATGTAGCTCTTTCCTCTGTTAGCTGCAATGCAATGGCTTATGGGCAACTCTAACCCCAGAGCAGAGAGTATGTACAGTTAGCACACAATCTATTATAGTATAGTCTAATAAATGTAGTCAGGACTCCTTAAGAAACTAATTGATCTTTCGATTAGTGTAGAAAACAAATGAAATGAATTTGAAGAATGTTGAAGAGGGAGAAACAAGAAAATGCTTAAAAGAAAACAAAAACATGCCACACACAAGAATGGGATTTTTGTCAAAAGTTAAGGAAAGCCAACTGGAGATTGTCCCGTGGCCAAAGTTGAAACAATTCCAACAACAAAATTAATGGTCATGTTGGATAATAACCAAGGATATGGAATAAATATTGTCATGTCTATGCTGATGTGAATAAATGATTGATTAATTAATAATTGAGAGGAATGGACGAACCTTCTGCACAAGATTTTGAATGAACAAAACTTTGCTCTTTAGGTATGCTGTGTCCAGGCTGACCAACTTCCAAAGACTTTCTCCATCCCTGGAGAGAGAGTCACAAACCAGCCACACCCATTCTTATCCAGAGACTGGAAGATGAACACCCTAGATATGATGTTATTGAATAAAACACATGCCCTCCAGAGTATCTCCAATAAGAAAATATTCCTGTTTAGTCATGAACACAATCATAGGAAAAATTCTAACTCCAGGATATCTTCTAGATTGGCATTCCTTAAAACTGTCAAACTCATCAAAACCAAGAGAACCTGAGAAACTGCCAAGAAGAGGCTGAACAGATGTACCACTAGAAATGTAGTATGCGGAAACACAGTAAGGGCACTGGTAATCAAGGAATTCTTAATGAACTGTAACCAATGCACCATATTAGTATAACATACTAATAACGGGAGACATTGAATATGTGTTAGATGTGAGTTCTCTCTACAGTCTTCACAATACTTCTGTAAATCTAAAATTGCTTCCAAAGCAAAGAGTTTCAACATTACTGTTACAGGTTTTGAATGTCTACCGTTTGCTAAAGATGAGAGGCCTGTCCTCGTGGGGTTATGTGTGCAATGATTATCTGTTTTTTTTAATATATTTTTATTATTATTTCAGCTCATACAAACTTATTAAGTACACCAGTTCCCTCCCTCCCTCCTCCTCCCCCCGAATCCCCTGCTCCCCCTCCCCTCAGCCCTCCCTCCCCATCCCCCAGTGCCTCCCACCCCAATTCTCAGAGTCCTTTCTTGTGCATGCCTGACTCTCCACTGGGTCCTCCTCTCCAATGACGTACAAGGACCCAGTGGCATTTCCCTGAACCCTTTCCTGTGTTCCCCTTAAGCATAGGAACACTGGTGTGGCTGCCAATCCCTTGCCTCCAAGGATCTTGGTGCCTTTAGCAGATGCTAGACTTTGTGAGGTCAATAGTGTGTTGGACATTGCGCAGGGCATGCAAAGTCCAATTATGATGCAATGATTATCTGTAAATGACTTTCCCTTCCTTCAAAATAAACTAGGATGTGATCCATGAGGGAATGTTTGCTTCCTCATTTTCCATCCATATATTTTTGCCATGGATTAAATCAATCTTTGTCATCTCGATTCAGCTTTTACCTCCTTATTGAGATGTCCAGTCTCAGATCCAGGTTTTCCATATCACAGCTCCTAAAAATGAGAGCCATGTCAGTGTCACATTTGGCACTTTCAAGGCTTTTGATAAGTGAGTGACCAAAATAACTGTGACTTCATCCATGTCTTATTTTCTATAGAGTCTACATTAGATGAAACTACTGGAAGATGGGAGAGACATAACATTTGAGGCCTGATCTACTAAAAATCAAGAACAAAACCAAAATCCACCAGTGTACCAGTACAGTTTCTGAACATTGGTGTTCACTTCCTATATGAAGCCACTGCCCATCACAGACCCTTGCAAGCCATATTGTGTCTGTCTTTCCAGCAAGACCTCACTAAATGAGACCCTTGAGGGCTTCCAACTTTTCAGTGCTTTATGAAATAGCCATCAGCCAAGATCTTAAAAAAAAACTCTTGACATTTTCCATGATAGTTGGTTTGAACCATGTCCTCCTTATCCTTGCATTATTCAGTTTTGTTTCATTATGACAGCATCTCAGCAAAACAGTTCAAGGGACAGAGGGTTATCTTGGCTTACAGTTACAGTTCATGGTTCACAGGCCCCAGTGCTTTTGAGCCTGAGGAGAAGCAAAATGGTGCAATGATGAGAGCAGAGCAGCTCACTCTTGGCAGACAGGAAGCAGGAAGTGACAGGAAGAGAACGTGTTAAGCTCTTCAGGAATTGATGAGACTAGTCATATCAGTGAACTCTAGGTTTGATTGAGAGTCCCTGTCTCAAAGCATGTGTGTGTGTGTGTGTGTGTGTGTGTAGACACATAAACACACACACACACAAGTGCACATGCCTATTACACACAGGTACAGATGAAATTGGGGAAGGGATATGCTTTCCAAAGACCCCCAGTGATCCACTTCCTCCATAAGGCCTCAGGTACTCTTGCCTCCCAATAATGCTATAATTTTTATATAATTATGACTCTAAAGATAGTAAAACATGGATGACACCAGAGCTGCTTTGGTCCATTAACTTCCCCCCAAACCTCATAAGCTGTAAACCAAGTCTAAACTCATGGTTCTGTGGGGAGCATTCCAGATTCAAACCATAACATCACTTGATGATAAGA